>CM032798.1:11717393-12025698 GCA_019155185.1 Beaufortia kweichowensis
TAATGGTGGTCTTGGGGCTTCTGTGTTAGGTCTGTGTCTATGCAAATTGGACAGAGATCGCCACAAATGGGCGAGGTTTTCTCCTGCTTATGATGTTACAAGCGGAGGACATCTTGATCACTAATTGAGACAGACTGATTATGATTTTTATGGGGATCATAAAGAAATGAGTGGGTGGGTTATTATCATTATATGCTGGTTCATTATAAAGTAAGTTTTCCATAATAGGTCACCTTTAATGTTTTACCCACAGATTTATTCATCTCTTTAAAATGAAGTGGTGCAGCACAACTCCAACTCCAAAAACCAGATCAAGAAATCCTTGATTAGCTTGAAACTTTGCTTAATTTAATAATTTTGGTGCGACCCACCCAATGTGCTTAAAAGACTGTTTAATACTCTTGTACAATTAAAACTGGGATCATAGTGGAGTGCAGGGATCATGGATTAGTCTAAATATTTAAAAATGCCTAAAGAATACAAATTATGCCTAAATTATGTTCCTCTTTGCCAAAGAGAAAATGCCCCTGAATTTAGTGTTTAAACTAGACAACAACTCTAAACACACAAGCAAGCAATCTTGTTTGAAAAAATGACTAAAGTACTGAAGTGGCTATAGACCCAATCTCTGACCTCAACCCCAATAAAACTTGTGAGGTGACATTAAAATTGCAGTATGTAAAGCAAAACACAAAAATTCACAGGAACTGCGGAAAGTACTTTGTTTATCCTAGGCTAAAACAGCTGTTTCTAGGTGCCAGAAATTGGCTGACTCTATGCAATTCAGAAGAGAAACAGTAGACAAAAACAATAGTTTGTATGTAACTAAATATTACTTTAATCATGTAAGGTGAACTTAAGGTTGTTTAGTTTATCAGTGTATTAGAGAATAATGTTGCCCCTGCTATTTTTAACAGATTAATATTCCCTTTTCACTTCCTGTAAAGAATTTGCACGGATGTAATAAAATTTGTCAATGCTTTGCTTTGGATTTGATTGTGTAATGTTTCCACTAAATTTGAAATATTGAAAGAAAAGCTATATGATATTTACACTAATATTATTTATTACTTTTATTATTTATTACATTCAACTTATTATATATTACTTTTCACTGCTATTTATTTGAACACAATTGTAAGTAATCAAAGGTGTGAGGCATCCTGCAGATTAACTGAAGCTGGAGCTCAGCCCGGATGAACATGCTTCCAGTCACACACAAGCATATTGAATATGAACATGTGAAAGCAAACATAAAAAAATCATATATAACATTTTTATTCTGATGCTCTGGTTACTATTAATAATCTCATTATAACTCCACTCCTGTTTCACAGATCTAAGCTAAGCAAACCTTAAGAAACATCTGCTAACAATCATTCTAAACCTCTAAGAAACTAAGCTCCAGGATACTTTACACTTTAAAAAGCAAGCCTAATAATCTGTCTTTCATACTGTCTTTTATACAGAGATAATTTATTCAAGTTAAAAAATTCACCTTAGAGTAAATCAAATTGGATACAAATACCCAGATTTGAACTTAGTTGCATTTTTTGGAGTTTATTTGAATACTTAAAAAAACTTTTGATCCTGATATTAACTTAAAATATTAAAACAATGTAAGGCTAAATAATAAAATGAGAGTAAGCATGCAAGACTTACCAGAGTGTTAATCTCTTAACAGTCCATGCAGCAGTCAAGGGGGAGAGTAGAGCAGAGCAAGTTCTGCAGCTGGTGTTAGTTTCTTACAGCTTTTTAAAAAGCACGAAGATAACCAGGAGTGTCAGTTTAGGGGGCAGGGTTTAATTAAGTTGTAGCTCTATTAAACTAAACTGGGCAGTGATAATGGTGACAGGCAAATTCGGATATCTCAACACTGCAGTGTGTTTAAGCAAAAATACTGTTACTCTTTTTGTGTCTTTAACAAAAAATTTTTAACAAATCCTGATGGGACATCTCTAATGTGAGCCCTGACCTCAGCCTCTCTTTGCAATGCTATTTTCTTCTGAGGGCCACTTGTGTCCTCCACAATAACTCAATTTAGAAGAAGCTGCACATCTCATCAGGGGGAGAATAATGGCATGCCTTGGTTGCAGTGTGGAGCCAGGAAGGGTGCCATGGCAACAGGGCCTAGAGCTGTACAGTCCATTGCCTTTATATCAATAAACAGAAGATGAACTTGGAATTTAACACATAGTGTATAAATGAAGAGAGAATATCCAATAGACTCCTAACAGTTAGACAGTGGAGATCCCTTGAAACTCAAGTAGAGGTCAAGGTACATTTGAGCAGAAAACTCAGGGATGGCTGTGACAGAGAATGACATACTTGTTATTTTCGTCCCTGCTGTGGAATGGTGGAGCATCATACAATGGGGCAATACAGGAACAAATTAATCCTATCACATGATTCTGGACAGATGTGGAGAGATGCCCAAATGAAAAGCAAGCCTAATAATCTGTCTTTTATTCTGGGACATCACAGCTGTGTGGGGCACACATTGGCTCTTCTTCTTCCCCTGTCTGGGACAATCCTCAACGATATGCTAATATAGTTAACTTAACTGAATGAGTCTATTATCTAGTGCGTTTTGGTTGTCTTCCTTTTTATGTCTTGTGGTAAAACACCAATAAAGAACTATTCTTCTGTCATACTCTAAGAGCTATAACTGTTCAAATGACATGTGACATATATAACCTACTCATAAAACTGCATTAATAACTAGGGTTGTCAAGCAATTAAAACTGGTTTTAGGGGAAACTTTGAGGCCACTTACATGATGCATTTTGTGGCCTCTCAATGTTTTTAGCACATTTTAGCACGCCTATATGGCATGTACAAAACAGGACAGCAAAAGCATATCTCATGACCCTGTATTCTACAAAAATTAAATTGTACAGTACTGTAACTTGTTTTACTGTAAGTTTCAGCCATTTATTTCACAATTTCGCTCAAAAAAGAACATAACTTATTACTATGGTTTATCATATGACTATGGATAGCATCAACAATTTAATCATTAAGCAAACTAAAATTACAATCTTGCATCATTGACACAAAATTAAGACAAACAATATACTAGGGGAATACAATTAATATTAAAGACAACAGACAGAGTTAGTAGTGTTTTACACACACAAACAGTTAGCAGTGCTTTAATGCAGATGTACATTAAAACAAGAAACACATTCATAGCAGTTAGACTAAAATAAAATTTTGAACAAAATATTTCGGTATCCCTCATTGACTGCAATGTTTTATATGTGTCAGTGTACATTAAAAAAAATACTAGAATGTTCTTTGTCCTCTTCTCTCACTATAAAGGTACATGTTGACATATGATGTCAGCAGGTCGTCCATTTTATAGCCCTTACGAAAAAAGGGGGAATTTAAGTTAAGAGATCCTTATTTGAGCTATTAACAACATATCATGTTTTTCATTTTATTAATTTTTAGAGCCAAATGATTGGTTAACTATCAGTGACACTTACCAGAGATGTTTCACACAAGATTTTGTTTCCTTTGATAAGGTTTCCTATAGTCATGTGGAAATATGTGCTTCCACTGCACCAGTTTGCAATCTTGTTATATGGATGCACAGCCAGAATGTCCTAAAACAGTCATGTAATTTAAATAATCAGTAAGACATCCTGACAAAAACACTAAAACTAGAGGCAAAATCATTCTAGTTGCAATATTATAATGGATTTTTGCAAACAAGCTTACTAAAACACATTTTAGAGTAACAAAAATATTACTTTTTAAATTCTTCATATAAAAAGACAATAAAAAACTTAAAGGATAACATAAGTTATCAATTGTTGATACCTTTGTTTTGGGGTGGATAATTGTGACACCCTGTTTGCTGATGGCAATCCTCACAATGTCAGGGAAATTAAGATCTGATGTTTGCTGTAATACCATGCATTATTTTATGCACATGTTTTTAAACATGTTTTATCAACATAAATATGTTTTTTGAAACAATGTCAATTATCCTTACTTTCACATCAAAAAAGGCACAGCCAAATGTGGGCCATTTAGAGATGATCTTCAAAAAGCTAACCGTTGCCTGTTCCACTGTTATGCCTGCTTGCTTGTTGTATTCAGAAGTAATGCTCTGTTGAGAAATATTTGCATATAAGAAACACTTAAGGTGACAAAAAAACTTTTTTAAATAATGTACAAATCAAAACATTATTTGTATATCATAAACTCATGGTGAAATTATTAACAATGCTTAGAAGAGCATTTGTTTGGAACTGACCTTCTTCCATTCATCGGCAGACATAGCTTTAAGTTGGTCATTGGGCACCAGGTCCTTTAGTATTTTTGAAATCATGGAAAATTGTGATTTATCATTGCCCACCTTCACCCTGAAGAGTAGAGCACCAAGCTGTACCATATCTTCTTTTGTGCAGTGATGATAACCTCGCAGGTACTTGGGCAACTCCTAAAGTAAATAGTTGAGAAATGTGAAAATGGTATAGGTTTCCTATTCTCACTTTTTCAACTTTAGTTAGCATGTAATGTTGCTGTTTAAGCACTAAAAAGATTTTTTAAGTTACAACACTCAGGGACTCAGTTTCCCAGACAGGTCTTGAACCTAGTCCCAGACTAAAATGCAGTTTTGAGCTGTCTTAACTGAAAACAACTTGCTCTGACACATTTTAAAATATATCAGTGACCTTGTTTTAAGATTCACACCAGTAATGTTTTTAAACACTACTTAACTGTCCTAATTTAACTAGCCCTGGATAAATCTAAACCTGTCCGGAAAATCGCTCCTCAAAGTTCACTATGAAGGACATTTCTTAACAGAAAATGCTTTGAAGAACTACAAAAAATTGTAGGCTTGTAGGGATTACAAGGTTCTTCCTGTGTTCTTGACATCACAAACCCTGGAATTTAAATAAACCCCACCCCAGAAGTTGTGGTGCTTTAATATACTAGTTTCTAATATACCTTCTGGTATCTCATATTGTACAACTTTTTTCAACAACACTGGCTTTGCAATCTAAGCCAAAATAGATAGATACCTCAGTTCCGTTAACACTCTGTTAGCTTGTTAGCCTGTCTTCTGTGTTTACTGTTCTTAGCCACAGTGCTACGATAGCCTGTTAGCTTGTCTTCTGTGTTTTTAGTTTCTTTTCTCTTGCACTTTATCTTCTGAAAGTTAATCAAATGCCTTGCTTATGTTACCGGATGCGACTTTGCACCACAAATAGACCAACAGAGGAGGGAGGGGATTTCAGTAGTGGATAATGGCAAGATGATGGACAGGAAAAGTTAATCAGGGTGGAGTCGAAGGTGGGAGGAACCAGGGAGGAACCAGGAGGAGGCAGGGGCAGGAGGAGGTGGGCAGGACCCAGAGTGCAGCCAGGACAGCAGTCCACTGTGGAGTTAACTGAGGGAGGAGCCATGGTGGAGAGCTGATGGCTCAGGCAACCGAGGAGAAGATGGGGATCCAGGAGACCACAGTGGAACCAGTGAGACAGAGGATGAAGGTGGAAGGAAGGAGGAGCCTGACAGGACCAGAGGGACGGAGCGGCGAGACAAAGTCGGAGAAGTCAAGTCCAGAGGCGACGGATGGTCGACGACTGACCAAGGCAGAGCTGAAAGGACAAGAGAGCCCGATGGAGCCAGTGGAATGACATGCCACGGTTGAGATGAGGGAGCTAGGGGGCCAAGTTGATGGGTCGAAGGCATGGGTGAAGTCCAGGACTCAGAGGCCAGAAGCAGGGCCAGGGATCCTCACACCTAGGTGAAGCTGCAGACTGGAAGGCCCTAGGCGATTAAGAAATCCCAGATGGCACAAACTGAGGGTGAGCTGAGGGGCTGACAGGAACCAGCGAACACAGGGACAAAGACAAGACTGACATTAACAGAGGGTTGGGTCTCTGGAGTCTGGAAACTTTGGAGTGGAGTTTGGAAACTCTGGAGAGGAGTTTGGAAACTCTGGAGAGGAGTCTGGAAACTCAATGACAGCTCAGTCACTTCCTGCTGGCACTGGGAATTAAACTGGCGACCTTTAAGTCACAAGTCTGATTTTCTACCATTAGGCCACAACTGCCCAAATGCACAGTGCATCATCAGTGCTCAACGACACCTATGCGAGGCCGCAATAATATAATACTTTTAGTAAAATATTAACTACCCTTTCCTAGTAATGCTAATATATAATTCATGATATTAATGGAAGGTATAGTTGAATATGTTACCTGTGTTTTTTCTCTTCTGGATGTGTTTTTCTTCTTACTGTGATGTGTGTGAATGGGAGTGTGTAAATACATTGCACTTGCATATGAGGTTCTGGCCTCTGGCCTCCATTGCACTTGAATATGCAGTTCTGGTCGATCTATCTATTTCAGGTTCAAAATTATACGGCAGACCTGACACTTTTGTTATTAGTGTTTATGTAACTGGTCCAGCTGGTTTAAAGCTGCTGCAACTGGCGATTGCTTTGGTGTCCTAACACTCACCATAGTAGGGAGAAATATAAAACATAAAGCGTATGTAGTAAACCCCAAAAACAAAAGCAAGACTTTATAAAGTCATAATAAGACCACAAAAATTCACACAGATGACAGATGATAAAATTCTAAATATGTGTGTATGGCACAGATTTCTAATACCTGTGGGTAATGAAAGACAAGATCAGCCTTCACATCTCTTCCAGGAATGAGGTTGAACCATAGTTTTCTCATAAAGAACACCATGTAGGGCACATTCACTGGACCAGCTATTATTTATAAGCATATCAGTAATATCAGCATTCTGATAAAACAATGGTATATATACTTTTAAAAGAAAGGTTAACACTTAGATTGAAACACACTCACTCTGGTTCACTCTCTTTCCTCTTTTGGACCAATCAGTAATCTGTCTCAGACTGTCAAAGAAGTAATCAGTTTCATGCAGACTGAGAACCTGAGAGGCATGTAATTTTAGACAGTTAATGTGTAGACAAATCCATGTTTATATTAAAATAGTAAAAAATACAGCAGTAAATTAGCAAAGGAACATGATATAGGGCTGCTGAAAGGGCAATAATTACTATTTACGTTGAGGGTAATATATAGATTAGAAAGATTCCAGGTTTTTTAATTGTTGACTCTGCAAATATGACAGTTGTTCCACCCACAATATTCAATATATAGTTAAAATCTTTTCCATTGGCTAAACATTATGGTAGTCCTTGTACCAACCTTATCTGCAGTTTTCAAAAAGAGACTGAAACCATCAGCTGACACCAACATTAGTTTTTTGGCAATGGTCTGGACCAGATCTTTTATCCGGGTGTTGGTTGCTATCTCAAAAATCTGTGAAGACAAAAAGAAAAGTTTAGAAACAAATAATACATGAAGAGAATGCATGATTGGCATTTGTGACATTTTTGTTTTGAAGATTGTAAAGGAGAAGGAGGTTATTCAAATGAGAAGCGATTAGTCAACAGAAGACAACAGTAGTGTTTGAGCTGTTTAGAGTATTGCCTGTTGATTGGTCAGAATTATTTATTTAATTACACTGTTTTAGGCTGACTGCTTTATTGTGAGCATTTTGCTCTGTGTTTACTACACCAGATGTAGCCATTAAAGGGATAGTTCAGCAAAAATTAAAATTATGTCATAATTTTTTACCCTTTCACCTATTTAAACCCTGTATATGATTCTTTTGTGTTACAGTTGCAATTCGTAGCACATGTGCGATCCGTAATAAAGGACACAAAGTGCCATTGATCGCATCTATAACTCACTTTACAGTTACAGGACACAAAAAATTACTAATTAAGAGAGGTGAATAATAATTTTAAATTAAGTAAATTTAGTTTTAATTTAACAGAGCTATGGGTGCAAGGAAGTGGCCGGTTGTTCTGCTGAAGCAAGAAAGGTTTGACATGACATGAGGGTAAGTAAATAATAAAATAATTTTTATTTGTGGGCGAACTATCCCTTTAAGATCATATTGCAGCTCATTTTTTTTGATCATTTAAAGCTTTTCATCGGACAGTGCAGAGCTATTAGATCGTAGTTTTTATTCATATGAGTCATATTTATGTCATTTAGAATCTATTTTGCTAAATGCAAAGGCGTGTTCAGCTGTATTTAGTGAAGCTGTAATGATGGACGCATTTTAACAGTGCACCTGTGCTAAAGCGTTAGCGTGCAGCCCTCCTCGTGTGAAGACCTACAAAGTGTAGAGACCTATGAGTGTCAAGACCTGCAACATTACCTGCATGCCTCAACCGAGCGAGGACAAGGCATTTGAGTATCATTATTCTTATTTTTTTCTTCTCGTTTTTATTACTATCACATGTGTTACTTTTTACTAAACCAATGTGTTTCCAGTATATTCAAGTCATTCACCACATACAGTACTCTTGCTGTAGATGAAAGAAATGCTGCACTCAACATACATCTTCCTACTGCCAACATAGTCACACCACCACCAGTTTCATTAAGACATAACCTCCTCTCTCTCTCCCTCTCCGTGGAAGTCGTACCTAATGGTTCAATATTATATTGAGAATAGTGGCATCCCTACTGTTTACCTCCACCTACCTCCTTTTTATCAGCTGATGATTTTGCTGATTTCTTCACAAAGAAAACATAATTCTATTTTTCCACATTGAGTGAACCTGATGTTGCCAAACTTCTTTTCAGCTATCCCAGCACCTGCCCACTCGACCCAATCCCCTTCCATTTTCTACAAACCATATCAATCACACTCATACATATGAGTGCCTAAACATACATACAAAGCCCTAAACGGCCTAGCACATTTATACCTCTATGAACTACTATCAGCATACAATCCATCCCGAGCATTGCGCTCACAAAATAGCGGTTTGTTAATAGTTCCAAGAATATCAAAAAAATCTAAAGGTGGAAGATCCTTCTCCTACTTAGCACCAAACCTATGGAATGATCTTCCCAGCAATATTCGGGACTCAGACACACTCGAGCAGTTTAAAACTAAACTAAAGACTTATCTCTTTAGCCATGCATTCACCTAATTACAGATCTTAACTCTCTAAGGCCGCAATAGTTAGCTCAACCGGAATCGGGCATGCATAAATATTACATATTGCATAAGATATCATTTGCATACATTACATATGAACGGCCGCTACGCTAATGTTAGGTCTGTTTTGTCCCCTTCTCTCTTTCTCCTCCTCTCTCCTTTTCTCTCTTTCTATCCCCCTCTACCTTTTCCGAGGGATCCCGAGGAATGAGTTCCAGCTGGCACAACACTGCTCATAACAGTCCTGCCCCACCTGATGCCCATCCTGGTGATGCTAAATGGACGACTGCCCAAGACGACCACCTTATTTATAATTCATTTTTATTCACTCTCTTAAATAAGTAAATGTCTGTGTCTTGTAACTGCATAGTGAGTTATAAATGTGATCAATGGCAATTTGTGTCCTTTATTACGGATTGCACATGCTACGGATTGCAACTATAACACGTCATGTCAGGGTTTTTTTTCTCTTTTAAAGAGTTTTTTTGAACCCCTGACCACTGACTGTTATCTTTCAATGCATGTAAAGCTGCTTTGGTACAATGACCTTTGTGAGAAAGCGCTATACAAATAAAATTGAATCGAATTGAATTGAATCATAAACTCCTCTTTTGAACATTTGCATTCACATTTAAGCAGGCCCAGGTCACTTTGCTGCTTAAAAAACACACACACAACCCTGCACTCATCTACAGCCACAGACCTGTCTCTCTCCTCCCTTTCATTGCGAAAACACTGGAACAAGCTGTTTTAACCAAATATCACCCATCATCACCAAGAATAATCTACTAGACAAATGGCAATATTCAAAATCAACCACTCCACCAAGACAGAACTTCTCTCAGTCACCAGGGCACTGTGACTAGCAAAAGCTGAGTTTTAATCATTTGTCCTTATTTTATTGAATCTGTCAACAGCCTTTGACACAGTAAACCACCAGATCCTTCTTGTAACCCTCTCATCGCTAAGGATCACAGGTACTCAAATCCTTGGTTTAAAATTTTACCTCTCAAATAGATTATTCAGGGCGTGAGGGGTGAGCAGTCCAAAGCTTATTACATGGTCACTGGGGTCCCTCAGGACCTGTGCTTGGACCTCTACTATTTTCCATATACACAACGTCCTTAAGACCCATCATACAGTCACACGGATTGGAATTTTTAATCTTATGGAGCATGTGCTCATCTTCTTGTGCATTTGCTCATCCTTTGGATGCATTTCTGGCCTGGACTATTGCAATGCTCTTCTTGTTGATTTTTCTGCATGGTCAATCAAGCCATTCCAAATGATACAGAATGCAGAGGCACGGCCTGTTTTCTAAGACTCCAAAAGAGTACACGTCAGGCCTCTTTTTGTCTCTCTCCACTGGTTACCAGTTGCAGTTATTCTCTTTCCTTTTTCTATTCCCTGCTGGTGCAACAACCTGCCAAACTCAATCCGATCATTTCTTACAATTTTTAAAAAACACATTTTTAACAGATATTTTTTGACAATACTTAACAGAATCATCCTAATCCATTCATATTGAAAAATCTCTCTCCTCTCCCTTACAGGTATTATCTAGCATTGCGAAATCTGGTAACTTACTTTAGCATTTTTCTTATGATGTATCGGTTCATTGTCTCCAAAGTACATGTAAATCCTTTTGGATAAAAGTGTCTGCTAAATGCCTAAATGTAAATGTCTGAGGTTTATACATTCACTAGCATGTTAATGAGATATATATATATATATATATATATATATATATATATATATATAAACTCTCTTTAATAGGGTTGCTTAAGTAAATGTAGCTACAATCAGGACTGCCATTGACAACAGTGGAGTGTAGGACAAAATTATTAGTGTGTGGCCCCCATACACCTAGCAGTGTAAAGTGTTTCTGGTTCTGAATTATAATGGAGCAATGCACTGTGTGATAGTTCTCTACTGTTTTGTGTTACCTCGTGAGTGTCATTGGGGAAGTAGATTTTGTGGAAGATCTGGGTGCTGTTCTGCTGAATGGCATCTATCTCTACCTGGTGAGGTGGAAGCTTTCTGGGCTCCTTTCTGAAGTAGAAAACATTTAATATACTAAATTATATTGTAATTCCGATCATTTGTGAACCAGTCTTTGCATTCAGCACAACAAGACATCTATAGTAGTACTCTGAACAGTTGCAATGGCAGATTTTGTACTGTTGTCTTACTTATCCCTGAAACTTTTCTGGCATTCTTGGCCTGAGTCTGCCAAGGGCTTACCTGCTAATAAAAGAAGAGTTGCTAATTGGTATAAAGTGGATTATTTTTTCAGCGTTTGAAGCATGTGTATTAAGGCAGGCAGATGCAGCTCCCTCAGAGAACCAGGGTTACATATATAACCTGAGACGTTCCCTTTCAAGGGAACTCGCGCTGCGTGAGCGTAGTGACGCTATGGGAGCAATGTCCCCACACTATCATAACAGCAAATGCCTGACTAGTGTGAGTCCGTGGAGCACATACTAGGGCACAAGTACATAGAACACTGGCATAGAGGCCAGGTCCAGGTCATAAAACCTCACAAATGTACACACATTTTGAATAGAGGCCCCCGACCATAAGACCTTAGAGGCCGCCATTCCCCAAGTAGAATGAGCTTTGACAGTGAGTGGAGACGACTGTCCAGAGGCTCGATAAGCCAGTGAGATAGCCTCAACTATCCACCTGCTTAAAGTTTGTTTGGTCACTGGCAGACCCTTGCTGGGCAGCCCAAAACACACAAACAGCTGTTCAGACTTTCTCCATAAGGCAGCTCTGTGAATGTAAGCATACAGTGCTCGCACTGGACACACCAAACTCGACTTTTCCTGGTCCAGAATACTAAAAGGAGGAGGCCTGCAACACAATGGGCCTCAGCACATTAACAGGAGTGTGGTAAGCATGAATGGCTGCCACATACACCTTCAGAGTCGAGGGCATCAGCCCCGAAGAGGAACTCGAGTACTGTGCTAACAGGACAGTTAACTGGATCCAGCATCTGACCTGAGCACCAGGAAGTGAATACTCCCCACTTCAGTGCATACAGCTTCTTCGTGGAGGGAGCTCTGGAGCTTAGAATGGTCTCAACAACCTTGGTTGAGAGACCTGTATCTATGAGTCGGGCCCCCTCAAAGGGTCAGACCCACAGTTTGCACATCTCTGGGCAGGTGTGAAGGATGGAGCCCTGCGCTTGAGATAGGTCTGGCCGGCAGCTCGATCAGGAGAACTATTGACGGATGTTCCATTAAGCTCCAACTAGTTCAAAATGTGGCAGCTAGTGTTCTTACAAGAACAAAAAAGTTGAAACATACTAGCCCGGTTCTGGCAGGCAAGGCTGGAGGACAGGGCGGCGCAGGCAGGACTGGAAGCCAGGACGGCAGAGCAGGGAGCCAGGGCAGAGCCGTCACAGCAGGGACACAGGGCGAAGCTGGTAGAGCAGGGACACAGGGCAAAGCCGGCAGAGCAGGGAACTCAGGGTGGCCATTTTGACCATGGCAGGGATCTCGGGGCGGCCATTTTAATCGTGGCAAGGAACTCAGCGACTGGGGTGACCTCTGGTGCAGATTGGCTGCTGGTAAGGTAGCCATCTTGGGTGTTGGCTCTGGGAAGGCGGCCATCTTGGGTGATGGCTCTGGAAGGTTGCCACAATCACCAGGCTGGCCACCCTAATTAATCCAAATTGGGCTAAATATTGGGCTTAAAATATGCAGGTGTGTGGCCAGCATAAGCCAGTCCAAGGCAAGTTTTTGATAGTATAAACAACATTTTTAGTATAAACAACAAGTTTTCTGCTTATAGGCTTTTGTACAAAGCCTGTACAAAACATTATTTTATAGTGATTCTACTGTATAACTGTATCTATTGTAAAATAATATGAAACAAAACACATTCATAACTTTTAATCTTGTTCTTCTACCCAAGCATGATGCATTTTGAATAACAGGGTTTAAAAAAAATCATATTACATGACAATATGAAATATGTGATAATTGTACCTCAGAGCCCCGTGTAGTCTCTGGAGGCAGTCACTGGACAGAGGTTCTTGTTTGTGTGTCTCAATGAAACGTTGCACATGCTTTATCAGAGAATTACTGGGTGGGAAGAGACCACAACATAGCCACAAGAGCTGCCAGCCTTGCTCTATACTGTACCTGATTGAGAAACGTGTTTGAAAATACTGTTAAAAGACTGAACTGACAATGATGATGCATAATCAAGAAATGGGGTTATAAAAGGCCATTTAGGTTACAAAAGTCTGGTAATCAAAAAAATGTTAATTAATATAGATAGAAAAGTTCACACAAACTTTATGTTGGCTTGAAAAACTCTCAACATGTTTACCATGATTTAACATGAATCTAACAGGATTTATCATGAAGCTAGAATGATTTAGCATGATGCTAACTTAATTTAGCATGAAACTAGCATGTTTTACCATGAAGCTAACATGTTTTAACATGATGTTAGCACGTTTTACCATGAAGCTAGCATGTTTTAGCGTGATGCTATGACACTAATGCAAAGATAATCCATCTGAAACTCTACAATGGCAGTCATTAGGATCGGTTGCTAGAGTGCTCTAAATGGTTGCTAGGGTGTGGCTTCACACCATAATGAAGTTCCTGGGAGACTGATTGGTTGTCTAAGTAAAATGAGCCCAACCCCTTGTATCTCTGACACCCTGATGCAAAAATCCATCTGGGCCTTTTTACAGTGGCAGTCTATGGGCCTTTATAAGTCTATTGGAAATTCCCAGTGGCTCTTACGCCACATTGTGAGATATGTTCTTACAGAGCTCTGCCAGACTCACCAAATGTGGCAACCCACATGCTTCTACAAACTTCTCGCTCAGAGCTATGACCTAAGTTTGTCACAATGTTAAGTCTATGGGATTTTTCAGGGAAATGTTTCGCCCGCCCTATTAACATCGTACCCCTGATCGCTTATAAAAGTCATAGCACACTTCTCCTCAAAAGGCCGCTCGATTTGACCCCTAATTTATGGGTCTAGGACAAATGGTGGCAGAAAAAGTAGAAGAAGAAGAAAAAGAAGAAGAAAAAGAAGAAGAAACAACAATAACAGTAATGCTTTGCATTCTGCAAGCACCACTAACAATTAAGCCAACATTTAAAAAATAATAATAAGAAAACTGCAAAATGAAAATGGTAGCATTATTCACTAGCCGTCTCTTGCAATTTTAGCAATTCTATTTACCATTTTAGCAATACTATTTACCGGTTGTTATTACTGGTCATTTGTTTTATAATCTGGCAGTAGATCTCATCTCTGAGTGCTTCATTGTGTGTAGATGGGCCAAAAATCTGATTTGTAAGTTCCAGTGGAGTCTGGATCTGTCTGGCGGGGTAATCACCCATGTATTTCAGAATGGGTGCACACAACATCAGTCAAGGAAGTGCTATTCTCCTAAAGTATGTATTATGTGAATAGCCAGGTTGGCTGAAAAGTCACACCCACAAAAATATTAAAAAACAAAATAAAAAGGTTGTCCAAAAACACACTCAAAATAATTTGTATATTAAACACAAATACATTTTAGCAAAACACTAAAATGTACAATATTCAGACAAGTGTGGCAAAGGATATCAGTGAAGGCCTGGCAGGCTTGATGGCTTAATTCTGGATTTCCCACCAGTCTCTTCAGCAGGGGCTGTCTAATTGGTTCTCTAGAGTTTGCCCACAGCCTCTCAGGTGCTACATTTTTAGATAGCACCTGTCTGTTCACATCTTTGATGGGCTGCCTAGAGATAACAAAAAAAAACAGGTGATTCATGTTTTTTCTAAAACACTTTGTAAATATTCTATGATGTTATGTTGTATTTTCATATCTTACTATACGTTATAACAAAAGAAATGATACTAAGTAGTAGCAATGAGGACTAACAGTTGAAGAAAGGTACCTGAAATATTCAACAGCAAACTCTTTAAGGGTTGCAGGAGCCACTCTCTCAGTAATGGTTTCTTTTGAACGGTTATCTATGATGGTCTTTCTCTGATCAGGGGACATGCTGATCAAGCTCTTGACGAGACAAGAAATTCAAAATGGTACAATTTTTAAGGTCATAATAATACACTGCCATTTTTATTTAATAACTGTGACCAGTGTTGACATTCACAGTAAAATTCCTTTAAAGCACTGCAATAAATACATATCAAAGTTCTCACCAGGATTTCATTGGTTGGCTTTGTAAGAGTTGGAATAATCAAAACAGCATCCGCAGGGACTGCACCAATTTCTCCTGTTTGTTCATTTTTACCCTTTAACCAGCCACGATCAGCAGAAAACTCATCATCTTTAATAAGAAGAATGAGTTCTGCTTTCTTAAAGCTGAGAAATGTTCGATCTTCTTAAAAATCCAAAACATTTTTCATTAGATGATAACCTTAGATCAACTATAGACAATCAAACACAATACACATGTTCACATATTTAAAACAAATAATTATTTGCTAAAACAACCTTGTTTTCTTCACTGACCTTGTCTGTTAACCTCTTTTAGGGCCACAGCATATTGTGAACGGTTTATGAGGCCTGCTAGGAACATGGCCACCAGATCAGAGATGTTAACAGCCATGACTGCATTCAGTGTAAAGTCACCTTTTAGAGTTAGCAAACACATAGACTTTCTGTCTCTGCAAAGACAGACAGTTGACAGAGATAAAATGTTTTTGTAAGAGGTATTATGTATGTTATTGATAGAGTATTAGTCAATATTCCACTATTAAAATCATACAAGCTCACCCATACACCCATACACAAGTAGTGCTAAACTAACCTAATAGTGTTGATCCCAGTGACCTCAGGGTAAGACATTACCAGAAAATTATTCTCCTTTTCATCTAAGAATGTTATACCCATTGAGTTAATGGCAAGGATAAACTTGTTCTTTGGTAATGAAGGACCTGAAAATGAAATTATTTAAATTTACCTCACCTACAAAACTATCTGATCAGCAAGTGTTTTTAATGTTTTTAATACTAAGTTTAGCAATTCATACCAGATAACTTGGCAACCTCAAAAAACTTTGAGAAGAACATGGACCACTTCTGACGAGCATAGTCAACCACCTCTGCTTTCACATGAGCAGACTTGGTCCGAGACTTTATAAATTGGCTCTTGTTAAAAGAGAAAAATCATAGTTTTATTTTTTAAAAAGACTATTTTTTTCCACTTCAATTAACATAAGTACTAATTATTGTCTCTACCTGGGCATGTGCTGTGCCAACCATTTGGATCCACTTGGCTTCTGACTTGGCATCCAGTAGTCCGGAGTTAATGCACTGCTGAACAACAGACTTAGCATTCTCTGTACTGCTATCTGACCCATACTGCACATAGAAGTGCTTTGCTGCAAGTTCAACATAGTCTTCTTCCTGAAACACAAATGCCGTTGTTCTCAGTTATGTGAATTCATTTAAAGAAAAACTAACTTGAAAATTAAGGTTTAGTTGTTTTCTCATGTCATCTCAGATAACAAATGCACTATAGGGAATGCCTCTGTGTGATGATTTCTAAAGACCATGTGCAATTATACCAAGCCTGTTGATCACAGTGTGATGTGTGATGACAGGCACAGATGTGTTTGCTTCTGCATCTTCAATGAAGCACTTTGTCTTGTCTCTGTGTCTAGCTAGTAAGCCACCAGTGTGTGTCACCTTGCCCCCGTTATATCATGGGCTAGGACACACATAAGCTGTGCATGTGGTGTCTGGGAGTGGAGCATGCATGGGAAGCCCTTGAGGGGCTCACTATGAGAGGCTCCCTCTCAGGACTCACACTCACCTGGCCATCTTCAATAAAGCGGGCCAGGTATGTGTGCATTGCTGCTCAGAGCCTGCAGAGTAACAACACTAAATCTCCACTCAATTTTCACTGTCATAGTGGGGTGATGGTGCTAGAGGAAGATATTTTAGCAACGTATCTCTCCCCTAAGGTGGCAAAGTTCCTAAAGCCCCCAACATTGCCCACCAAGCCTTGTCAGTGTTACATCTAATTTATTAACTCCCAGGGTCTGGGCACTGCTGTGCCAACCATTTGGATCCAATCAAATTTTTTCTGATAGCAGCAAAAACAATTGTGTGATTGTACACATAAGAGTAATTCATCATTTAAATCTGTAAAGGGTCTATTTTTATTTGTGTATACTCACAATAACAAAACATGCTTTCGTAAAATTAAGAAAGTAAACAGTTAGCGTCTTCAGCTGTCTGTGCCTCCTCCAGCATCTTCCTAAAATGCGTAATAAAAAACAAACTCAAAC
Source organism: Beaufortia kweichowensis (assembly GCA_019155185.1). Classification (NCBI taxonomy): domain Eukaryota; kingdom Metazoa; phylum Chordata; class Actinopteri; order Cypriniformes; family Gastromyzontidae; genus Beaufortia; species Beaufortia kweichowensis. Next base: position 11,734,697 of record CM032798.1, read on the forward strand.
TCTGCGAATTCTTATCATAGAAGCGTGAAACATCTGTGTAGCATGAAATGTCTTATTTTCAATAAACCGACTCAAATCGAAAACAAATGTTCTCTGATTGTGTAATATGCATTAACGTAAAGACAGGTGCAGTTTTCCCTGTGTCAGCTTATTCTTTCTAAAGCGATCCAACCCAAATGCCGAGGGCGCTATTTATATGGTAATCATCTACACAAGGCACATGCAAAATGGTGACACCCACAAACAATAGCATCCCAAACAAATCATCCAGATTTATTGATTTGTGTGGATGTGATCAGATTTGTTTTTAGAGTGATGTTAAAGTCCTCTTTTACATAAAAAAAAGACCGCGAATCCGATCATCTGCTTCATTGTGAGAGTAACTGCACCCAGCGATGCTTATTATACCTGACAAGTATTTTTCCTTTAATTTTTATAAAATTTAATTTTAATTTTAGATCATAGATTTTGCAGGACTGAGTAGCATTTGTATAAACACAACAAAAAAATATGGTTACTTTAGTTAAAGTAAATCATGATTCATTTTAGCTGACATGTTGTTTTATATAAATATGTACATATTTTCCCATTGAGACTATATTTCCACCTACAATAGGCAATATGTTTTATGGCGTGGGTTTGTTTGTGGTAACACAATATGTATATGGCTAAAGTTCCTAAATTCTTTACAATTATCTTTTAGGAATGTGGATCTGCATCACTGGATCAGTGTGCTTTACCAGGCATGTTCACTTCTTCAGTTGCAGAGGAACTGTTTTCAAAAATGGAACAAACATGTAACTGCATACTCAAAAATGTGCCTCTGACATTCATTTTTATATTTTGATTAATGTGCATTATTTTTTAAATACACTACAAATAAAACATTTAATTACCAACCACTAATAACAACTATTAATGTGTTTATAAGATTCTGAAAAAGCACAAATGTCAGGGCATGTCAAAACTTGTAAAAACTTCTCCAGGGTCCCAAAACACCCTCAGACCCCAGAGGGTTAACCAAGTGTATACTGCAGCAGGTCAGGCAGAGGCATGTCTGCACACCTTGGCCTTCCGCAGGCATGCCAAGCCAACCTGCTTGGGGAGACTGTAGAGAGCAAGGGAGCTGCTTATCTTGCTCTCTAGGCTACCAAAGAGACTCCATTGCAAGCATGGTAGCCACAGAGAGGTACTTAAGGCATAATCTATTGCTCTGTCACGGTCCTTGATGCCCCGCTATCACCTATCATCTCTTTGTGACTGTGTGAGCACTGTTGTCAAAAGAAGCATTGTTTTACATCTCTATCTTTCCTCAACGTCAGAATTTCCTCATGCATTTCCAGCATTCTAGTATCATGTTCTTTAATTCAGCCTAGCACTATCATTTACAAAGTGCATGGATGCAGCATTGCTCCCGCTGAATTTCATCTGTGTACTAAATGACACAGACAATTGACTTATTCTAGCACAGTCATGGGGATGGCGGTTCGACATTGAGATGTCGTCCTTGGCCATATAAACGCTTGGGGTTGAGACTCAATGTATAAAAAAAGAGCAGTTTAGTTTCCCAACAGAAGACAGAAGTTTCTGTGGGTAGTATAGGTCATAATGCAGGCAAATCTCTCACCTGCCCCTGTCAAATCGATTCTGGTGACAGTGTCCAGAATAAAGCTAGGTCAGGCATACACAGTTAAACATTGCTGATGACACTTTTTGGCCTCCTGCATATGGGACCACTACAGTGGTGGCAAAAAAAAGAAAAGTGTTCTTCATGAAAATGACAACACGTATTTTTCACAGTTTGGAGAGCGATCATGGTAGTCTTCTCTCATGTCACATAAATTGCCTATTGTGACGGCTTTGTTTTGAGCGCTGAAATACTGTCTCCCGGACCTCACGAAGGACCAGAGGGGAAGGAGGGTCACCATGTGCTAGTTCGGACATGTCAGTGGTTGCCAACATAAATCATCCAGGGGGTCTGAGGTCGCAAGACGGGGGGGGGATGTGGCGATACTCCACCCCTGGCAGGAGCTATGGAAGTTTTGGGTGTGAATATAGCTTCTGAATAAAGGTCTCTTAATTGATGTAGTGAACAACACACAAATAGGCATTCCAGGCCACCAGCTTTATGGCAGCGTCTTACTCTAACTGCCATGATAAATAAAGGCTTGCTACATTGGTACAGGATTTTGGTCGGCTAAAATAAACATGCCTATTGCCATCAGATAAGGCTACTAGGACAACTGCCAGAAACCTCTTACTGTCACATTTGTACTCGTTGTATTCAGGACAATGCGTATTAAAGTAGAAAGGGGATAAAAATTTCCTTAACAGAAATTCTCGCTTCTGAGTATCCGGCCCATGTGCTAGAAAGCATAACAGAGTCTGTCCCCCAAAGACTGGAACAGAGAAACCACTTTCCAAGCCTGCTGTCCAGAAAGGCAATAACAAATGTCTGCAACAATTTTAAGATCAGGAGAGCAAACCTTTACTTTAAGGTACCTTCAAATGCATGTTCCAGAAAGTTAAGGAACTTCTGCACCAGCTTCAGGGCCTCATTTGCGTGTTCCAGATTGCAGACCCTCTCTGTGTCTGCAACAAGGTTAAGCCCAGGAGGGCAACCTCCATTTATAGGTACCTTTATCTGCATGTTCCAGCATCCCGCAGTGCTTTCTTTGTGTTCAAGACTATTGAACGGATTCAGACTCCTTCCCCACTGAAGCAAGGCCCAACCTAATCAGTAAAAGAAGTTGCCACCATCTGACTGCTCATGTGAACATAAATATTACTAACAAAACCTCTTTCCCGAAACCTTTGGAATATTGGAACATTGGATCATTGGATTATTCTTGCACTTTATGTCTATCTTTGTTGCCTTAGATATTGCGTGACTGTTTATCAAATGTTTAATTGATAATTCTTCAATTATTTGTTTAATTAGAAATAAGGACTTCAGCTCAGACTTGATTATAGAAAATACAGTCTACGAAATCTAAACGTCATTTTTAGTCAAATCGCTGTTTATAGGTATAACTTTTTTAACGTGTTAACTTGTGTTCATTAGGTGGTATTTCAACTGGCTATATGAAATCTATAAAATTTTGCTGAACGGTCAAAAATTTGGGTAAGATAATCACAGCTATACATGATACACAGCTTGTATTGTTTTCACCTCATGACAAGTTACCATACTCGCGCAGTAAAACTGCATTTACTTTTTTGCAGATCATTATATCTAAACCCCTTTTTACACCTAACTTATAGCTTCAATCGATTCTGCCCATGTTAACTTGTGAGCTCTGCCAAAAGTACTATGACTTTATGACACGGTCACCACTTAAACCGTAACACCTCTGCTCTGCCATGCTTGATCTGTTCTGTTGCGATCTGCGTCTCCTGCCGATGACGTGTTTCGCGGGGCGTGCCCCCGTTTCTTGACTCCACCCCCACATCAAAACAGTGCCATAAAGAGAACCGCACAGAAAAGTGCAGCGCAAAGGAAAACCGGTATCGTGAGTGCACACTTGACTGAAACGCAGAATAAAATGAGCGTTGCAAATAATTTAGTAGGTTTAGCATGAAAAATATGTGGCAAAGATAAAATATGATTACAGCTGTCATTGATTTTTGTAATTGATTATATTTTTATTTTTGCACTACTTTATTTTATTTTGCAATTTATTATTTTTGTTTGCAAAACTTTTGTTTTTCCGCTCAATACTTTATTTTTTCTTTGCAAGTCTTTATTTTTGTATGCAAAACATTTTTTTTTTGTTTGTTTTGCAAAACTTTAAGGCATTAATTTGACTCCATACAAGCCGCAATGTCACAGGCAGGGTGACGTCAGGACCAGAAAGTATAAAAGTATAAACCCCGGAACGATATCGTTTTAGCTTCTTAGGGCGAAGCTGCGCCCAGGGATGCTGGGAGTAAGGCAGGCAGACGCAGCTGGACCTGATTTGGGTCACAATCTGTTTGAGTGTAAGCATCTTGAACTTCAGTTTCTTTACTGAGTGGTTCAGCGTGCACAGATCAAGAATAGGGCGCAAGCCCCCATCCTTCTTTGGAACAATGAAATAAAGGCTGTAAAACCCAGCCTCTCTTTCTGGAGGAGGAACTACCTCAATTCCCCAATCCCAGAAATGTGTTTACTTCCTGTTCCATGACCAAAGCCTGCACGGGGCCCATCTCAGTGGACACCCCGCCAATTGAATTGTGTAGCCATGTTCTACTATTTGCAGGACCTACATATGATCTACTAAGGGAACCAGCCTCTCTAGGGTGTCTGGTGTTATGTTTGGGGTTAACTTGGAGCCCTGGGTTGTATTGGCAGGGGTAAACTCAAGAGGGTGCGATGTATTGTGCACTATTTTCTTCCCAGAGGCCACTGTGCCCCGAAGCAGAGCGTGCGGGGTTAACAGGGCCTCTCTTTTGGGGTACTGGGGAGGGCCCGGGCGCCTCGTGAGGCAAACTCCAATGTGGAGATCTTGACCCCGCAGAAGTAAGGACCTTCTCTTTTTTGTCCCAGCCTTCCTAGCCTGAATGACATCCCTCAGTGTCACCCAGAGCCCCACTCATGCTGGGGTGGAACTCAAAAGTCAACATTCTCTTTCTGCCTGCCTCTGTACGAGGAGCTAGACGACTGAGGCTGCTCCCGCCTAGCAGCCTCAGCTACTCGGTGACGCATGGAAGGAACCGCTGGAATGCCACCGCTTGCTTTTTCGCCTCCCAGAACTTTGCCGAAGAGGCCCTTGTGGGAAAGCAGTGCGACCATCAGCAAGGCTTTGTCGGCAGCCTTGATGTCCGAAAGGTTTAACCACAGATGCCTCTTACTCACCACCAAGGCAGCCATGGAGCGACCGACCATCTTGGCGGACTCTCTGATCGCTCAGATAGAGACTGTGGCCCGGCGCAGTTTCTTGACTGAGTCCCGCAGCAAGTCAGTCTGGTAGGCCTGGAGCATGGTGATGGTATGTAAGCATGCTCCAGCCTGACCTGCTGCGGCATAAGCCTTGCCCACCAGTGCAGTTGTTGCTCTACACGGCTTGGTGGGCAATGCCGGGCCTTTAGGGATGATGGGGGACAGAAAGCTGGCTAATGTCTGTTCAACTCTATACCAGTGTTCCCCCACCCCCACAATGTTAGTGAATACAATGAGTATTCTGACATGCGGGGAGTGAAAACACGAGCCAAGTAAGGCTGGTTCCAGGACCTCGACAGCCCACTGTGGAGGTCTGGAATGAACGTTAGGCCCCGGCGTGGAGGTGGCACTTTTGTTGTTAAAAAGCGAAAGAAAGTGGTGTTCTCGCTTTTCCCCGTATCCTCGGAGGAGGATAGCTGAAGTTGTGGGCTCTCACCCTGTGCGGAAGTAGACGCACTGCAGGGTGAGGCACACAGCTTAAAAGTGTCCATTTAAACAAAGAAAATCACTTGCCAATGGACACACACAATGCGCAGCTGAAGGCACAGAAAACGATATCATTACGGGGTCTTTTAAAATTCCTAGTCCTGACGTTACCCCACCTGTGACGTTGCGGCTTGCCATTTGGTGGATTTGACACACGTGCTTCAGATGCAATCACGCAGAGGCGTTCCCATAGCGTTGCAATGCTGATGCAGTGTCTCATTCCCTTGAAAGGAAACTAACAATTACCCCTTCGGGGCTTAACCCCTTTTAAAAACAATAAGAAAACTAACAATAACAATAGGGGTCAAGCCCAATAATCTGCAAGCAGCAATTATGGTCAAGCCCACCAGTGGTACAAAAGAAAATATATGCATACAACTCTGATGATGATATGTTAAAAGCAGTTGTATAACTTTTGACCAGTAGGTGGCACTGTCACCCAATTACAAATCAGCGACAGCCTCATGTCCTTTTAGCATGCTGACATTTGGATTCCTTGACACGGAATACGAGAATTGTTCTACCAATAAAAAATCTTTTAATAACTTTTTGTCAGGTTTGTCTCTAGATGCGAGAAACCAAATTTCATCGCAATCAGACAAAATTTGTAGGAGGAAATCGAAAAAGTATGCTTTGAACTTAATTCAGTGTGGCACACATGAAGTATGTTCAAAAATTACAGATGTGGTATCATCTGAATTGCCATGAACCAGCAAATAAGAATCTAGGAATCAATTTGCAATATGTTGAAAATGTAATATTTAAGAACCAATTTCATAAACATCGTTATATATTTTGCTGACTCAAAACTTGACAGGTCCTTTTAGGCCATGGCCCCGATAAAAAGCTTATCAAGCTTTGTTGCAATACATATTTGCGTTCATAAAATATTGCATTTTCTTACAAAATTCAAAATGACCGGTGCCCAATATGGCCGACCAAGGAGCACGTGGTATCTTTTGACTCAACATGTCTCAAGGAATCCATCAAGTCCATTTTTATGATTTTAGACAAAAGCATTCAAAAGTTATAAGCAAAAATAGGCATTGTTATTATCTCAGCACCACTAGGTGGCGCGTTGTACGGGAACAGATTTTCCATGGTTTTCTCAGGAACACAAGCATGCACATATATGTTGATTGTATATTATTGTAGCACAGTTTGTGCTGAATACAGTACAATGTGACTTATAAATTACTTATGTTTATAAGCTAGTGAAAAAAGCACACATGTCTAGGCATGTCAAAACTTCTCCAGGGTCCCAAAACACCCTCAGACCCCAGAGGGTTAAGGTGCATCTCCTGGAGTCTTTCCCAGGGAATGTACACCAGAGGCAGGGGGTTCACAGAGGTTTGTATTCATTTATATGCTCTTTTTAGTGTTAAAACCTTTATTCATTGTAGTCATGTGATTGTTTGGGTAAATGTGACATGAATAATCACACAATGTGCTGAAAGAGACTAGAACTAAAGAACAATTGAAACCTGTCCCAACTGTTTCAACTTGAAATGTGACACAGGAGAGACAACCATTTACTGAATTCAAGCACACCTTTTCACACTGATACTCTCCATACTTGAGCCCTCTGATGACCTGTCTGTAGATGAGGTCTGTGCTGACATTATCCTGGCTGCAGTCATGCCATGGTGTGAATATTTCTTTACGCAAGTAGAGGCGCCAAGGGGCATGTTGCTCCTGCCCACCCTTTCTCTTTACTTCCTGTTCACACTGAGAGATAGCATCCATTACATGCTCATGGCCACTACCCAGAGACCACACCTAGAGGGAGAAATACCATACTGAACACTACCCAACACTAATATTCAAAAATCTTCAAAAAATGTAACAATCTAGAGACCTATACACAAACTCTTGTTACTCCTCACGTACCTTATCATACAAAGCCACATAAAGTGAGAAGCCAAACATGTCCTCAACTTTTACTTTCTGTGAGAGAACTTGGCAGACCTCTTTAGAAGTTGAAGCAGAATCTACCGGTAGAGTAATAGTTCTGCTGTCCATCAGAGTGACAGAGATGGCAATGGGTTTCTTGGACTTGGTGGCCTGTAATTAAACAATAAGGGTATGAATTATAGTCTACTTATCACTTTTATAGGTTATTCGACACAAGAATAATACATTTAAGATAGTAAAGTTTTAATGTCTTTACCTGGAGCTCCAGCCAGCTAGGAGGCTCTCCACGCACTCCATTGGCAACAGTGCGCCTCAGTCTCTCTGTGCAGTATGGTGCATATCCCACAGGACCAAAACGAAGAAAACTTTGCAGATACTGTAAGTAGAATAGCACGTCTTTAGAAGAACATAATAAAGAGCCCAGTGAAATGTAATAAAGAGTTGCATGATGCATCTAAGCAATAACAATAAAGAATGTTCTTTATTTGCCTTAATAAAGCACTCAGTAGGAGGGAAGATGCCCAAGCAGATGGACAGGAGGATCCAGCCTCGATAGAAGCTTCCATGATTAGGGTTCTCCTGGAGCTGCTTACAGATCTGGCAATAAATTTCATCCCTAAAAAAATTCAGAGTATTTCAGAGGACAAAAATATCTGGATACTAAACATTTTTTTTTCAATATTATATAATTAAAAACCTGAGGTCACGTCTGACAATGGCATATCCAACGATGATATGCAGCTTTTCAAGAGATGTCATAGGCCGCTCCAGATTAAGTCCATTGACATTAATTTCATCTTCTTCACTAATAGTTTGCATAGTCAGTGATTTGAAAAGTTCAGACCTTTCCTCTGACTTCATAAAAAGAGTAGATGGGTTAAGACAACATTTATTTATTTTACATATATGATGTTCAACATCTGAATATATTGAATGAAAGTCTGAATATATTGAATGAAAGTATGAATATATTGAATGAAAGTCTGCATATATTGAATAAAAGTCTGAATATATTGAATGTATTTCTGAATATATTGAATGAAATTCTGAAGTCTAAGGGTCCGTGTACTTTTTATTTATTTGATATACTATCTAAAATGGAATAACGAGAAATGGAAAAAAAATTGTTTATTTTAACAAACTAAAAATGAGATTTTGTCTGGTTTTCTCATTTTTCGTTTGCGGTTTACAAAAGAGAAATACAAAACTAAACTTATCAAAGAAGCCCCAGAAACACTGAAAGCAGACTTCATGTATGTAAATGAAAGGACTATAAAAGCTGACCTGCTCTTTTACACAGACCACCCTAACACATGTCACTCAGCACTCTACTCTGCTTACAAAGACATGAAAATTAGTGGAAATAAAGTTATGGGGTAACTTTATCTGGACACTTCACCAAAATTCAGTATTAACTTGTACCACAATGGCACTGTCATGATCCAGGGCTTAGAAGACAGACTTGAACAGTTTGAGAGAGACTTTGTCAGTCTAAAAGCCCTAGCAGAGAAGGAGAAGTCCCCCCCAACAGCAGCAGATGAAGAAATCACAACTTCACCTGTATACACACACAGCACCTCTTTTCCACCACACACCCAGATCAACAGTGTCTATCCAACAGATTCAGGAATGCCTCTCTCAACTGGAGATGGAAATTACTGAATTCAAGGAAAGCAGACTCCAAGAATCAATCACCTCTTAACAGCTAAGACAGGAAATAAAGAGAAAAGCACAAAGAGGAGGAGCACAACACTAAAACAGGAGAACCGGAGACTACAATAAAAAATCTCATTAATGACAACAAGAACCTTAATGAAAAATTGTTAAAACCTAAAGGAAAAGACACTCTCATCCACAGCATTAATACAAATCTTCATTAAATCCACTCGTGACATTCATCTCAGCCACCCACTGACAGGCCCACAGACAGAACTGCCAGAGGACAAAAGTCAGCACCCCCAAAACTGGATAACTGATACACAACTGGATAACTTCATTAAATCCACTCCCAAAACTGGATAACTGATAGACAACAAACAGCCACACAGCCTTCACAGCACAGTCATCAAGAACCCATCAGTCAGACCCCACAGACCTCACAGAAACACAGAGGTCAAAAATCACAACCACAAAAAACAGCTATTCTAATAGACTCAAATGGCATACTCCTACACCATCAAAAGCTGTTCCCTAAACATTCAGTTGGCAAATTTTGGTGCCCCACAACAAACAGTTTACTTTAACTCCTTAACTCCCAGGGGTTGACGGTTCAGCAGCGCACCGGAACCCCGTGCATTTTTTTCAAATAGCAGCAAAAGAACTTAAAATGCTCTGTCATTTTTGACACAAATGTAATACATCTTTAAAAATCTGTTAAGGGTCTATTTTTATTTGTGTATACTCACAATAACAACAAAACGATTCTGATTTATTGATTTTACAGCGCGTTTGAACAATATTGCGCTGCACACTCAAGGATGTGCTTCAGATTTGGTTATTGAGTGATGTTAAAGTCTTTTATATCAAAAAACACAGCGAATCTGGAGATAAACTGCTTTATTGTGAGAGTAACTTCACCCAGCAAAGCTTATTATACCTGAGCAGTAAGTATTCTTTCATTAATTCTTATCAAACTTTACCATGTAGATGTCACAATTGAATCACATATCCAGAAGATAATAATTAAATTTTAGTCCACTGTAGTTTGGTTTAAAAGTCCAGACAGAATATCTTTGGTACTTTCACGAGTTACCGTTTAAACAACAAAAAAACAAGTGTTAAATCCCTTTTACAGAGACTTCAAAATTTAGGCATCGAAATTTAAGCATTGAATTTGGTTAAGCGAAATAATATGGACCGAAAATTGTCTGTCGAATATTATAGGTAGTATTTTGGAAGGTGAATCATGAATATTGAATTTGCGTCCAATTGAAATATTCACAGCTTAAATATACAATTATGTTGAAGTACAGTCCCTTTAAAATACAAGCACTGTTAATGCAATATTTTTTTAATTACTGCTATTTAACATGCCTTTTTAATTCAAAAACTTTTGTCATTAAAAAATTTCCATAGAAGACAATGTACATCACCGTTTTACTTTGTGGATGAGGCACTGATTGACATCCTAGGATGGCAGGGTAATGTTTAGTTACTTCATGCCCTTTAGCGATTGTCCCTATGGTCCTGACTCGATAACATGATCCAACAAGGCTGCAATCCAATCTGTTAAAGGTACAGAGCGAAGACACACAATACACGACCCTAATCGTCGACTCCACAAACTCTCTTCACACAATCTACAGTAGCATCCGATATATTTTACGTTCGTTAAAACAAATAAAACATGAAATGTATACGAACACGAAATAAACGGGATTAACAACTCCAGCAGCCGCAGCATGCTAACTACTAATGGTTCTCTTTACAGACTCATGCCAGACACAACACAAAACTCACTCCATCATGACAAACAGCTATCATTACTTACAACACATTCAGGTTTGCAAAGAGTTATTTTAAAACACAATCAGTCCTATACCTAACAGGTAGTGTACCCTGGTTCTGACGTCTAGGTTTAGAAATACTTTAAATTTCACTTTCTGTGTCAGATTCACCTGAATTTACAGACTCGAGTACAGACTGACCTATAGAATCATCAGCTGACATTTTCTCATCACGATCTCTAATGCCCTCTATTTCATCCCCATCTTGCCTTCTCTCTTCTGTGTTTGTATGTACAGCGGGTACAAATGACACAATAGGGATTGCAATAACATCAGGATCATCTGAATCACTATGTTCCTGGTCAAGGTGTTCTCTAGATTTAGATACACAAGGTTATGGCATGGTTTGAAAAGTGCAATGTCTTAGTTGGTCTCTATGTACAACTTTACACGGACCCCTTCTTTCTGGACGAATGGTGTAAATGGGCATATCTGTGTGGTTCTGTTTAACCACGATATAAGGTAAGGATCTACCCCATTCGCATGGTTTCGAAGAGAACACGCTCACCAGGTCTTACAAGTGCACCATGGGATTCGCGTTTGTAAGCTCTTTTCCTTTGTCTTGAAGCTTCATGCGCCGTTGCTTTGGCTACTTCAACAGCTGTCTTTAACCTCATGATAGTTCTTCTCCCAGTAATCTAGGTTATCAACTTCACTGTCATCCAAATCCTTTCCCAAAGAAAGTCTATTGGCAATTGGGCATCCCTTCCGAACATCAAGTAGAAAGGGGAATAGCCAGCTGATGCATGAACTGTGCTATTATAAACCATAACTACCTCTGGGAGATACTGTTTTCAGTTTCTTTTTTCCTCACAGGGTAATGTCCTTAGCATGTCATGCATGGTTCGATTAAACATTTCACACTGTGAATTACCCTGTGGGTGGTATGGAGTTGTGCGGCTTTTTCCGATAGCATAGACCTTGCATAATTCTCTAATGACCTTGGCTCAAAGCATCGACCTTGGTCGGAATGCAATCATGCTGGACAGCCGTAATGGATAAACCAATGTTGTACGTTGTACCAAAGTGTATTTGCAGTGGTGTGAGACGTCTGATTTTTGGTTGGTACAGCCACTGTGAACCTTGTGAACATAATAGATAACACAAGTACGTTTTCAAATCCTCTAGCTGATTCATTTGGGCTTGTATCCTGGGAAAAATGTCATTTGCCAGAGTACATTTCTTGCATTCACAAACCCAGGTTTGAACATCTTTAGTCATAGTTGGCCAATAATAGTTTTGTCTCATGCGCTTTAGCGTGCTTTTCTCTCCGAAATGACCACAATGATCATGCTGGCTTTCGTAAACTTTGTACCATAGTGGTTCTGGAACAACCAATTGACGAACTACCTCTCAATCTCTTGGACCAAAGACAGTTCGAAACAAGACCTTTTTCAAGCTTGAGTCGTTCAAATTACCTGACATGTTTCTTTAACTTTCCATCCATGTCTCTCTGTTGAGCTGGCCCTAGCTTTTTATTGGTCAGTACAGCACGGTTAACAGGCACTATATTAGGATCAGCTTTTTGTTGTTTCCCAATATCACTCCAACTATATCCAGAGATATATCCAGCCGTCTTTTCCCTATCTTTCTTATTCATCGCAAATTAAAACTAACCAGAGGTCAGATCACACACTGAGAACAACTGGGCATTTCCTAATGCATCAAGTGATTCCTCCACATGAGGTAAGGGATATGCCTCTTTGCAGGTGATGCTATTTAGCTTGCTATTATAGTCACAACAAAAGTGTTGTATAACCAAAGTCACTGTTTTCTTTAAAGAACACATCACAGTGTTTTGCTATTAAGTTCAGGAGTTTTTCACTCTGGGAATCTGTAAGCCCCTCTAAATTCGTCTGCACCGCCAACTGCACTGATAACTGCTACGTTATCTGGTGTATTTCTCCATTGGCCTGGACACTTGAGGTCGGGCTTCGACATGTAAAGCACCCTCTTTCTCCTCAAACTCAACAAGTTTTTTGGGAGAACCTTTCAGGGCTGGCACACAGTTGCGATCCTACTCTATGGCATGAGTGTCATAGCCTTCTTACTAAAGTTTAGCACTCGAACTAGGACTTTACCACCAGCCGTTTTGGCGAGCACATTAGCAATAAGAATGCTTTTGGGCAGGCTTACAGCTGGTGATGCCTCTACCAAGACTTGACACTCCACCTTCGGTGATACTCTGCAGTGACCTTCCAAGACTTACTAACTGAAAGGGGGAATTGTGATGGCTTGTCTTCCTGCTACTTTACCGAACCCAATCTTGTCTACATGATCCAATACTTTAGTCTGCCTTCTGATGTTAGCCAACACTCGCTTTTGCTTCTCTGGCATCATGACTGTACTTGCCCATTTTTGTCATGCTTTCCGAAGCCAAGAAGAGATCTTTGAGATCACTCAAAAACATTCATACCAATGATGCCAGGTAATCCTTTCTGTTCTGTCCCAGTTGAGTTGCTGTCCTTGGTAACAAACACACACTTGCCATGCAGCGTACTACCTATGCACTCTATGTCTGCTTCCAGGCATCCAACAATAAGAATGTCCAAGCTAGCTGCTGTAAGTCGGACCCAAATGGCTGAAGACTCAACTCAACTCAACTTCTACAAAATGTACTTCAAAATAAGTCTCTGTGACAGCAGTCGCCTCTGATCCAGTGTCCAGCAAGAGTCCTTACTCCAGCGATTTTCAGTTTAATAGTCAGGCAGTCTCCGAAAGCATGTTGACTGAGGGCTTTAGACACATCTCCTGTAGCACACTCTGCCATATGACTTCTAATGACTGATGGACCTGAACCTTCCTGCATTAAGGGACCTCCCTCTGTATCCATCATGCTCTCTGCAGTTTGTTTTGGAGTCTGAATACCACCCACAACTTTATTAACCTGTTGAGCCGCACTAGTTCATGCACAGTATAGATGTCACTACCTGTTACGTTGTTTACAATGACAATATATACTACTTTCTAAAAACTTTAATAATATTGACAAACTATACATCTTTTTAAAGTTGGGTTTAAAGTCAGGATATGGTCTATGTTTGCGATAGAGATACTCCAGCAACAGTTATATAGTGTAGTGAACAGCACACCAGAAGGCATTTTTAAGGTCCCAACTTTACAGCAGGGTCCCTCTTTAATGTAATCAAGGGACCAGTGTCATCAGATAAGGCTACATGAGAAACTGGCAGACACCCTCTATAGGGCAGACTTATCATCAAACCAAACCCCTCACCCAAAGATTCATGCGGTTTATCTCCCGCATGTAAAAAAAGTTTTATTCATCACTGAACCATTCACGAACGACCCGCCCCGACGCACCTGTTACTTACGCTTCCGCGTTCTGCATTGTTGTTGGCAGTTGGCAATGCTGCCATTTCTGTATAAAGCATTTCTGTTTTTCTAGTGGCATTTAGCAGTGTTGATCGCTGCAAAATAAATGCTTGAATATAGTGATAATGACATTTCATCGGGCCATGCAGTTCAGTGGCAAAAAGAGTAGTGATGTTGCTATGTGTATGGCTGGTCACAATTGTAATGTCTCTGTATGTATGTAAACAAAAGACGTTTTTTTAGGCTGACTGCATCTGGATTAGCTAGCCATCAGTGTAATATCAGCATATGTAAAGAAATAAAACACTGAAGACTGGGTGCATCCTGTATGGCCGGCCATCAGTGTAATATCAGTATATGTAAAGAAACAAAAGACTGTAATTTGAGGTGTAATATCTGTGTATGTATGTAAACAAAAGAAAGTTTCTTGAGACTGGCTTCATCCAGTAATTAGGAAGAACAACCATTTAAGTAAAAGTAGGCAATTTTCATGGGTTGGGCTTAGAATGGGGGTGTGCTTTAAGAGGTTAAGGTCACTTATACTTACTTTTCCAAGAGAGCACAAACTCCCAGAGTTCAGTGGGTGTAATGCCAAAACTGGCAAACTGAGTGTAGATGAATGGATAAACTCTATAAATTCCAGAAGAGAGAATTGAGTTTATTAAGCAGCATCTAAAAGATGAAGCCAAAATGACAGTCAAGTACCTGCTTAATGGGAAAGAAAAGTCGGTGGATGAGATTTTACTATCTAGATTTTAAGTAGAACCAACAGTTTTAGCTTAGATAACAACAGGTTTATTTGACCCCTTAACTAGCACCCCTATTTTTAACCTATTTAACCTATTGGGTAACCTATTTTTTTTGTTACCCATTACGCAACATATTAACTTTAAGATCTTACTGACTACTTATAAGGCTCTACATGGTTTAGCTCCTCAGTACCTGAGTGAGCTCCTAATACATTACAGTCCTTCACGTCCATTACGCTCTCAGGACTCTGGCCTTTTGGTAATTTTTATCAAACTACTGACTGCAGCTGTGACACGTCAGAGGAGAAATGACCCTCCAAGTGAGCCTGGGTTCTCCCAGGGTTTTTTTCTCCATATATATATATTAATACTATTATATTATTAAATTAGCTTTTATATTCCCCTGCTTGTCATTCTGTTTATTCTCTGTAAAGCTGCTTTGAAACAGTGCTACATTGTTAAAGCGCTATACAAATAAACCTGAACTTGAACTATTTTTGAGCATTTTTTGAAAACGAAGTACACCAATAAAAATGTCTGCCGCTCTTAAACCCTGTGGTCTATATTTTTTTTAAACTAGACACTTAGTAAAAACCTAAAATGGTGATATGCACCTTTAAATTAATGTAACCTTGGAATGCTTTGTAAGCCTAATCTTGGTCTCATTTTAAAGAAAAGACTTGGAGGTTTATGATGAATTTAAATGTTAAAAATGAATAAATAGAAAAACGTTATAGCAGTTTAAGTTTATATTAATAAAACAGTTAATGCAAAAAACAAAACATGCAAAAAACATTTTTCTTTATAAAAAACAACATTATAAAATATATATTTCTCTGAAATTTCCCTGAAAACAAAGCCATAAGTCTAAACAAGGTCTCTTAAAAATTTAGGACTGATATCATGAAATCATGGTTGCCTTTCAAGGGAACTCAACGCTGCGTCAGCGAATGACGCTATGGGAACGCCTCTGCGTGACCGCGTCTGAAGCACGTGTGCAAGATTGCCGAATGGCTAGACTGAACGTCAAGGGCAGGTGACGTCAGGACCAGGAAGCTATAAAAGGGCGTGGAACGCACACACATTCAGCTTTTGTGCCTTCAGCTGCGCGTGTGTGTGATCTGTTGTTGTGCTAGGGCGCTCGAAAACGCCATTAATTGAGTGTGTGTGTGACTGAAAGAGCATTTATCATGTCTTTTAAACCGTGTGTTCCTCCCTGTGCTCGCTTTATTACGAGTGGGGACCCACACGAGTTTTGTGTTGTTTGTTTGGGGGTGGATCATGCCCGGTCGGCGCTTGAGAGCGCTGACTGTGTGCATTGTGAAGCTCTCCCCCTCCGCACTCTCCGCTCTCGGCTGGCATGTGCTACTAAGCATGCCCAGCCTGGCGGTTCTCGTGGCGGCGCCGATCCTACCGAGGCAGGGCGGCGGCTTCCATCATGGGTATTGCAGATGGACTTAGCGGATGTGATAGAGACGGGCCCGGCCCTTTCTCCTCCCCTCTCCGCTTCGTCCTCTCTCCATCTCGGTCAACAGGCCCGTTCTGCGGTTCCCGTTGCCGGTGGAGTGAGTCCACGCTTTCTGCTATCTTCCTCCGAGGAGGGAGATGTGCAGAGCGTGGACACAGGGGAAAGTGAGCATCCCCCCATGTATGAAGAGCTGGTTGAGGTGGTAACGCGGGCAGTTGCCCAGCTCAAGCTCGACTGGCCCGCTGCGGCTGAAAGCTCTCGCCAGCCTAGCAAGCTGGATGAGCGCTTTCTCAAGCCTAAAACACCACCTCACCGCCGGGGCTTACCGTTCTTTCCCGACCTGCATAGTGAGCTATCAGGCTCATGGAACAGACCATACTCGGCCCGTGTTCATAGTCCTCGCATGTCAGTTTATTCTAACTTTGCGGGGGCGGCAGAGCACGGGTATGACGCGATGCCAGCGGTGGAGCAGACGCTTGCGGGCTATCTGTCCCCGGTTTCGGCATCGTCGCTCAAAGCCCCGGTTCTCCCATCAAAGCCTTGTAGGACTACCTCGGCTTTGGTGGGAAAAGCTTATTCCGCAGCAGGTCAGGCTGGAGCGTGCCTTCACACGATTTCCATGCTCCAGGCCTATCAGGCTGACCTGCTGCGGGAGCTTGATGAAGGCGAGGGTGTGGACCAGGACGCAGTCAGAGAGCTGCGCCAGGCCACTGATGTGTCTCTCCGTGCCATCCGTGAAACGGCCAAGGCGGTGGGCAGATCCATGTCTGCCTTGGTGGCTATGGAGAGGCACTTATGGTTGAACCTCTCTGGCATCAAAGCAGCCGATAAGACCTTGCTGCTTGATGCCCCGCTGTCCCCCGGGGGCCTGTTCGGCGATGCTGTCAACACCGTCGTCGACAGGTTCCGGGAAGCGAAGAGCCAGGCTGCGGCTTTCTCGCAGTTTATCCCTCGCCGTCATCGGGGGGCTGAGGCTGCTGGGTGGGAGCAGCCTCAGCCCTCCACCTCTGCTTACCGAGGTAAGCTGAAGGAGAGTGTTACCTCCCGAACTCCACCGCAGCGTCAGTGGGGCTCTGGGAGGCACTCTCGGCCCCGTCCTTCCCAGCCGAAAACGGACCTGAGGGCCCGTTATTCAGGCCAAGTAGGCGAGGACCAAGAAGCGGGGCACCTGACTGCCGCGGCGTCAGACTGCCCCCGCAAAGCCCCCTAGGAACGGACCGGATAACGCCTCAACATACAGTGCCCGGTCCCTTCCCGTACCCTCCTTTGGATGCTCTGGGTTGTTCCCGCGCTCTGCTTCGGGACACAGTGGCATCCGGGTACCATACGAGGCGCGTGGCGCCCCCTTTCAAGCGTACCCCAGCAATATCAGCTCTAGGTACCGGGTTAATACAAAACTTAAGACCAGATGCCAGCCCCGAGGGGCTTTTACCTGGCGTTTTACCTGGCAGCGTACAAACCTCTGCCAAACGCAAGAAATCTACATATTCACACCAGTCCCGAGGGGCTGGTTCCCACAGTGGCTCACTTGGCGGCGTACAAACTTCCGCTAAACACTCTAAATATACAACCAGACACCAGCCCCGAGGGGCGCATAGTAGAATTCAGATATACGATTCAGTTTGGGCACAGCCCGCCTGCGTTCCAAGGGGTGGTGCCCACCACGGTGGGTCCCCACCAAGCTCTGGTCATGGAACACGAAGTACAGACTCTCCTGGCAAAGGGGGCCATAGAGGTAGTTCCCCCTCCAGAGAGAGAAGCGGGCTTCTACAGCCACTACTTCATAGTTCCCAAGAAGGATGGAGGCTTGCAGCCTATTCTAGACCTGCGCACCCTGAATCTTTCAGTAAAGAAACTGAAGTTCAAGATGCTTACACTCAGACAGATTGTGTCTCAAATCAGATCCATGGACTGGTTTATCACAATAGACATAAAGGACGCATACTTCCATGTCTCCATCCTACCCAGGCACAGGAAGTTCCTGAGGTTCGCTTTCGGGGGCGTAGCGTACCAATATCGGGTTCTCCCTTTCGGTCTAGCCCTGTCACCTCGCACCTTTACCAAATGTGTAGATGCTGCCCTGTCGCCGCTGCGCTTACGGGGCATTCGCATATTGAACTACATAGACAATTGGCTGATTCTGGCAGAGTCAGGTCCAACACCGAGATGTTGTCCTCGCTCACATGAAGGTGTTGGGGTTACGGCTGAACGCCAAGAAGAGTTCACTTTCTCCAGTTCAGAGAATAACTTTCCTAGGCGTAGAATGGGACTCGAGGGTCATGTCTGCCCGCCTCACCGCGGTGCGCATTCAAACCATTCAAGCAGCCGTCAAGGGGCTCAAATTGCATCAACGAGTCACAGTCCTGCACTGGCAGCACATATTTGGTCTCATGGCAGCGGCAGCCAGCGTCATACCTCTGGGCCTGCTATACATGAGACCTCTCCAATGGTGGCTCAAATCCAAAGGGTTTTCCCCGAGGGGGAACCCTTCCCGCATCATTCAGGTCACCCACAGGTGTCTGAGGGTACTAGTGGTGTGGGGCAAACCTGGGTTTCTCTCCCAGGGCCCGACACTGGGGTCAATATATCGTCGCGTAACGCTTATGACAGACACATCCCTGTCGGGCTGGGGAGCGGTAATGGAAGACCGCTGCTCCAGGGGGTTTTGAAGGGGCCGCCAGCTCAAGTGGCACATAAATTGCCTAGAGTTGATGGTGGTATGGCTTGCATTGAGGCAGTTCCTTCCTCACCTCAGCAACAACCACGTGTTGGTCCTGACGGACAACACATCGGCGGTTGCGTACATCAACCATCAAGGTGGTCTGCGGTCGCGCCCTCTTTACAAATTGGCACACCAGATCCTGTTGTGGTCCCAAGGGAAGCTGCTCTCACTCAGAGCAGCGTACATCCTGGGACGGTTGAATGTGGGAGTGGACGCCCTGTCGAGGCGGGGCCGAGGCCAGGGGAATGGAGACTTCACCCCGAGGTGGTGAATCTGATCTGGGATACCTTTCTCCCAGCACAAGTGGACCTGTTTGCATCTCAAAAGACGATGCACTGTCCTTTATGGTTCTCCCTAGTACCTCCAGCCCCTCTGGGGGGCCTCTCGTACATCCGTGGCCGAGGCTACGCTTGTACACTTTTCCCCCGATCGCTCTGCTCCCGGGAGGCCTGGAACGGGTGCGCCAGCACAGGATTCGCCTGTTACTGGTGGCACCCCGCTGGCCGGCCCGAGTATGGTTCTCGGACCTGATAGCACTCCTCGACGGCACCCCGTTGAGGCTGCCGCTCAGGAAAGACCTTCTGTCTCAGGAGCAAGGCTCTGTCCTGCACCCCTGCCCAGAGATGTGGAAACTGTGGGTCTGGCCTCTCAGGGGGCCAGCCTCGTCAGTTCGGGTCTCTCGACCGAGGTTGTAGACACCATCTTGCAATCCAGGGCTCCCTCCACGAGGAAGCTATACGCCTTGAAGTGGAAAGTCTTCTATTCCTGGTGTTCAGATCGGCGTCAAGATCCAGTTAACTGCTCGATCAGTGTGGTTCTGGAATTCTTGCAAGATCGTTTCTCTTCGGGGCTTATGCCCTCTACTGTCAAGGTCTATGCAGTAGCCATATCTGCCTTTCATAGCCCTGTCCACTGCCAGTCTGTGGGTCGAGACCCACTGGTTATACGCTTCCTTCGTGGCACTAGGAGGCTGAGGCTGGTGATACGTGCCAGAGTCCCCACGTGGGATCTGGCGGTGGTACTTCAAGGGTTGTCGGTGACACCGTTCAAACCCATTGAGGCCGTTTCGGTCAAATTTCTGACACTCAAGACCCTGTTCTTGTTGGCAGTATCTTCCCTGAAGAGAGTTGGTGATCTCCAAGCTCTCTCAGTCTCTCCTTCTTGCCTGGCTTTTTCCCCAGGCATGGTTAAGGCTTTTCTGTACCCTAAAAGGGTTACGTACCGAAAGTACCCACCAATGTGCCGAGGCACATTACGTTGCAGGCCTTCTGTCCTCCTCCCTTCCAGGATTCGGACCAGGAGAAAGCTAACCTTTCGTGTCCAGTGCGAGCACTGGACGCCTACATTCACAGAACCGCTCCCTTGAGAAAGTCTGAGCAGTTGTTTGTATGTTTTGGTCCTCCCAGCACTGGGGTGCCGGCGACCACACAATCTCTTAGCAGATGGATAGTCGAGGCTATCTCACTGGCTCACGAAGCCTCTGGACAGCAGTCTCCACTTTCTGTCAAAGCTCACTCAAGTAGGGGTATGGCGGCCTCTAAGGCCTTAAGGTCAGGGGCTACGCTCGAAGATGTGTGTAACGCGGCCGGCTGGTCCTCGCCGCTCACATTCGTGCGTTTTAATGACTTGGACCTGGCTTCCACGTCAAGTGCTCATGTTCTGCAGCCCTGAGGGGCTTGTTTTCTACGAATGACAGCCAGGAAATCTCGCTGTGTTTTCTATTTATTTTGACTTGCGGCAAGTAGGGTCTTGTCTCTTGTCCTCTTTGGGGCCTGGCTCGAGGGCCAGGACCCCGTGCCAGGGGTTCCCATGCACCTCGGCCCTGAGGGGTCGACGTGTACTTGGACACCGGCCAGCGTAGTCTCGCCATGTGTTTCCATCTCTGCAGTCCTGGCTCGAGAGCCAGCTACCTGCACTTGGGTTTTTGCTCCTTTGCACCTTCCCCGGGGGCCCGGTGGGGCCCTGGTGACTTCCACGGCAGTGGATGAGCCCAGGCGTTTAGCCTTACTTGGACACCGGCCAGCGGAGTCTCGCCGTGTGTTTCCATCTTTGCGGTCCTGGCTTGAGCGCCAGCTACTTGCACTTGGGTTTCTGCTCCTGTGGATCTTCACCTGTGGGCACTTCCATCACAGTGTTTCCATCTTTGCGGGTGAGCCAGCTACTTGCACTTGGGTTTCTGCTTGTGGATCTTCACCTGGCCTTCCATCACAGGGTAGCCCATGTAAATGGCCAGTAGTTGTAAATCCAGCCCTCGCCCTCCACTCCTTATGGCGTCCTGGCTTGCGAGCCAGGGTCTATGCTTAACCTGTCGAGGTAGTTCCTCTTGTTGTGTTCTACAGTTTCACACTTCCAGGGACTTGCTCGTACGGCGATGTTGGGATTGCGTTCCCATAGCGTCATTCGCTGACGCGGCGTTGAGTTCCCTTGAAAGGGAACGTCTCAGGTTACGTATGTAACCCTTGTTCCCTGAGAGGGAACGAGACGCTGCGTCTTCCGACCATACTCCCTGCATGCCTGGGCGCAGCTTCTGCACTTTACGCTGAATGTGTGTGCGTTCCACACCCTTTTATAGCTTCCTGGTCCTGACGTCACCCGCCCTTGACGTTCAGTCTAGCCATTCGGCAATCTTGCACACGTGCTTCAGACGCGGTCGCAGAGGCGTTCCCATAGCGTCATTCGCTGACGCAGCGTCTCGTTCCCTCTCAGGGAACAAGGGTTACATACGTAGCGGTTTCAGTGAGACTTTTAGCTGCTGTACCAACAAATATCCACTAGAGGGCCATTCATTCTCACTGTGCATAAATAGTGACATTTAACAAATTACTGTCACTGCATATTTCCTATTGCAAAATGGTGGTGTAATTTGAAAAATACACTCTTGGAGTTTTCTAATGATGTATATCATTAGATTTTTTTATGTTTAGGAACAGGATTTCTTTGTATTATTATATGAATACATATAATAAACAAATGTGTCTCCCCAGAGGCCTGTGTTATATAATATATTTTAGCAAATTTGATCTCACTACACTATGCCTTTCACAAAAACATTCTTGACAAACATTTCATGATTTCATGATTTTCATGATTAAATCTGGAAACAAGATTGTCAAGATTGTTTAGGTTTAGAATATGATATTTTTGTTCTAAATACATAATAAAACAATAAAAAATACCTGTGAGTCAGTGACATTAACCTAAATTACTGTCATTATGTCATTTCTACTGCAAAACGGTGAATAAATATAAAAACTACTGAAAGATTGTGTATGTTTTGACTTTACTCAGATGTGGTACATTGTGTGACTGTGCCCCAAATGTAATCAACATGTGTATGGTTGTATGCAGATTAATTTGCATTGCATCCCTGCCATGTAATTAACATACGCATATGTAAAGGTGTGAGCCAAATGGCCCATATAATCAATATACAGGAAGACCCACCTATCCTGTCTATTGTAATGTTTCTAGTAGGAGGTCCCAATAGTATCTGTCTTTTGTTTGAAGGCCATTTGATACAAGGTATAAAGTTCTGGTCAAACATACAGTACTTTGGGTCAAGATGTAGAAGGTTGGTACAAGAACATCGCCCCAGAAGAACCATGCTACACAACCACCTTCAATAAAACTCTTTTCCCCACAAGCACTTGGTCCTGCTTTCTTCTTTTTATGTGCTAGAAGCATTCTAGTACATTGGCGAGCCACCCAAAGACTGCTCAGCCAAATTCAAGAAAATCTAACACTACAGACTTTGAGCTTTCAAGGGATATATAGTTTGTCAAGAAAACTTTAGGTTAAGAATAGGATATTAGTGTTATGAATATAAAAAATATTTTTAAAAACAAATGACATTTAGCTAAATTAATTGCTCCGCAGCAGCAATAATTAGATGCCAGAAACATATTATGTTATGTGCAGTTAACAGCAAGCAGTGGTTCATGTTGCGACAATAGCTTA
Source organism: Beaufortia kweichowensis (assembly GCA_019155185.1). Lineage (NCBI taxonomy): Eukaryota > Metazoa > Chordata > Actinopteri > Cypriniformes > Gastromyzontidae > Beaufortia > Beaufortia kweichowensis. The sequence goes on from CM032798.1 coordinate 11,757,753, forward strand.
TATTAAAGAGCATTATTGACAGTGCCATGACTCGTATTTTGCCAGGCAGAATTAAGGCCTTACAGGATACAGAGCAATTTGACCAAACAGATGAAAGGGGAAAGCATAGCTCATGTGTGAATGAAATGTAGAAACATGAACCAATTTGTAAACCGCAAACAGAAAATTAGAAAACGAGTCGAAATATAATTTTCCGTTTGCTGAAATAAACGAAATAACGAAAAAACTAGTTTTTCAAGTTCTCGTTATTCCATTTTATATAGGCTATCAAATTAATAAAAATACACTGACCACTCTCATTCAATGCAGTCAGAATTTCAATCAATATATTCAGACTTTCATTCAGTATATTTAAAAGACCATTCAATATATTCATAAGTCTATTCAGTATATTCAAAAGACCATTCAATATATTCATAAGTCTATTGAATATATTTAGAATTTTAATCATTATTATAGACTTTCAATAAAAATATTCAGACTTTCATTTTATATATTTAGACTTTCATTCAAAATATTTTGACTATTATTCAATATATTCAGACTTTCATTCATATTTACAGACTTTCATTCAATATATTCAGAATTTAATTCAATATATGTATATAGTGTATATATAAATAATAATAAAAAATATTATGGTCAATAAAAAGCATGAGTGTGTATATCACCATTACTTATTTGTAATATTAATGTTGGTCTCACCTCTTCTTCAATAATGGATGGTTTTCTACTGGACCTTCTGTTTGGTGGGTCCCTCTCTGTTATTGTGGAGGTTTTTCTGTTATGGGCTGTTACGTCCGAAAAAGTAGAGCCCTTTTTGTTTCTTTGCTCTGGTATAGCCTCTTCTTGAACACTTGATGCTTTTATGTTTCGAGATAGAATGCCTGTAAAAGTTGAAGATTTTCTGTTGTGGGAAGCCTCATCTGAAGATGCAGAAACACTGCTATTCTCTGTGTTTCCTGCATTTCTTAGCCTCTAAAAAAATACAAAAACATATTCTGAACATTGTACATCACAAAGGAATTATTACAGAAGGAAGATAGGTTGACAGGTATGCAGTAGGGCTGTGCGATTTGGAAACAATATCTAATTGTGACTTATCTGGCAGATATTTTAATTGCAATAAATTTTTTTAAAGTCAAGCTTCAGCTTAGCATTCTCAATAGTGTGCAGCATACATTTAGCGTACACTAAAATTAAACAAGTACAACATGCCTTATTTTATATTTTTATAAATAAGGAAACAAAATAAAGAAATTAAGATTATGCCTATAGAATTAACACTTTAGCAACAACTCCCAGCATTCCATGCTCCTCCACAGCATTATCAAGCTATGTCGATGTTGTTTGTTTTAAATGAGCGACCTCTAGTGGCGAAAATCTCCTTACTGTGCCTTTAAAGGGGGGGTGGCGTTTTATAGCTCAAAACGTCCTCACTATCAATAAGGAAGGCATTTTTTGAGTTGCTCTCCGGAAAAAGCTGAACAAGCAGTGGCTGGATTTGTGATGTCAGAGATGCAACATGAAAACACCATTGCTTTGTTGGCTCCGCCCACTGGAGCCACATGCGAGGATGTGTTGGGGGCATTGAAAACAGAATCATTGGCTAAGATGTTAGCCAATCATACGAGTTGACAATTTTAACCAAAGGCTTTTAAAGGGGACCACATAAATCCACATTTTGAAAAGAAAAAAAAAGAAAAAAAGTTGAGAAAAAAGTGGCATAAAAAGACCATAAAATGAATATTTTTACAGCTGAAAACTTTAGTAATATTGTTTTTACACCTCTTTTGGCATCAAAACCCAAGTCTTGAGTGTCTTTTTCACAACAACAAGAGGGGAACCACAACAATTGGCGTAGTCGTCAGGATTGGAAAACAGCAGAAGAGTGGAAGACCACAGCGGGCGGGTTCTGGACGAGCAAGTTGCCACATAAAAGGTAAGCTGTTTTTGCTTAACTGGTTTGTGTTGTTTGCCTGATTTTGCCTGTGGTGGTGAGACACTTAAAGCTCTTCTAAATGTAATGAACCATATGCAAAAGGGTTTTGATTCCAAAAGAAATTAAATACATGATATGTGTTTGCTGTTAAGGTGGCATTGAGGATAGCAGTAAATGTAAATAGATTTAAGTAGTAATATTAGTATAAGGGAAGCACTTGAAAGTCCTATGGATGTAGGCAAATGTCCTACAGATACTGCCCTGTAACGGATGACTGAAAAAAGGAAAGTGTTTGCAGATCCACCTCCTTTTGTGCCATCTGAAGATCAGTTTTCATTACTCAAGGAATAGTAGAAGTTTCTGGAGAGATGCAGATGGAAGGAAATGTGGAGTTAGGGGATAAGAAACAGGCAGGATCAGACGCAAGACCAAAAAGGAGGCAGTATAAGAAATAACTATATTTAGACTGTAATAAGCAAGCACAGACAGCATTGGAAAAGGTAAAAGCACAATATGAAGAAGAAATAGGGCAGTTGTTAGCCTAGTGGTTAGAGAGTTGGACTTGCAACCAGAAAGTTGCTGGTTTGATTCCCAGTACCAGCAGGAAACAATTGAGGTGCCCTTGAGCAAGACACCTCACCCCTAATCGCTCCCAGTGTGCCACTGGTAAAAAACTTGTAAGTCGCTTTGGATAAAAGCGTCTGCTAAATGAATAAATGTAAATGTAAATGTAAATAAAGTATGAAGTATGAAACAAGTAAAAAAAACATCTGAGCAGGTAGAAAGGAAGGAAGAGAAAATGTAAGTAGGAGCAAAATCATCAGTTTCAATTCAATTTTATTTGTATAGCGCATTTCCACAAAGTTAATTGTATCAAAGCAACTTAATACAAGGTATTGAAAGCAACAGTCAGTGGTCAAGGGTTAAAAAAAACGGAAAAAAACCCTGACATGACATGTTACAGCTGCAATTCATGGCACATATGCGATCCGTAATAGAGGACACAAAGTGCCATTGATTGCATCTGTAACTCACATTAAAGTTACAGAACACAAAATAATTACTAATTAAGGGATGTGAATAAGTTAATAATTAATTATAAATAGTAGTAAGTTTAATGTAAGATAGCTGTGAGTGCACAAATTAAGTGTCCGGTTGTCGTTGGACAGTCATCCATTGTGCAGCACCAGGATGTGCATCAAGCAGCCCGGGACTGTTATGAGCAGTATCACGCCAAACTGTCACTTAATCTGTATCGCTCAGAGCCCCTCTGAGAAGAGATATAGAAAGGGATAGAGAGAGAGAGGGAAAGAGGAAGAGAGAGAAAGAAGGAGTGTAGGGGCCGTTCAAATGTAATGTTAATGCTATACAGTAATATGGGTGTTTGTGTGTTCGGTTCCGGTTAAGCTAACTATTGCGGCATAAGTGTGTTAGGAGCTGAATGAGATGAATGCATTGCAAAAAAGAAGAGTCTTTATTTTAGACTTCAAGTGTGTCTGAGTCCTGAACATTGTTGTTGAAGTTTTTGTGCAAGGTAGGAGAAGGATCTACCACCTTTAGATGTTTTTGAAATTCTTGGAATTATTAACAACTATTTTGCGAGTCTGCAATGGATTGTATTCTTCTAGTAATTTACAAAGATACGAAGGTGCTAGACCAATTAGGGCTTTGTAGGTAATAAACTGTATAAATGTATGCGATACTTAACAGGTGGCCAGTACAGTGTTGAATTGAACCAGCTGAAGCTTATTAGGTGACACGTATCAATTAATAAATAGTAGGGAGAGAGACAGTGAAGAGGAGTCTGCATCTGATGATGGAAGGTGGTGACAGGAAAAAGAAAAAGGAAGGCTTAGATAACTGGCAAAACAACTCCCTATTTTAATTAAAGGAGCACAGGGGCAGTATGTGCCGTGGGCTATACAGGAGTTTGAAGGGCTAGTCACTCGCCTCCCTGACATCCACGTGGGGGGCTGGGAAGTGGATTAGAGTCATTGAAGAAGAAACTATGGGCAAGCTTTTATCTGTTGGAGACATCAAAGCACTCCTACCAAAAATTATAGGAGGAACAAAGATGGGAGAAATTCTTTAAGCATTGGACTGTGGACTCAAATTACATGGATGGGACTGTTTTTTTATGCATATCGCCCCACTGTGTGGCAAGCACTACATGCTAATTATCCAACCAGAGTTGACCCTAAAGCAGGGCTCGAAATGAACTTTTTAACTTGGTAGCACTGGTGCTCCAAACTTTAAAGAGTTAGGAGCACCAGCAAAAATGAAGGAGCACCCACCGAAAATGTAGAATACAGACCACTGCTCAACTAAAGCAATGTATTGTTTATGGCCAAAATGCTAATGGTTTTACACAAACTTGTACCAATTTTACCATTAAAACATGCATGTTTAGACCAACTTTAAATCTTCCCTTTTTATTAAGAATACTGTAAAAAATAGTGTCTAGCCAACTCTAGACATTCTTAGCAAAAAATAGCTTAAATAAAAAATTCCAATCAGGATTTAGGCCCCACCATAGCACAGAAACAGCCATGCATGAGTTACAAATTACCTCCTTTTAGCATCTGATTGTGGTGAAACCTCTCTCTTTATATTACTGGACCTCAGTGTAGCTTTTGACACAACAGATCATGCAATTATACTTAATAGACTAAAAAACTACGTTGGCATTAGTGAAAAGCGTTAGTCAAGCGTTAGCCTGGTTTAAGTCTTATTTAACTGACCGTTACCACTTTGTTTGTGTAAACAAGGAAAATTCTTGTTACTCTCAGGTAAAATATGGCATGCCACAGGGATCAGTTCTTAATCCTATTGTCTTCTCATTATATATGCTTCCTCTCTGAGATACTATTAAGAAACATGACATCAGTTTCCATTGCTATGCTGACAATACCCAGCTTTACATTTCCTCGGAACCTGGTGAAACCCATTGTTTCTCTAGGCTAACAGACTGTATCAAAGATATCAGAAGGTGGGTGGCAAACAACTTCCTTCTGCTTGACTCCAATAAGGAAAAGGTTTTGATTATTGAACCTAATAGCTCCAAACAAGATATGACAGACCACAATATGTCTATAGAAGGTTGCACCATTGTCTTCTGCAGTTAAGAACCGAGGTGTAATGCTTGATAAGAACCTGTCTTTCGATAATCACATTTCCAATTTGTGTTGTACTGCATTCTTCCACCTTAGAAACATTTAAAAAATGCACCACATGCTATCTGTTTTAGATGCTGAAAAGCTTATACTCGCATTTATGATGTCAAGAATTGACTACTGTAGCTCTTTACTGGGGTGGTGTCATGCATGCATTACATGGAGTGCTTACTAGATCGAAGAAGCGTGATCACATAAGCCCAATTTTAGCAAAACACTGCACTGGCTACCTGTTAAGTATAACTAAATGGTATAGTGCCTTCGTACCTTTGTGAATTACTATCAGAATACAATAAATTGTGGATATTGCACTTACAAAATAGTGTTCTATTAATAATTCCAAGAGTATCAAAAACATCTTTTTGAATATCAAAAGGTCGTAGATCCTTCTTCTACCAAGCCCCAAAACTCTGGAATGACCTTCCCAACAATGTTCGGGACTCAGACACACTCAAGCAAACTAAAGACTTATCTCTTTAGCCACGCATTCAGCTAATTCAGCTCCAAACACACTTAGGCCATAATAGTTAGCTTAACCGGAACTGAGCACATATACAACTATTTTACTGTATGGCTTTAACATTACATGTATACGCTGATATAAGTCTCTACCTCTCTCTCTCTTCTCCGAGGGACTCTGAGGGAGCGATACAGATTAAGTTCCAGTTTGGCATGATGCTACTCAGAACAGTCCCGGCCCGCCTGATGCCCATCCTGGAGCTGCACAATGGATGACTGCCCCACGATAACAGGACACAACAGAAAATGTTTTTGTTTTAATCCCTGACCACTGACGATTGTTCTACCACTGATTTCTTCGTACTATTGTTGCCTCTTTTGATGTTTCGCTTTATTGTCTCCTAATATTTGTAAGTCACTTTGGATAAAAGCATCAGCTAAATGCCTAAATGTAAATGTAAGTATTAAATTTACAACAGGTAGATGAGTACTCAAGTACCTCTAATGAAGATGAAGAAAACAGAAAATTAAGCCTTAGATAAAGATGTATTGCAGCTGTATTGTAATAAAAACTTCAAAACTACAACCACAGGCAAGCGTAGAACCAATTGCACGTGCACGCTTTAAACACTATTATAGTGTAATCCTTATAGTGTATATTATTTTTGAAAGAATTGATTAAGGATTTGTTACTCTCTTCTAACCCTTTCCAGTTAAATGTGGGGGGTTTAAAGTTAAACATCCAGTTAAAAGATATTTGGTCCTGATACTCCTCCAGAGTGCAGGGGCATAATTTGCAATAATTACATTGGTAATGAAACATAGTGACTTTACTTAGTCACGGGATAGTAATTCCTGAGAGGACTGAATTATGTAACAGCACTCTAGACAAAAACAGAATGGTTGGACTTGGGTAAGTCGCAAAGGGGGAATATGTGGAAGATTGTATTAACCAAAATATAAGGGAATCATGTATAATCTATGTAAACATATCCATTTATATGTACAAATTACTTTACCATTATGTATTCTACTTTTCTAAGCATATGTTTTATTGCAGGCACATGAAGGGGGGCTTTGGGGGCTTGAGCCCCTGCCCTTTTTTAAAAGTAATTAACTGTGCCCACCTAAAAGTTGTTATCCACAAAAATATAGTGGTCAGTAAAATGCATTTGAATTATGCCTAAATAGAAAAGTTTGAGTACAAACTTTATGTTGGCTTGAGAAAGCATAGTGTGAAAGTTAAGTTTAAAAAGCTAATTAGAGTTTAAAGAAATTAGACTGTAGTAGTTTTAAAAAATTTAAGAGTTTGTAGTCAAAAGATAGCTAATATGTGGTTGTAGATTACAAACTGTAGAAGGAGATATGAAAAAATTTGGCTCTAGAAGAACTAGATAGTAAAGTTTGTTAACAGACTTTATGTTGCCTTCAGAAAGCCAGCTTGGCCGGAAAAGTTAAATAGTAGTTTGAAATGTAGTTTTAAAAGTTTTACATGTTTCTACAAAATCCTTACTCAGAGCGATGACCCGTCAAAGTCTGTTTCAATGTTAAGTCTATGGGATTTTTCGCCCAAATTTTCGTCCGCCCTACAAACATTGTACGCAAATCACTTAAAAAAGATATAGAACACTTCAAAAGATCTGAACAGAAAGTTTGGTGGATGTAGCTCGAAAGCTCTAGGAGCAGTCAGAGTTGAAAATTCAGTGTAAAAAGAATAATAAGAGCTAGATAGTAAAGTTTGAAGACTAGACTAACTTTATCTTGGCTTGAGAAAGCCAACTTGGCCTGAAAAGTTAAAAAGAAGATTATAGTTTGAAAAATATATTAATGTTAGCATTATTAGCATGATGCTAACATGCTTAAGCATAATGCATAATGAAGCTAGCATGTTTTAATATGTAGGTAACATGATTTACCATGTTTTAGCATTAAGCTAACATATTTTAACATGAAGCTAACATGATTTAGCATGAAGCTAGTATATTTTAACATGAAGCTGATTTAGCATTCTCTAGCATTAAGCTACCATGATTTAGCATGAAGCTAGCATGTTCTAGCATTAAGCTAGCAAGATTTAGCATGAAGCTAACATGTTTTAGCACGAAGCTAACATGTTTTAGCACGAAGCTATCATGATTTCCCTCACGAAAAAGAAGATTATTCAAATGTGCTGTTAGTATACTTCTTTTAAACTAATATAAGAAAGTATACTTTCAGTCTACTTGTTATGTACTTCTCTGAAATGTACTTAAAAGTATACCTGACTTATACTGACAGAAAAGTCTTAAGTATATTTTTTCCTATACTTTTATTGATTGATTTATATACAAGTATAATTAGGTATTCTAAGTATGCCCTGTACAGTAGTTGTTTTTACTCTTTTGATTAAGTGGCCTATTACATATTTTTCCACATAAAATTACATATCGTCTTTTAAACTTTTATGTTAAAGTTATCAAGTTACAGTTACATATACTGTAGTAACAAGCTCTGAGGTGGATTATAGAGTAAATTAAATATATGTGGACCTGAATCTGATCTGCTTTGTACAAAGCGATAATAACCCACATAGAAACAGATAAATTTTTACTGATCTTAAAGAAAAGTAGTAGTAAAAAAGTAGTTATGAGAGTACATAAGTACATAACAGTTTACTGAGAGTACAGTTGCAAGAACACTTGCAAATATACTTGCAGTTAGAGATGCACCAATACCAGTTTTTCTCTTCCGATCTGATTCCAATACCAGAGCTTGCCAGTAATGGCTGATACCCCAGTTGATGTATTTGTTTTAGGTAAAGAAAGAAATGCAGATACCTGTCTCGACAATGTGTAAGTCATCATGTTCTTTTGTTGTTCATGTAAAAATATACCCATTATTATAAAAACAACATTTGTCTGTATTTTTCATGATTCAAAGACTGGTGTACAGTAGTTGAACAGCTGGATTCATATATAGTGAGCCATAACCTGACTGACTCATGAAAATACTTTAATTGTGTCTGGATCGGATACCTATATTTGCAATACAAAACTAGTAACCTACTAACTGTACAGTAAAAGAACACTTTCAAGTGTACTTGCAGTACACAACTACTAGTTTACTGACAGAATGGCCGGCTCATGGTGTTGTGGGGCCCCATTGGTGTACTTATAATATTTATAGTAAGGTTAAACAGCTGTAGTATTTAGTAATGTAGCATTTTTTACTGTGAGTGGGTTAAATCTGAGAGTGATAGTAAATAATAATGCATTTAACAAATGTAAAGCAGAACATACTTTTACTTTGAGCTTGCTTTTCCTCCTCAGCTTTTCGTTTTTTTGCTTTTTAGCTCCTGACAGGAATAGTTTTGGTGCAAATTTTTACTATTTTTGAAATGTATTTTGTTTTTATTCACATTATGTTTTGTTTTTGTCGCTTTTTGAGTCATTTGTCAAGTGTGGATTACTCAAAGTTTATTCTGTGATTAAATCATTGTAGTGATTTTCCCTCACTGTTTTTGTGACTACTGTGTTAAAGATTGAGGACGCTGAGCACCTAGTATTGAAAGTGTTTAATTCTGAGTGAGCACACTAGCTCATCAAAAGTAGCATATACAGAAAATTTGCATTACAGGGCCCAACTGAGACCAAGGGGCCCTAGGCAACCGCCTGTTTTGCCTATTGGTTGGTCCGGCCCTGACTGACAGTACCCTAAAAACCTGCAGAATAAAACGAATAAAGTTGTAGAGTTGTAGTTTACTGTGAAGTTCACTACTATTACACTACACTACTATTACACTACACTACACTACACTATTTTTTTAAATAGTACATCTACAAGTACAGTATACAGCTAGTACACAGATGTTAGTATACTCACTATACTTCAATATTACTTAAATATACTTCATAAAATTCACTTGAAGTATACTTCTTTTTGTAAGCTTTTGCCTACTCCTGTACTATATCAGCTGTGTCATGTGTACCGAATTACATGACATTTCAGTCATGCTAACACCTTCAAAAACACCAAAATATAGTATTAAAGTTGGATGCGTTACCATGGCAACATTATTTAAGATATCACAAAGCCTTTCACAATTTCACATCAGCCATGTCTCAACATTACTCTGACCAAAATTGTAAGGTCTAAAATAAAAGTAAGTGTAAAATGCTTATTCGTTGAATTCATGTGATTGTTTGAGTGTAGGTATAAACAAACAATATGCTTAAAAGACTGTTTGATTGTCCGACATACAAATGTCCCTATTATATGTCTGTTTGTGTTCTGTTTATAATAAACCTCTTAAATAAAATCAGTTAAAGAAGTAGGCTTATACACAGCTTTAGAAAACGAGATCTGGTGATTAGGCTTGTTGCGATAGTCGGTGATACCGGTGTTACACAGTGTTCACCTGCCTACCGATTACACCACTTGCACACCACCACACCGTGTTCCACAGTCATTTTACATTTTTTATAGTAATAAATCACTTAGTTTGGTTAGAGAGCCCAGTCTACAATTACTCGTCTAAACGTACCTTCGTGAGTATCAGTCACTACTTTCATCCTTCTCACTATAGAAGGATGAAAGTCCTTCTATAGCTGTCCACACAGCAAAGACATCCTACTACATCACAAAGGTCAGTCATGTATCAGATTAAAAAAAACTGTTCAAAACCTTCAGCTCCCTCCTCTCTCCACCTCCCCCCAACCTGCCTCTTCATTATCAGCTGATGATTTTGCTAACTTTTTCACAAACAAAACATCACTGATCAGCAGCCAGTTCACAGCTCCCGAAACCCCAGGACACACACAGGTTTCACCCAGCTCGACTTTTTCCTCTTTCTCCACTCTAAACGACGCTGAAGTTAGCAATCCTGCAACCCCACCACCTGCCCACTTGACCCAATCCCCTCTCATCTGCTCCAGTCCATCGCTAGCACAGTCACTCCATCACTCACTACATTATTAACTCCTCAATCCTCTCTGGCACTTTCCCCACCACATTTAAACAGGCCCGGGTCACCCCGCTGCTTAAAAAACCCACTCTCAACCCTTCCCTCACCGACAGCTACAGACCTGTCTCTCTCCTCCCATTCATCTCAAAGACACTGGAGCGAGCTGTTTTTAATCAGATTTTATCCTACCTCACCCAGAATGACCTACTGGACAAAAGACAGTCCGGTTTCAAGAGCAATCACTCCACTGAGACTGTGCTTCTGTCAGTCACTGAGGCACTGCGACTGGCAAAAGCAGAATCTAAATCATCTGTCCTCATTTTGCTGGATCTCTCTGCTGCCTTTGATACAGTTAACCACCAGATCCTACTAACATCCCTCTCATCGCTAGGGATCACAGGTACCCCACTCCGGTGGTTTAAATCATACCTCTCAGACAGGTCCTTCAGGGCATCATGGAATGGGGGGCTGTCCAAAGTCCATCCCATGGCCACTGGCGTTCCTCAGGGATCTGTTCTTGCACCACTCATCTTTTCTATCTACACAACATCCCTGGGACCCATCATTCAATCACATGGCTTTGACTACCACTGCTATACAGATGAGACCCACATTTTCTTCTCCTTCCAGCCAGACGATCCCACAATAGCATCACGCATTGCAGCCTGCCTTACAGACATCTCATCTTGGATGACTGAACACCACCTCCAGCTAAACCTTGCCAAGACTGAGCTCCTGGTACTTCCGGCCTCACCTACAACACAACACAACCTCACAATTCAAATTGGCAACACAACCATTACACCATCTAAATCCGTAAGAAACCTAGGTGTAATCTTCAATGACCAGCTGTCCTTTACCGAACACATCTCAAGGATATCACGGTCTTGTAGATATGCACTTTACAACATCAGGAAGATCAGGCCATATCTCACAGAGCATGCCACCCAACTGCTAGTTCAATCCCTAGTAATCTCTAGACTGGACTATTGCAATGCTCTCCTGGCTGGTCTTCTTGCATGAGCAATCAAACCACTTCAGATAATACAGAACGCAGCAGCAAGACTTGTTTCCAGGAACCCAAAAGAGCACGTCACACCTCTCTTCATCTCTCTCCATTGGCTACCGGTTGCTGCCCGTATTAAATTCAAATCATTAATGCTGACATTTAAAACCATCACAAACTCTGCACCCTCATACTTTAACTTTCTTCTATACACCTACAACCCATCCAGAACCCTATGCTCAGCGAACGAACGTCGACTGGTGGTACCCTCACAGAAGGGCACTAAATCCCTCTCTCGTTCTTTCTCCTTCTCTGTTCCCTGCTTGTGGAATAATCTCCCTAATACAATCCGTTCTGCCACATCCCTCACCTCCTTTAAGAAACAGCTAAAAACACACCTCTTCCACGAACACCTGACATCATAATAAATAAACAAAACAAAAAACACTAAACTCTTTTCTTTTCTCTACAGGTACTTATCTAGCACTGCAAAACATTGTAAACTTAGGAAAGCACCTCTTAGTACTATTGTTGCCGCTTTTGATGTGTCGCTTCATTGTCTCCTAATATTTGTAAGTCGCTTTGGATAAAAGCGTCAGCTTAAATGCCTAAATGTAAATGTAAACGTGTATGCTCAATTCTCCATAAGCGAACAAGTGTCGGAGAAAAGATCAGCAGGAGTCAGATTTAATTCATCACGTGAGGAGAGTTAGAGGGCAATTGACCCACAGAATAACGTCTTTGTGTCTGAAAATGTGAGACACAGTGTGCAGGAATGGTTTTAAAAAGCACAGCTCAGAACCCAAATGTCTCCAGATGCGCTTTTAAGACATGACCCAAAAACAGAAATAACAGAAACAGTTAAAAGCTGACAAGACGGCTATTAACTAATTGACAAGATGATGGCAGAAGATTTGGTTTCAAAGTAAAATGCAAAAGCACCTATTTGGCAATATTTTGGATTTAACCCTATTGCAACTGTAACCCGTCTACACGTCTAATAACCGGTGGGAAAATTTTATCACCACCACATCCCTACTGGTGATATCGAAGGTTATCAATCTCAGGAGAGTTTGTGTTTTTCTGGGTGATTTACCTGTATCAAGGTGCGAGGGCTTTCTGACTGATACCAGAGGGGTATGCCAAAGAAACTCAGACATGCAGATCTCGTCTTGTACGTCTCTGAGCAACTCCATAATTGCTTAGCCTATTTCAAAGAATCTCAAACTAAAGAATCTGAGCATAATGAGCGTGCGGAGCAGAATTTTCAGAAAGGCGCTCTCCACACTATGAAAAAATATTACCGCTCTGCTCACATGCTCTGGCATGTATAATTTGTGATAGTTATAATTTTTTGCAGTAAGTGCATTTTTTAAATTAGAGCCTTTGTTCCCAGAAGCCTGGGACGACTTTAAGGCTCGTCTCCCAGAGCTTTCCCCAGGGAGTGCACACCAGAGGCAGGGGGTTTCCGGAGGTTTGCAATTTATTCATTTATATGCTCCCTTTAGTGGTAAAACCTTTATTCGTTGTAGTCATGTGATTGTTTGGGTGAATGTGACACAAATTAACACACAATGTGCTTAAAAGACCATTTAATACTCTGTATGTACGATTAAAACTGTGATCATATAGTAGAATGTAACTGTCAATCACAGAAGTGTGCGGAATGCCGAAGACTGACGAAAGGAGGCACCCAATCTGACTTTTTGAGACAGTGGGTTGATAACAATTTGGAAAAAGATCATAAATTACTTATTTTTACTGCAGAAAACTTTGGTAATATTATAAGTACACCTAAGGGAACAAAATAAAAAATCCATGACTCCCCCCTTTAAATAGAATTGACAGAACCAGGCTGCGAGCATGCATCAGGTTTAAACACCTTGTCCATGCTGTTTTGGTTGATGGATGCACAGAGACCGAGTATGTAAGTATGTAAAGCACATGCTCTTCTGAATTGGGAATAGCGAACATGCATCATAGACGACTTAGAAACTGTTGGTGAGATAAAATGCGCAAGATACCATTCATATAACATGAGAATGTATCATTTGATTTCTCACGTAGCGAAAGCAGAACCGATGGGGGGAACAGAGGTGTACTCACTCAATTCGTTACACTGTCACAAAGTGTGCCATCACGCTTTTGCTCTGGCACTGACTCACTGCATACTTCTTATATCGCAGCCTTTTGCGATTTACTAATCACAAGGTCTAAAATCGCAATTGCGATTGTGCATTGTTGCAAAAACATTAAGGTTATTTTATAATAAACAGGAGTATTCTCACCTGGTCCAATCCCACCATATGGCTGGGGTGACTCCCCTGTCTAAAGGCTACTTCCTTCTGCAGTAAACGATCAGGAAAACCTCGTTCATTTCTTGAAATCTGGTGAACCCTTGGTTCAGGAAGATCACCCATAAATCTCAGAATCATCCACCAAACTGTTAATGAAGCCTGTGCAGAGGAGAAGAACAGTAGTAATAGGTTAAAATCAGCCATTGTAGCACGCCACCATAGCATAATTAATGCAGATCTGCAAGATGATGACAATGTTACCAGGACATCATTCTCATCCTCATGGTAGAGCAAGGGTTGGCGTATTTTCTGGCGAATATGTGTAGGTGTGGCAGCACCCTGAAAATACATTGAAGCAAACTTGGAAAATAAGTACTCATCCAAATCATCATGGTCTTCTTCTGAAATTTCCATCAATGAAGCTTCATCCAGATCCACCTCCTCAAGGATAGTTTGTTTACATTCCAAATCCTAAGCAAACACACACAGAGTTTCTGTCAGGAGCTTTTGAATGATTATTATTTTAACATTATGCTCTTGTAAAAGTCTTGATCTCGGACCTCAAAGCCAACAGGTGCCTGGCCTTCCTGTCCTCCAACCATGCTAGGTAAGAAGCCAAAGATATCATCAACCATTTCCTGATCAGTGATGGGCTCTAGCTGTTCATCTGCCTCTCTTTTCTGATGAAGGACTTTTTCTAATTTTTTTTGTCTCTCTCTTTTTTGTCTCTCTTCTGCCCTAAGCTCCTGAAGTGAAAGGAAAGCCTACAAACAACAAAAACATGGTAAGATGCAGCAGCCAGCTCAAGAAGGTTGTGTGATATATTAAGTGATATGTGATCTTCCAAATATGGTATGCCTATCCATCAGGAAGCAGCATACATCTCTTTTCATCTTTTTGATGGCTCTCCTGGCAAGAGTTCCCCTGGTGTAAGCCTGCAGGAGGATTACTGCCTCTTGCCTTTGTTTCCACTTCTTTCTCGTCAGATAGCCACGGATCTGAGCCTGAAGGAGCAAAGTTGCCTGTCGCTTCTGTTTATATTGCCAGGCCATCTGGCGAGATCGCACTTGAGCCCGCAAACGGGAAAAACCAAACTGGAGCTGCAGAAGAAAGTAAGATTTGTCCCAAACAGAACTGTCAGACCTGAAAATTTCTTTGAATCTTTAACCCTTTTCCCTTTTGCACTTTACAGCTGCAAAAAAGGCTCTTTCAGGGTACATAGCGTGCACAAAAGGGGTACATTTGGGTATTTCTCTGCATCAAAACATAACAAATAAAAAACCTTACGGTATTATGCACTTTGTGGATGCATGCAAGCAAAAGTCATTAGACCACAAAACTACATCAAGTTCATCAACTGAGATGAGGCATGTACATGCAACCATTATAGGAAAGGTTAGCTCTCTCTTTCCTCACATAAAAACTGACATCAATCTGCGATTAAAAGACGACTTACCACTCTGTAAATCTTTCTGACTTTGAGTCCACGCCAGTATTTCTGTATGACCACAGATGCAGCTCTCTTTCTTAGGAACACTTTTCTGCAACATCACAAAATGGTAATTAAAACAGTATGATTATTTTTAAGAACAGTATCAGAGATAAATATAGCTGCAAGCATCATTTATGGGGTCAAGCCCACAAATAGTACAAAAGAAAATACATGCGTAAGATGATGATATGTAAAAAGCAGTTATAACAAAGGAAAAATCATTTAAAACACAATACAGTTGCTTATAACTTTTGCCCAAATTACAATGCGGCGATCAAAATGTAATTGTGATGCTACGTTGTGTTAATACACAAAAACTTTGCAGCCTCATGTAATTTTAGCATACTGACATTTAAACCATGCCTTCAATAAACCATTTAATAAACCAATGAAAAATCTTTAAATGAGCTAACAAATGAAAATTTGTATATATATTGGCAATATATTGGTCGAAACTGTCACATTTTATTACCCATTTCATATATATATCATTATATCTTTTTACCACTAGGGGGCACTTGCTAAAAACTTGACAAGTCCTTTTAAAGCATAGCCCACATGAAACACATCAAGTTTCGTAGCAATACATATTTGCATTTGTAAAATATTGCATTATTTGACAAAAATGTAAAATAGCCCACGGCCAAAGTGGCCGACGGAGGAAAATTGGGAATGGTGTGACTCAAAGATCGTCGGTTCGACTCCCAGTGTCAGCAGGAACCGGGCAATGCAGTGATAGTTGCCTACGGTTCTGGGTGTGGGTGTGTATTCACTCACTGGGTTAGATGGGTTAAATGCAAAGGTCACATTTTGATGTATGGGTCACCATACATTGACAAATAAGTTACTTCATGAACATGATGTTAGCACGTTTTAGCATGATGCTAGCACTTTTAGCATTATGTTAACGCATTTTAACATGATGCTAGCACATTTAGCATGACGTTAACATGTTTTAACATGAAGTTAGCATGATTTTGCATAAAGCTAGCATGCATTAGCATAATGGTAACATATTTACATTTACATTTAGGCTTTTAGCTGACGCTTTTATCCAAAGCGACAATAAAGCGACACATCAAAAGAGGCAACAAAAGCACACCTCACCTTAATAAGCCATGGGTCTATGTCAAACGGTGCAGGACATAGACCCATGAAGAAGAAGAAGAAGTATGACGCATAACAATAGTAATGCTTTGCATTCTGCAAGCACTACTACTAATAATAATTTTCTTAAGTTATTTACCTATTTTTGTATCCTTTCAGGACTTTTTGAATAAGAAATGCCTTTTCGTTCAAAGCTTTGTCTCGAGCCATTTCCAAAACAGTATCTTGGAAATCCTGACACAAATAAATACATAGAATTGGTTAGAATAGGAAATTATTTATTTAGTTACAAATTATATTAACAATTCTACAGCTATAGCTGTTAAACTTATTTCAGTACCTTCAGAAACAGTTTGGTTTTGCCACTCTTCCAGTCATCTTTTGTCAGCCAATTCTTACAGATGTCTTCACAACATTTTCTTACACTCTCCTTTAACAATTTTAACACAGACAGAGACACAGTAATCTAATTAGTAATATTCTCAGTACAGGAGTACAGGACAGGTAGGTAACATGATATAGGGAAAGGTCACACATAAATTAAATTGCGTCATCTTTTACTCAACATCTTTTACAGAGCCATCCAGGACTGAGCCCTGACACTAGTTTTATGTATGTATGTATATATATATATATATATATATATATATATATATATATATATATATATGTATGTATGTATGTATGTGTATATATATATATATATATAGTCATGTGACAAAATTAGGGCATCCCCTTAAATATTAATAAATGTCAATAAATCATTTTCTGATCTTGTTTTAATTAATATCTGTAAATAAATATCACTTTGTTTTTGTTAAACAAAATAATTAAATATGAATGTATATTTATATGTATTTATGTATATATGTATATAAACTGAGGAAAAGTTAGGACACCCTATGACCTAATAGCTAGTGTTTCCCCAGGAAATAACCTGTCTCTGACATCGACTGAAATCGTTTCAAATCACCCCACAGGATCTTAATGGTATTTAGATCTGGGCTTTGACTTGGCCATGCCAGAACTCTCAGGTTTGTTTTACTTTTCAGCCAGTCCTTGGTGGATTTACTGGTATGTTTTGGGTCATTGTCATGTTGCAAGGTCCAGTATCGCTTCAGCTTCAATTTTTTGACAGATGGTCTCACATTTTTGTCAAGCACATTCTGATACAATGTATAATTCATAGTGGACTCTATGATGGTGAGCTGGCCAGGTCCTGCTGCAGCAAAGCATCCCCAAACTACACACATCCACCTCCATGTTTCACAGTTAGGGTTAGGGGCCAAACATGCCCACTTTTATGGTTTCCAAATAATTCAATTTTTGACTCATCTGTCCAAAGCACATTATTCCAGAAGTCTTGGATTTTATCTATGTGTTCTTTGACAAACTTTAGACTTGCCCTTATGTTGTTCTTAGGTTTCCTGCTTGCACACCTCCCATTATATTTGAAGTTGTGCAGTCTCTCTCTAATTGTAGACTCATGCACTTTGACATCAACTGTAGCATGAGCTTGCTATAGGTCCCTTAATGATATTTTAGGGTCTTGGGGTAAAATAGCTTGGACAGCCTGGACAGCTAATATATATATTTCTGTTTTCTACATATAATCATTCTTCATAATGTAAAGAACATTCTGTGGGAATTTAACATTGATATCTTTAATATTGTCTGAGTAAGATCATGTCAAAGATTGAAATCATAGTGAAATTAATAGGTGAATTTAAACTTTGATGCTCGTTATCGCAGAATTAGATTTTTCGACTTTAGCCTGGTTTTCACAGATAGGGTCACATATATATAGTATATTCATTATATTCAGAAGTTCTATCAATATACTCAGACTTTTATTCAATGATTATTGTTGATCTATTATCAATGCAGAAAAAAACCCATAGTTCAGCATTTCTGAAGTTAGCGGATAAATGCATCACAGAGTAAAAGATTATCATTTGCACGTGTTTCTAGTCTTGACACTTGAAACATTCGGGTGATTTTAATCCATTTAATGGCATGAGACAAAAAAGAACTTAATTGGGTACATGTGCACTGCTTTGTTTGCGCAGCCACACAGAGAGGCTCTTCTCACACACAGTGTGCACGCACATAATTGCAATCCCTTTTACATCAAGTATCCATCACAGCAAGTATTCTTGAAAAAACAGTCGGTTATGTTAGATTTACATATATATATATATATATATATATATATATATATACATACATATATATATATATATATATATATATATATATACATACATATATATATATATATATATATATATATATATATATATATATATATATATATATATACATATATACATATATATATATATATATATATATATACATATATATATATATATATATATATATATATATATATATATATATATATATATATATACATATATACATATACATATATATATATATATATATACACGCTTATATTTATATATTCATAATTTATAAAAAAATATATTCAGAATTGTATTTATTTATTTGGATTTATAATTATATATTCAGGTTAATAACTATATATTTAGATTTAATTCTTTCTTATGGTCTCAACGTTGATAATGTTGAAATCCTGCCCTGATTGGATAGAACAGTTATTTTAATAATGAAAGATAGCTTTATCTCCCTGACCTGGACCGCATATCTTAGCAAACTTATAGAGGTAAATCAGAACAATCCCAGATACCTATTTAA
Source organism: Beaufortia kweichowensis (assembly GCA_019155185.1). NCBI lineage: Eukaryota > Metazoa > Chordata > Actinopteri > Cypriniformes > Gastromyzontidae > Beaufortia > Beaufortia kweichowensis. Next base: position 11,776,895 of record CM032798.1, read on the forward strand.
CACAGTTGCGAAGCTGAAAAAAAATAGGTCATCAACAGATTTAGATGTCAAATTAGAACATACCAGCAATTACTTTATAAACTTTTTTCTAATAAAATCAAGGCCATCAGATAAAATATTACAGTTTATGAAGCAATGAAGCATTTATGAATACATGTAGTAATAGAACCCCATGCAAACAGCTTCACCTATTCACTGCAATAGGACAGGAAGAGCTCACAAAACTAATAAAAACAGCATCATGCATTTTAGACCCTATTCCCACTAATATACTAAAATAGGCTTTTTTCTTCTGAAGCAGAGCTTCTTCTTAATATTATAAACTCATCACTAGCATTAGAATACGTCCCAGAGTCTTTCAAACCAGCAGTAAACCCCTTATAAAAAAGCCACATCTCGATCCTGGAGGATTAGCCAATTTTAGACAGATCTCAAACCTCCCGTTTTCATCCAAATACTGAAAAAAGTAGTATTAAGTCAATTATGTTACTATCTGCAAGAAAATGGCTAGTATGAAAGATTTCAATCTGTATTTAGGCCCAAACACAGCATTTCACAAGTCAATAATGATCTTCCTGTAGCATCTGATTGCGGTGATATATCTGTTCTAGTCTTACTGGACCTTAGTGTAGCCTTTGACACTATAGATGACACTATTCTAAGTAGACAGACTAAAAAAAATTATGTATGCATTGGTGGTCAGGCATTAGCCTGGTTTAAATCCTACTTATCCAATCAACACACTCTTTTTAGGAGAAAATATCAAGAAACATAAATTCAGTTTTTATTGCTATGCCAATGATACCCAGTTTTAAAAACTTACAGACTGCGTTACTGACATCAAAAGTAGATGGCTAACAACTTCCGTATGTTAAATTCAAAAAACCACATCTTGGGTTTCTGGTTTCACCACAGTTTAACCAAGCTTTTTCCTTACTGAACCAACATCAATACAAACAGTACATTATTACAATAAACAGATAGAATTCAAAGAATGAACAACATACCGTGTGCGCCTTCTAATCAGAAATCCAAGAGACATTAGGAGATATTTATGTGGACATTGTTTCTAGTGACTAATCTTACAATCGTACAGCTTTTAGCATGATATTACCTAGATCACCTGATAAATTTGACTGACATTACACATACTACACATACCAATCTGTTTTTAAACATCCGGGATGCGTGCACAGCTTGGTTGCAGAAATCCGGGAGAGATAGCGTTTACGGATACAAAATTACATGGATACGGTACAAAATCGTTAGATTTGAAAAGAGTATAGATTATTTTGATTAGATGTTATTTTCGAAATGTTGTCCGCATATTTCAATAGTTTGTCACACAGCAAAAAGCAGTGTTTATTCAACGAAATTAACGTTAGTGAGTGGGATACTCCTTACAGATCCGTTTGCCCATATGCGGAGTTTCACTTTCGTGCTTGGGGGCATAAAGTGTTAGGGTATATAGGGTTAGGGTATTATCTTCTGCATTTAAAATACATTAACAATAAATGCTATAAGAGTACTTTAAAAAGTAAAAACATTTTCTATTTAATACAGAAGAAGCCACCTTTTTTGCTAATGAGAATCTTTCCTGAGCCATTGCGGATCAAAGCTAGTTTCTTATACTTCTCATAACTGATGTAGCAGAGCCTGTTATTAGTCTGTTATTTAGTGCATCTCTGAACTAAAGTGGGAACAGAACAAGATGATCTTAAATTTTCATTTTCATTCAGTGTCAGTTATTTAATCAAACAAAATTTAACTGCTTATTTGCTGAAATAATTTAACTGTAGTTATATGTATAGCCTAAAGCATGATTTCTTTCCAATTGGCTTTTCTGAGGGCTTGTAAACAAATATGTCTGCGGTTGGCATTAGCAGTACTGTAAGTTGATGGTATTCGGTAAAACTTAGGACCACTGTTTACAGATTTACAAATCTGGTATCCCGCTACACAACACATTTTCCCGGTCGTCTTTTGCAACGGCCATGTGCAGTTGAAACTGCAATGTCAGTGTGACATAGGCTTATAATTGGTCTATACAGCATGGTGCTAATAAAGCCTACCAAGTTTGGTGGCGATATGCCATTGTGTTTGTAAAATACTTTAATTTACAATAAAATTGAAAATGGCCAACAGCCCAAAATGACAGATTGTGGAAGTTTGGATATCACATGACTCAGCATTCATTAAAGAATCAAACAACACCGTCATGATTTTAGACTGATTCATTCAAAAGTTATATGCAAAAATAGGCATTTTTTGCATCTCTTTACCAGTGGGTGGTGCTGTCGTGAAACTCTGCATATGCCCTCAAGTTTAGACTATGATGCCAAATGCTAAGGTTCAATACATACATGAAAGTTGGGCAAAGTTATAGCCTCAAAAGCATTTTGCTTGCTGCGGAATTCGTTGACACGGTATACGAGCATGGATAGGTTAATCAAGATGAATTCCATAACTTTTTGTCAACATTGTCTCTAGATGGTACTTGCCAAGTTTTGTGCAAATCAGATAAAAACTGAGTTCGGAAAAGTAGGTTTTTAAAATTTTTTAAAAATGGCGGGTAAATTTTAATGACGCAAAATTATGTCATATGATGCATTTGGTTCAGCATAAAAACTTGCTTCAGAGGCAAAAATAAATTTGTTGCTAGCTCTTATAAGTTATAAGCATAAAGGTATGTGAAAGTTTGCACTGGTGGTGGTAGACGGTTTTATTTAGAGTCTCCAATTTTGCCTTGCTGATAAAACACATTGTCCTCTAAGTGTCTGCCAAATTGCACAACTTTTTACCAGTTTTATGCGCTGCCATTAAAGCTGCAAGCAGCGATGAAAGGGCCCTTGAACCTGTGGCACTGCCACCCAGTGCCTTGATGAAAGTAGTGCATGTTGAGCAATATGGATTTCGGCCGGTAAATATGTAGGGAATAAGTCAAAGTCATTGAGCACTATGACTATAACTGTATATTAGCCATTGGGTTTATTCAAAGCCAGGACTGTGACGTTTGGGCAGATTGAATGTTTTTAGGACAGCTTAGACATTGAGTTACAACAACTTCCTGTTTTGTGCTGTTACCAGCTGGTGGTGCTATGACTGTAGCTGAATATTGTCATGATATCAAACCTGTGAAGCCAAGGGCATTTCAGACCTTGTTTGCTGGTATTAGTAAATTACAGTGTAAAACATGACATTTCCTTTTTCCAGCAGATGGCGCTATGACTGTTGCTGAATATTGTCATATAGATGTTTTCAGGCCATGACCCTTGTCAAACCTGTGAAGTTTGTGGCAGATCAGATATTGTTTGCCTTAGTTACAACTTCCTCTTACATAGTGAAACATCAAACTTTGTCAGGCCGCCCTGGACAAGCTCATCAAAGAAAAGTCAAGATCTACACAATTTCACATCTCATAGGACTTAAAAAAAATCTAAAGGTGGAAGATCCTTCTCCTACTTAGCACCAAAACTATGGAATGGCCTTCCCAGCAATGTCTGGGACTCAGACACACTCAAGCAGTTTAAAACTAAACTAAAGACTTATCACTTTAGCCACGCATTCACCTAATTTCAGATCTTAACTCTCCAAGGCCGCAACCGGGCACACATACATATTACATATTGCATATGATATCACATATGATTGCATACATTACATATGAACGGCCGCTACGCTAATGTTAGTCTGTTTTGTCCCCTTTTCTCTCTCTCCTCCTCTCTTCTTTTCTCTCTCTCTATCCCCCTCTCCCTTTTCCAAGGGATCCTGAGAAATGAGTTCCAGCTGGCACAACACTGCTCATAACAGTCCTGCCCCACCTGATGCCCATCCTGGTGATGCTAAATGGACGACTGCCCAAGACAACTTCCTTGCACCCATGGCCCTGTTAAATTAAAATCAAATCTACCACCTTATATATAATTCATTTTTATTCACTCTCTTAAGTAAGTAAATGTCTGTGTCTTGTAACTGCATAGCGAGTTATAGATGCGATCAATGGCAATTTGTGTCCTTTATTACGGATTGCACATGCTACGGATTGCAATTATAACATGTCAGGGTTATTTTTCTCTCTTAAAGAGTTTTTTTGAATCCCTGACCACTGACTGTTATCTTTCAATACATGTAAAGCTGCTTTGGTACAATGATCATTGTGTTGATCATTCAATTCAATTGATCATCACAAATTGAATTGAATTGACTTTAGATTATTCTGACAAAATATGATGTTGATCTGGTTAAATCTCTGCCAGTAGTTTATCACAATACGATGCATGTAATTTCCTGCTGCCAGTAGGTGGCGCTATAAATATAAATTGAATACTGGCATGTCGATGTGTTCAGGACAGGACTATTATCAAACATGTGAATTTTGGGGCAATTTGGACATTGTATGCCTAAATAACAACAACTCCTTGTTTCATGGCGAAACATCGAAAATTTTTGCAGGCCGCTACGGACACATGCACCAACGAAAGGTCAAACCCTTTGCCATTTAGCATTGCAAAGGGCTTTAGATGAGAATGACCAAACGTGATGTTGATCTGATGAAAACTCTAGGAGGAGTTAAATAAAAACTGGCCAAAAATTGTGAAGAAATTTTAAAATAGCTGACTTCCTGTTAGGTTTAGAGCTTGGTACCACAGGACTTTTTTGTATGTCTTGGGATGATACATGCGCCCAGCAAATGTAATGCATGTATGTAAAACACAATGCGAGGGCTGTTTCGCTGAACTTGTGTAGGTGGCATTATAGAGACATTTGTCCATGCCTTATGCTGAAACGTATACCACATGTACATTTTCACCACGCTTGAGGTGAAAATCATTGACCAGTAGGTGGTGCTGTCACGAAACTCTACACATACCCTCAAGTTAAAACTTTGATGACATATACCAATTTTGGTGTCAATACACGTGATGTTTTATTAACAAATTTCGGGAGGAGCACGTGCAGATAATCAACACGGTCATTTCAATCTCGCCCCCTATCCAATTAGTGCAAGAAATAACCCCTATAAATAATCAAGCAGCCCTACCTTCGCTCTCTCTCGTTTTCAACATGGCAGAGATCGACCTCTTCCCCGAGGATAACACCTTCGAGACCGTAGCCTCGGTCCCCTCCCCAGCCGCGACGCAGGAGAACACCGCCCCGTCGGATCATCCAGGCGATCCCGCGGCTTCAACACGAGGCCGCAAGCCTTCCCGCGCCATCACTCGCGCTTCCAGACGCCGCAAATCTCCGTCGCCGTCACCTTCACCATCGCCTAGGCGTCAACCACCTTCTCCGGCATCCTCATACGCCTCAGCCCTCTCCTCAGTTCCAGCTTCAGGAAAATGGACCGTAGCAGCGCTACGGCTAAAGCTAAAGAACGCCAACGTCCCCGTGCCACGCCGAGCTTCAAAAGCGGAGCTCCTCGATCTCGTCTTCTCTCTCCAGTCAGGCGAGATTCCCGTGGTTCCTTCCCCTCCCAAGGCCGCGGATAGAGCACGCTCAAGCCGCAGCCCTTATTCCCGCCCCGGGGAAACTTTTACCCCCGCTAGGATCGGGTCCCGCTCTTCAGGCCGCAGCACACGGGCTTCAGCGAGCCTCGGCCGCGCTCCGGACACGGAGGCCGCCGGCGCGCCCCTCCCCTCCGAGCACCCGACCGCCGCTGCTCCAAGTCGCCGCCCCACCACACGCTTCACGGAAGCAACCCGCCCTCAGCCAATGCCTCTCCTCCTCCCAATCCCCTCCCTACCCGTGGCGGCAGCTCCTCCCTCCCATTCTAGCGCGAGCATGCCTCCGCTCTCAGCACAAGCTCCGGCGCCTGTCGCCTATCCCTCTCTTTCTTCCGCCCCAGGAGTTAGTTTCAGCGCGAGCATGCCTCCGCTGTCAGCACAAGCTCCGGCGCCTGTCATCTATCCTCTCTTCCGCCCCAGGAGTTAGTTTCGGCGCTGCAGCATGCCTCCGCCCGCTTCTCCCGCATTTTTTCTTTCCCGCCTTCTCAGGCCCGCCCATCCTACCGTTAGCCTCAGCCACTCCTCTACCAATTCCCTCGAGCGGCTCCGCTGGAACCAGCCCGTCCCCTAATTCCATCAGGGCACAAATTTTATCAGATACGGACATAGACCTTTTTCTCTTTTATCACCCATTTCCCTTCACCCCGGATCGCTAATTTAATTCACGCGACTTTTCGGTCTCCTAAAAAAATTCAGCCCACAACACGTCACGTATTTTATCATTTCCCGAGTTTACCATTGCCTTCAACCGCTATTCTGAGGTTATTTGTTCCGATGGCTCCACTCAGGAGGCGCTGAAGCTCAGCGATTACCTCTCTATAATAGCTTAGCTCGGCGTTATCATATGGAGGAGCTCATTTTATACTTATCATAAGCTGTTTTCAGCCAAGTCGCCAATTCAGCGTAGCTGGAACCAATGTCCTTATTGGGGAGCTCTAGACCATGAGCTCCACAGCAGAGTGTTCGCGGGATGCCGCAAACATCGCCTCGCGCAGTCTGCCGCTCTCTTTCCCACCCACTCTCTCCTGCCCTTTCGTTAACCCTTCCAACCCCCTTGCCCCGACTCATCCCAGCCCAAATCCACGAGCCATGTCCCAAGCCTTTTCGATTCCCGCATTTACCCCACCACTTCACTCCAAAGTCACTCTTCTTCCCCTACTAACCAGGCCTGTAACAGCTTTAACGTCGGCAGGTGCACCAGACAACGGTGCCGTTTCCTGCACGTCTGCAATTTTTGTGGTGGCGCCCACGCACGTCTGATATGCCCTGTTCAAAAATCTGCAAATAAAAATTCTAAAAATTATTTATCGACTCCTGTCAATGTTTCTCGCTTGTCCGCCGAATTGCACCACCACCCGATCCTAGTTTTACAGATTACATTCTCTCAGGCCTCTCGCACGGCTTCCACCCCGGCGTAGTAAGTCTTCCCTCCCAGAACCTCGTCTGCCCCAATCTCCAGTCGGCTCTCTCTGATCCTGGAGCAGTTGACCTCCTAATTAAAAAAGAGGTAGATGCAAATTTCATGGTCGGCCCCTTTGCTGTTCCCCCCTTTAACGTCTTTCGCGTCAGCCCTATCGGTGTTGCAACCAGAAAATTTTCGGGTAAAAAACGCCTCATAATTGATCTCTCATCCCCGCATAAATCCTCGTTCCCGAGCATTAACAGTCTCATCCCACTCGAAGAATTTTCGCTCCATTACCACGACATCGACCAAGCCACTACCCTAATCCAAGAAGCAGGTCACGGCGCCTGGCTGGCAAAAGTCGACATCACTTCCGCATTTAAAGTCATGCCCATCCACCCAGACATCTGGCATTTATTTGGCATCCGCTGGCAAGAAAAATTTTATTTTGCCATCCGCCTAACTTTCGGCTGTAGAAGCAGCCCCAAAATATTCGACACGTTGTCAGAAGCTATTTGCTGGATCCTGTTAAATAACTACCACTTACCTTATCTGATCCATCTTTTAGACGATTTCTTAATCATTTCAAACCCCGATTCCCCCCCAGCCGCGCACCTCTCGACAGTAATAAAGCTCTTCGCAGAACTCGGGATTCCCCTCGCCCAAGACAAAACCGCAGGCCCCAGTACTTCCATCGAATTTTTGGGAGTTAATCTAGATTCCCAAAAATTCCAAGCGTCGCTACCTAGGGAGAAAATCGACAGGACGATCCTGGTAGCATCTGCTCTCTTAACCACCTCTAGTTGTTCCAAACGCGAGCTCCTATCCATCTTAGGCCATTTGAATTTCGCGATGCGCATTATCCCGCAGGGCCGCCCCTTCATCTCACACCTCCTCTTCCTCGCTTCCTCCGTCCCCGCTCTAGAAGACCAAATAGCCCTAAGCGAACCATGCCGCAGCGAACTCAACCTGTGGATATCCTTTCTTAAACAATGGAACGGACTATTCTTTTCTATAAAACCTGGTTTCCTCCCCTATCGACATCGCCTGTTCACAGGCGCTGCCCCTCTGTCGGGTTTGGAGGTTTTTCCAAGGTCGTTGGTTAAGCTTCCTCATGGCCCCACGAGTTGGTAGATCTACCACAACACTTATCGTCCTCAGCTATTCGAACTTTATCCTCTAGTCGTCGCAGCTGCTCTTTGGGGAAAAGAGTGGTCGACCACCAGCATAATTGCGCATTGCGACAACGAAGCTACCGTTCACTGCATTAATAAAGGTCGTTCCCACTCTCTCGCGTTAATGCCCTTACTAAGGAAACTGTTTTGGATTTCGGCTCGCGATCAATTTATCATGACTGCAAAGCATATCCCTGGGTCAAAAAATCTAATCGCTGACTCTCTCTCTCGTTTTGCCTTCCAGAAATTCAGATCATTGGCTCCAGAGGCAGACCTGCTTCCAACTCCAGTACCTCCTTATTCAGAGCTGATATTTCCATAAACCACCCCTTGAGACCCCTCCTAGAAGCCTCCCTCACTTCCATCTTGCAAGCCGTCTCTCCCAGAACCCTTCAGTCTTATTTAACAGCGTGGAATAATTTCAAAATTTTTCATGCCGCTTACAATTTAGAGTTCCCCGATTTTTCCCTGCTAGCCATTACTTCCTTTATTTCCTACCTCAACACCATAAAAAACCTCCAAATCGGCTCAATCAAAGGATACCTAAGCGGGATTCAATTTTTTCACAAGCTCATTCACGGCTCACCCTCAACCAACATATCCAATTCCCAGACGTCCCTACTCATCAAAGGCATCCAAAAAACCCATCCCACTCGCCCAGACACCCGCCAGCCCATAACCCTAAAAATCCTAACCAAATGCATCTCCACCCTCCGTAAAGGATACCACTCTCTTCATACTGCCCGCACCTTGGATGCAATGTTCATCCTGGCCTTTTTTGGTTTCCTTAGATGCTCCGAACTCACCATTACATCCACCTTCAACCCAAACATCCACCCAACCATATCTGACCTAGCACCATTAGACAACGAAGCCATCTCCTTCTTCATTAAACAAAGCAAAACAGACCAATTAAGGAGAGGTCATTTCATATATATTTTTAACCTCCAATCACCCATTCAGCCCTTCCAAACCCTCCTAGCCTTCCTCCAGCTCAAAAAATCCCAATCCAAAGAACCCTCTGATCCCCTATTCACAGACGACATCAACCGTCCAGTTACTCGCTTCTGGTTCCAAAAACACCTTAAGTCCGTCCTAATCCTATCTGGCATCCCAGCCGATAACTTTTCAAGCCATTCTTTCCGAATAGGCGCAGCCACAACAGCAGCCCATAAAGGCCTCTCCCAACACCAAATCCAAGCACTTTCGGTCAAGCTGGTCATCAGAAGCCTTCAAGAACTACATCAGATCCGACCGTTCCCACATCAAGGAAGCCCACCAGACCCTAATAAGTTAATCCCTCCTCAAAACCCTCACCAGCCCGTCAATCTCACATGCCGCCAACTCTCCCACCTCTCTCATGTTCCCGCTGCGCAGGCAGTTCCCGCTCCGCAGGAAACCCTCCCTTGCCTGGCCACCACTGCAGTAACTCATCCCCTACTGCCGCAGCAGTTTCCGCTGGAGCCCCCTCCCCATCCATCACTGCAGCAGCAGTGCCCTCCCCCGCCACCGCTACAGCTCATCCCCTACTGCCGCAGCAGTTCCCGCTCCCGCTGGAGCCCCATCCCCCAATGCAGCAGCAATGCCCTCTCCCGCTCCCGCTACAGCCCATCTCCTACTGCGCAGCAGTTCCGCTCCCCTCGAGGCCCCTCCCCACTGCAGCAGCAGTGCCCGCTCCAGCTGGAGCCCATCCCCTACTGCCGCAGCAGCTCCGCTGGAGCCCCATCCCCACTGCAGCAGCAGTGCCAGCTCCAGCTGGAGCTCATCCCCTACTGCCAGCAGCGGTTCCGGCTCCCACAGGAGCCCCTCCCTGCCTGGCCACCACCGCGGTAAGCGTATCCCCTACTGCCGCAGCAGTTCCCGCTCCCACCGGAGCCCCTCCCCATCCCCCACCGCAGCAGCAGTACCCTCTCCCACTCCCGTCGGAGCTCATCCCCTACTGCCGCAGCAGTTCCCACTTCTATTACAGCTATTCCAGCTACTCCATCTAGCATCCAGCATCCTTCCAACTCATACCCTGCCTTTCGGGGGGCCCTTAAGCTGCGCTTTGGCTGCTGTCCGGCGATTACATAGCATTTCGGGGAGCACTTTGGGTTCGGGCCGAATACCGAGCTCGAACCCCTCTCCCGGGCAGGGAGAGTGCCCTGGGCTCGGAAATAACTACCGAGCTCGGAGCCCTCTCCCGGACAGCAAGCCAAATACGCTTATCCTTTACGTTGTTATTATCTGTAAGTGTGAACTCGTGAAGATTGTTTGGCAGAGATACAGCCTAAAAACCATTTTGGTGCGCTCGCATCACAGTTTTTGCTGAAAACTGTAGGATGAGTTTGAAAAAGTAAGTTTTGAACTCGATATGTTATGAAAATAGCACACATGAAGTATGGCCAAAAATTACGTGTTTGGTATCATACGAATCAACATTAATGTAGAATTAATGTAAAATATTTAAAGCTTTTGACCACTAGGGGATGCTGACGTAAAACTTTACATTTCCTTTCAGAACATAGCCACAACGAACCACATCAAGTTTTGTAGCCATATGTACCTGCATTTATGAAATATTGCATTTTTCCACAAAATTCAAAATGGCCGAAACCCAAAATGCCACACCAATAAACTTTTGGTATCATCTGACTCAAGGAATCTAACAAGACCTAACAAGATATTATGATTTTACATGGAAGCATTCAAAAGGTATAAGCAAAAATAGACATTTTTATATCTTCGCACCACTAGGTGGCACTTTGGTGAAACTCTGCATGTTACCTCAGACCATAATGGTGATGAGTCCTACCAAGTTAAGTGTCAATACACAAAATAATTGCGAAGATATAGCCTTTCACCTATTTTGGCGTGCTCACCGTCAAAAGTACGTTAACGGCGTAAACGAGAACGGATTGGTCAATCAACATAAATTCCATAACTTTTTAACTTTTCCATAACTGTAGGAGGAGTTCAAAAATGTTTTTCGAAAATTTCAAAATGGCGGGAAAATTTTCAGGATGGAAAATGATGTCATAGGGTGGAATCAAGCCAAGGAATCAGAGGAAAAAATAGTTTTTTTTATCCCTTATAATTCAAAAGTTATAAGCAGTTGTAAGCCAAGTTTGAACTAATGGTGGTGCTAGCGAGTTTGAGCTACAGACTCCAAATTAGCCATGCTGATAGTTTAACTCTCTGTCCTCTAACTCTTTGCCAAATTTCACAACTTTCCTATGTACGTTTTTTATGGGCTGCCATAGACTTCAATGGCAGAATAATAATAATAATTAAAGAAGAAGAAAACTAGCAATAACATTAGGGGTCTTCGCCCCTTCAGGCTTGCACTGGTTTGATTCTGATTAGATGAAAAAACTAGAACTAGTTTGCAAAAGTAGGTTTTTAACATACTCATGAATATTTAATGAGTGGTGTGATTGACATCAGTGCTTCTTGAGGCAAAAGTGTTCAGCATGTGGAGCTCTAACAAGTGCTATATTTTGTGTACTGGGAAAACACAACGTGATTGCAGAGGCATAAAGTTCGTTAGTGCCAACTAGTGGCCAAATTCTGTCAAAATGCTTACAGCCCTTTAGGACCACAAGTCGAACAGGCCTACCTAGTTTTGTTTCAATCAGTCTCTGTTAACCTTGTTTAATAGGTGCCTAAAATTCATTGGCTGATGGCGGCCATGTCTTTTTAAGATACACCAGTGTCCTTTTAGAATGTTATGACACCTTAGACAGGGTATACCAAGCCAATTCAGTTACAGTAAAAGATGCGTAGTTATACCCATTTATGTGGGTTTTTACATTATAGCGCCACCTAGTGGTCTATCACTGCGCTTTTTATACTGAGCCCTTTTAGGGTCCTTTGATGATGAGCTAGAAGAAGCTGGCACCGGACCCCCAAGTTTTGTGCCAGGCTGCGGCCTTTGTCTTTCCATCTCTCAAAGACCCTCTGCCTCAGACTGGTTCTCTTTCTCATCGCTACAACTTTCAGCCAAGATCAACCGGAGCCTCAACAAACTGCATCAGGACACTTCCTTCTGATGGGCAAGACATGCAAGTATCAAAGTAAGCAAAAAGATTTTGATAACTTCTTGTCAAACTTCATAAAACTCTTTTCTATGAGGAGTTTGAAAAAGTACATTTTTAATAAAATTCATTATGTGGGACCAGAAGTATGATGCAAAACAAAAAATTTGGTATCGCAGGATTCAGCATGAGCCATTGAATCCAGTAATGTCATGTTCGTGACAATTTGTCAAATTTTTCAAATGCTATAAGCTTCGAGGTTGACCCCTACTACTAATAATAAAATGTAAACTAACAAAAACAATAGGGGTCTTTGCCTCTTTGGGGGCAAGCCCGCCAATTCTACAAAAGAAAATAAATGCGGACAACTCTGATGATAACATGTAAAAAGCAGGAAACACAGGAAAAAGCATATAAAACACAATAAAATTGCCTATAACTTTTGACCAGAAGGTGGCGCTGTCAAGCAAATTACAATGTGCCGATCAGGATGTGCTGTGCACATACCCTCAGGGGCAGACCTTGACATACCAAGTTTCGTGTTAATACACCAAAGTTCTGGGAAGATATAGCTTCAAATCCATTTTGCATGTACGCCATTAAATTCGTGGACAAGTTACGAAAATGGTTTCATAAGTCAACACAATTTCCATAACTTTTTGTCTCAAGTGCCTCGAGATAAACCATACCAAGTTTTGGTATAAAAACTGTAGGAGTTCGAAAAAGTAGGTTTTTAATATAACTCAGAACTACAAACAGGAAGTAGGTTCAACTATGACAGATTTTCTATTGGAGAACTCAAGTTGTGCCAACAAACATAGATGTATGAGTCACATGACAATATATAATTTTTTTCTTATGTAATAAGCATTTTTGTAAACGTTGTTATATATTTTGACCACAAGGGGGCGCCAGAAAAATCCTATGGGCGTACCCTCAGCGCATGATGCTTATGAAGCTTACCAAGTTTGGTGGCGATATGCCATTGCATTTGTAAAATACTTCAATTTACAACAAAATTCAAAATGGCTGCAATAAAACTGCAAATATAGTTGCAATGTCGTAACAAACCATATAAGAAAAAAACAAACGCAATAACGTTTTACAAAGTACATACCAAGTGTTTTACATGCAAAGTAGTTATGGTCGTTGTGGAATGAAGATTTGTAAATCACTCATTCTAATGGCCGATCCCTTTATCTAGCAATAGCTTAGCATCAGTGTAAATGGCTGCACACAGTGATGGGCGATACGGAAAACATTCAGACTTTATTCTGTCACAAACAATAAGCTTTCATCATTGTAATACACATTCATAAATACCTGCATACTGCAGGCAAACTGATAATGGCACATTGACAATAGTGAATGGCCATGACAGAAAGACGGGACTGAACTATAGCTGCTGACAGGTGCAAATAACAATGCAACGTTGTGAAAAAACAAATTTATCGTGTACTTGTGAAACATTATTCATGTGTTGTGTGGACTTATTTTACATGTGAGACTCTAACGAATTGGATTTCACGGAGCTGTAGCGGATAAACATTGCGCTTTCGGTATATTTAGTTGGAAAAAATAATAAAGTGTTATTCTCTTACACAAAATTGGATGTAAACATCAGGGAATATATCAATATTTCTCAGTTTTAGTATGTTTGTGGACTAAAAGTGCAGAAGGTATGAAGCTCTGTTATAAATGTACATGTCGCGATTTGCCCTATTCACAGAAATTATTATATTACTGTTACCAGAGCATTTATTTCATTAAACATTGTTGGAATACGAATGCTAAACCCTTTGAGCTTTGCAATGATATATGGTATGTGATGTTTAATTAAATTCTTGGAAATACATTTTATTTTTGAATTTCACATGGAAATTCAAAATACATTTTGAAGGTGAATGTTGGTAAACAAAGCCACGTCGGGCCCGTCCTTGTGGATCGGTCGGCTTTTTTTTATGTTCTGTCTTCGTTAACCATGTTTAATTGGTGCTTAAATTTCATTGGCTGATGGCGGCCATGCTTTTTGAGATGCCGGCTCACCAATGTTATGAAGTCATGACACGCCAGAGATACGCCAATTTTATAAAGTCATGACACCTTAAACGAGAGAAAGCATATAAAGTTTCAAACCAATTGGACTAATAATTGTGTAGTTTTATCTGTCTATATGTTTTCTATACGTTATAGCGCCACCTAGCACCATTTTTACTTTGACCTCAGAATAAGGTCAAACACAACATATCCAAGCCCCGTTGAGATATGTCAAACGGTTCAGGAGTTATAGCCATTTAAGTAAAACTGGCTCCGCCAACTTCTAAGTTTTTGGCGTCCCTTATATTATTAATAATAATAATCAATTCAACTCAAATAAATCAAACTCAAATAAATAATAAAAACTCAGACCGCAATATTACAATGTTTGCTAACATGTTTTACCACGCCATACAGACCCCATGTCTCTACGATGTTCTAATGCACAAATATAGGTGTTTTAAAACGGTTGCTAGGTTACTCTGGTTGGTTGCTAGGGAGCGACTTGGCATCCTCCAGTGATTATACTCCAAGCCACAAGTGAAATAAGCACACCCGTTGTCTCTAGGACACTGTACTGCAAAGATATCTGACTGGTCCTTTTATAATGGCAGTAAATAGGATTGGTTGCTAGTGGGAGTGGCAAGTGGGAATCATTCGCCAATTATTATACTCCAAGCTACAGGTGAAATAAGCCCACCTGTTGTCCCACTGGAGTTTGGGTTCCTTGCCACAGTCAACGTGTTGGAGTGCTCACTGGGAGACTGCTATTAACAGTTTAGCTTAGGGCTATGTAGTTTCCTCAAATTTTAGATTTTGACTGATTTTTAATTTTACTTTCTCTTCTCTCAACTGATTTTGTTTTTTCTGTAAAGTTGCAATGCAACATTGTGAAAAGCACTATACAAATAGTCAAAAGTTAAGTCTATGGGATTTTTCGGGGTGAAACCCCCGCCACATTAACTGCGTACCCTCGATCGCTTAGAAAAGATATAGCACACCTCTCCTCAATAAGCCTAAGAATAAGAAGAACAAAAATAAGTATGAAGAATAACAATAGTGATGCTTTGCATTCTGCAAGCACTACTGATAACTAGATTTCTGAAGAAAATGTGAAGTGGTGCTTGCCGTGGCAAAACTCAGACCGCAATATTACAATGATCCTGACATGTTTTACCACCCTCATGTTTCCCTGTGTCTCTACGATGTTCTGATGCACAGATATAGGTGTTTTAAAACTACTGTGTACTGTGGTTGGTTGCTAGAGAGCGACTTGGCATCCACCAGTAAACATATTCCAAGCCACGAGTGAAACGAGCCCACCCCCATGTCTCTACAATGTTCTGATGAAGAGATATTGTGTTTCAAACGGTTGCTAGGGTACTCTGGTTGGTTGCGAGGGAGTGGCCTAGCATTCGCCAATGATTACATTCCAAGCCACAAGCAAGTGGATTACTCAACCGTTAACCTGTGGATGTATACTTCTCATTGTCAAGTAAACCAATACCATTTCACTCCATCACGCCGTGTCCATCTTCTCCATTCAACCGTAACAGAAGACCTGACATACGCATCTAACCCCCTTCACCATGAGGGGTCTTCACCACCGCCCCTGAGTTCCCTGCCACAGTCATGATGGCCGCCCTGAGTTCCCTGCCATGGTCAAGATGGCCGCCCCTGAGTTCCTGCCACGGTTAAGATGGCCGCCCCAGAGTTTTCAGACTCCACCCCAGAGTTTTCAGACTCCGTCCCAGAATTTCCAGACTCCACCATCAAGTTCCCACCCAGCCTCCCTCTCCATCTGACACGTCACAGCTGCAATCAGTAATTTGATAAAAGGTTTTTGAATTACAGCAATGTAACATATTTATGGTGATGGGGTCTGATTTTTTATTAGTTGTGATATAATTTATTTATGATTGTGTTAGTGTTAAGCTGGTATACAATAAATATGGGCGATACAATGCACTAAATTTAGTAGGGTTTGATCATTTTGACTAAATTTAGATTGGGTCTGATTTTATTAGTTATGATATAATTCATTTAAGTTTGTTAAACTGGTTAACAATTAATGAGACCAATGTCATTCAACAGAGGATTTTTTTAGACCAGGACAGAAATAACGCATAGTGTAACCGAGTGCAGCTATAACATAAAACTGTTGACATAGACAGAAAATAAGTACTTAGTAGCATAAATACTGTTTAGCATTAGCATTAATGATGTAGAAATAAAGATCCTGCTTGCTAGGGTAATCTGTATAATACAAAGTACCAATGCAATTTATCATAGTAGAATGGTATGGTATGACCTTTAGCATAGTATAAACATGGGAAATTTCGGATGGCTCTTACGCCACAGGTTTACAACTTACACCTCATTGTGAAGTATGTTGTTACAGAGCCTGCCAGCCTCTTTGAACAATAAGCCGGTTTATTTGACCTCTCATTCATGGGTCTACGACAAATGGTGCGGGACGAGTTAGTCACCGAAATTTTGTCCAGAAAGAAAAGGAAGAAGAATAATGTAGTGAACAGCACTCCAGAAGGCATTTCAGGTCCCAACTTTACAAGCAGGGTCCCTCTTTAATGTAAACTAAGGACCAGTGTCATCAGATAAGGCTACCAGAGAAACTGCCAGACACCCTCTATAGGGCAGCCTTATCATCAAACTAAAACCCTCACCCAAAGATCCAGGCCAGCCTGGCCATAAAACTCCTCAGGACCTCCACATGTGGCGGGTAATTAACCGGCCATGCAGCAGCTTTGGCTAAAACAAAGGACACATCTCTACATTCCTTAATTTATAAAAATGGACACAAACATATTGGACATATCACATATTCATTCTGTACTCTCTGAGAACATACTTTGTAATAGTCATTTGTGTTAAATACGGAAGTTTTACAAATGCTATTCACATATGAATGAACTCATGCATGATAGTTTAATATATTTTTGTCATGTTTATACTCTTTGTATTCAGGACAAAGCCAAAGGTATTTTGAAAGTGGTTTGGGAAGTGATAATTCCATAGGTAAAACAGTGAAGACACAGTTTTAATGCTGTGCTTTACTCTATGCAAATACATTCACTTCACAAGCGAAAGGATGAGTGAGCCCTCTCTGACATCAACAGCCAATCACAGCCCTGCAACGGACAAGCGCCAAAATGCAATCTCCTCCTTATCTGAAAGGGGATAAAAGTACCCTTTCAACACAAATTCTTTGTTCTGAGTTTCCAGGAAGGAAGCATAACAGATCACCCGTTCTGAGTTTCCAGCCTGTGTGCTAGGAAGCATAACAGATCACCCGTTCTGAGTTTCCAGCCTGTGTGCTAGGAAGCATAACAGATCACCCGTTCTGAGTTTCCAGCCTGTGTGCTAGGAAGCATAACAGATCACCCGTTCTGAGTTTCCAGCCTGTGTGCTAGGAAGCATAACAGATCACCCGTTCTGAGTTTCCAGCCTGTGTGCTAGGAAGCATAACAGATCACCCGCTCTGAGTTTCCAGGCTGTGTGCTGGGAAGCATAACAGCAACACCCGTTCTGAGTTTCCAGCCTGTGTGCTAGGAAGCATAACAGATCAACCGTTCTGAGTTTCCGGGAAGGAAGCATAACAGATCACCCGTTCTGAGTTTTCTGGCTGTTGTGCTAGGAAGCATAACAGATCACCCAGTTCTGAGTCTCCCCGCAAGGACTGAAATAGAGAAACCACGTTCAGAGTCTGCTGTCCAGAAAGGCAATCCCAAACGTCTGCAACAAGGTTAAGCCCAGGAGGGCAACCTTACTTCCAGGTACCTTCATCTGCGTGTTCCAGATCGTCAAGGACCTTCCGCACCAGCTTCAGGGCCTCATCTGCGTGTTCCAGATCGCCAGGACCCTTTGGTGCTCCAGGAGATTAGCATCCCACAGCGCTTCGTGTTCAAGGCTGTTGAACGGATTCAGACTCCTTCGCCACTGCAACAAGGCCCAGCCTCACCAGTGGAAGACGTCGCCACCCTCGGACTGCTCACGTGAACGTAAATATCACTTACCAAACCTCTTTCTAGAGACCTTGGCATTAGTGTACTCTTTCAGTTCATTTCAGTTATACCTTAGTTACCTGCATTCTCTCTTTATTCTTTACACTCAACCTTACTATCCTTTAGCTCTTTAGTATCATTTAGTAGTGTGCTAGTTATTCTTGTATGTCTTTTGTAAATAAATCCTCTTTTATTACAATTGTGTCTTCCTTGTGTTGATAATACAGTAAAAGGCTCTACAAGTTAGCACGAATATCACGAAATCCTTCAGATACCCCAGGTGACTTGCTCCCTCCACTAATTTTTCTTATCATATTATCTATGATTTACGTTGGATAATTCCAACAAATGTTGAGGTGGAATTCCTCAGCTGGTGCCCCGAGTTAAAAGGAGGGAGAGGTCACCTGACACACACACACACACACACTTGAAGTGACGTGGGGTCAAGTCTCACTAACACCTCTAGTGCCCTGTGTGAGGCGTACTATTAATTGGTGCCCCGTGTGAAGATCACTACATAATTGGTGCCCTGTGTGAGGATCACTACAATAATAACCAGATAGGTACATTTTCTGAAGAAAATATGAGTGGTGCTTGCCATAGCAAAACTCGGTACGCAATATTACAATGATGCTAACATGTTTACCGCTCCCATGTCTCAATGCCGTAGCAAAACTCGGACCACAAACATAATTTACCAAAACGTTGTTTTTAAATAAGCCCACCCCCATGTCTCTATGATGTTCTGTTGCAGTGATATAGGTGTTTTAAGCAGTTGCTAGCGTACTCTGTATGGTTGCTAGGGAGTGACTTAGCATCCACCAGTATTTATACTTCAAGCCATGAGTCAAACAAGCCCACCCCAATGTATTTACGATGTTCAGATGAAGAGATATAGTGTTTTAAGAGATATAGGTGTTTTAAAATGGTTGCTAGGGTGCTCTGAATGCTTGCTAGGGTGTGGCGTCACAGCTTTATGACGATTCTGCGAGTCTGATTGGTCACCTGAGTAAAATGAGCCCACACCCTTGTATCTATGATAAAGATAATACCTCTGGGCAATTTTTTAAATTTTATTATAATTTTATAATGGCAGTCTATGGACCATTATTAAGTCCATAGGAAATGTCATAGCACACCTTTGCTAAATAAGCTGGTCGACTTGACCCCTCATTCATGGGTCTACGACAAACGGTTAGGTGCAGAAATTTTGTCCAGAAAAAAAATATATATATAATATATAAAAAAAAAGGAATAATAATAATACGTTTGGTGGATAACAATAAGCACCACTTATAAACAGAACAATAATAGTGATGCGTTGCATTCTGCGAGCACCACTAATAAAAAATAATAGGTATGGTGCATAACAATAGTGATGCTTAGCAGTATGCAAGCACCACTAATAAGTATTGGGGATAACCAACTCATCATTAGAATTAGGATATGTCCCAGCAGCCTTCAAAATGGCAGTTATTAGGCCTCTCATAAAAAAGCCTAATCTCGACCAGGGAGACCTAACTTTAGACCAATTTCAAATCTCCCCTTTTTATCAAAAATACTGGAAAAAGTTGTGTCTAACCAACTACAGACATTCCTAGCTAAAAATAGCATTTATGAAAAATTTCAATCAGGATTTAGGCCCCACCACAGCACAGAAACAGCCATGCTTAGAGTAACAAATGACCTCCTTTTAGCATCGGATCATGGTGAAACCTCTCTTCTGATATTACTCGACCTCAGTGCAGCTTTTGATACAATAGATCATACAATTCTACTCGATAGACTAGAAAACCATGTTGGCATTAGTGGTCAAGCCCTAGCCTGGTTTAAGTCTTATTTAACCGATCGCTACCACTTTGTTTGTGTTAACGAGGATAAATCTTATTACTCTCAGGTAAAATACGGCATGCACAGGGATCAGTTCTTGGTCCTATTGTCTTCGCATTATATATGCTTCCCCTCGGAGATATTATTAAGAAACATGACATCAACTTACACTGTTACGCCGACGATACCCAGCTTTATATTTCCTCAGAACCTGACAAAACCCATTGTTTTTCTAGGCTATGTAGCGATTCTGTGGGGATGGTGTTATTTAAACACTCTCCAGCATCTCTACTAGTTATTGTGAAACTAAGACGGTGTTATTTAAAACACGGTTCAGTTTCAGGTTATAATTACTTGTGGCTCAAATGGAAATACCTACAGATAAAGACTATTAACTATATGTATTTTGTAGCATTACCTGGTGCAATAAACGCGTTATTCTTCTGGCCTTGATTAACAACGGTCCATGCCCAATACAGTAATACATACGGAGCCGGTAACAGTATCGCACAGTTTAAGGGATGTGTTATGAGCATTAAGCAGAGACAATCATGAGTGAATACAAATGAATATTTATTAACTAAGCTACTGAGATATGATATGGATTCACTAACACAAACACAAACACATACACATTCACACAAGATAAAGCATAGAAAAATTAGAGTAAAGAGTAAAGAATGGCATATTAAATCAGCAGGACACGACCACCGGGTTTTTCTCTACTAAAAGTTCACCTTGGTAGCCAAGGGGCAGTTGCTTAAGCTGTTGAATCCTGGTCTTGTGCCGGAGAGAAAGGGAGAGAGAGTGTCGGTGGATTCGCGAAGTCCGTTCGAGAGCCAAGTTTCACGAGAAGTGTCGAAGTCTGCCGAAGTAAGATTGCCGGAAAAGCTGTCCTGAAGAAGGGCAGGTCCCACGAAGTTTTGGAGAGATTCCAAGTTTCTGAGCGAAGAGTTGTTCGATGCATTGTGGTCTTAAAGGCACAACGGTCACGCCCCGGTCAGGTCTTTTGACCAATGGCAAAAGGACGTGGTTCTTGTGGGAGAAATCTCTTTGTCCTTCTCTGTGACAAATGATTTACACAGGTACGGTTTATGTCCTGTTTGCACCGAACACATAAACTTATTGCAAATTGAGTATGATGCACGCCATGACTATGTACTGTGCATCATTATTTAGGAAATAATTTGTGGATCATTTTGATACCACACACGAGAGAGTGAAGTAAGAACAATAGTTATTCATTCATCTGTCATGACATAAAAGTTAAACTTCAATGACACTGAAATGCATGCAATAACTATGGCAGGGTATCACGTGATTATGGAGGAATACACACATAGATATATATATATATATATATATATATAGATACAAATTGGGCAGTTTTGTCCCGCTCATCCTAAAGAGTCTCTTTGAGGTGTTTGGAATGTACTTCTCTAGTCCTCTCTGCAAATCTCCAGGGGGCCTGGAGAATCTCAGGGAGTTGAGCTGGGGGGTTACCCTCTCTGGGGAAGGCCAGAGAGGTACCATAACTGTCCTCCTGAGTTAAGTAACAACCGGCAGGTCATCGCTTAACCCAGACTTTCTGGAGCCAAAAGGGGTTCTGGTGTTGACTTCCCCCGTAGGAATTTGTTGTTGGTTGTAACTTTATGATCCCTTAAAGAAATCCAACATTTGGCCCGGCCAAGTCTCTACAGCTAATAGACTGTATCAATGATATTAGAAAATGGATGGCAAACAACTTCCTTCAACTTAACCCCAATAAGACAGAGGCTTTGGTTATTGAACCTAATAGCTCCAAACACGACACGATAGTCCACAATATCTCCATAGAAGGCTGCATCATTGTCCCATCTTCTGCAGTCAAGAACCTAGGTGTGATTCTAGATAAGAACCTGTCTTTCGATGGTCACATTTCTAATGTGTGTCGTACCGCTTTTTTCTACCTTAGACACAATTTAAAGATGCGCCACATACTGTCTGTCCCGGATGTAGAGAAGCTAATCCACACATTTATGACCTCAAGAATTGACTACTGTAATTCATTACTGGGGGGTGCCATGTAAAGCAAATAAATAAGCTTCAGCTGGTTCAAAATGCAGCTGCTAGAGTGCTTACTAGATCAAAAAAGTATGACCACATAACTCCACTTCTTGCAACACTGCACTGGCTACCTGTTAAGTATCGCATACATTTCAAAATATTGTTAATTACATATAAAGCCCTAAATGGCCTAGTACCTTTATACCTCTATGAACTACTATCAGCATACAATCCATCCCGAACATTGTGCTCACAAAATAGTAGTTTGTTAATAGTTCCAAGAATATCAAAAGAATCTAAAGGTGGAAGATCCTTCTCCTACTTAGCACCAAAACTATGGAATGACCTTCCCAACAATATTCAGGACTCAGACACACTCGAGCAGTTTAAAACTAAACTAAAGACTTATCTCTTTAGCCATGCATTTACCTAATTACAGATCCTAACTCTCCGAAATAGTTAGCTCAACCAGAACTGGGCACTGCATAAATATTACATATTGCATATGATATCATTTGCATACATAACAGACTAACATTAGCGTAGCGGCCGTTTGTATGTTTTGTCCCCTTTTCTCCTCCTCTCTCCTTTTCTCTCTCTCTATCCCCCTCTACCTTTTCCGAGGGATCCCGAGGAATGAGCTCCAGCCGGCACAACACTGCTCACAACAGTCCTGCCCCACCTGATGCCCATCCTGGTGATGCTAAACGGACGACTGCCCAAGACGACCACCTTATTTATAATTCATTTTTATTCACTCTCTTAAATAAGTAAATGTCTGTGCCTGACATGACGTGTTATAGTTGCAATCCGTAACATGTGCAATCCGAAATAGAGGACACAAATTGCCATTGATCGCATCTATAACTCGCTATGCAGTTTACATGATACAGATTTACAAAAATTCACTTTAAGATAGTGAAAAAATTGTTATATGTTAAGTATAATGTGGTAGATTTAATTTTAATTTAACAGGGTGCAAGGAGGTTATAGAGAGAGAGAGAGAGAAAAGGAATTATTATTATGTCCATTCCCGGAGTGAAAATGATCATTAAGACAGATATTGTGCAAAAGGTGTTTCTTTTTTCATTGATAATCCATTTCTGGAAATGACCAAATCTGAATTTGATCTAAATATGATGAAATATGAAATAACTGTGATATGATATAACTAACAAAATATGATGTATAAGCCATTTACAAAATGTTTCCTATGAGTTTAATTTCACTTATGCATCTAAATCTTTTTTTTAAAACTTGGTTAACATGGTAACTAATGCTGCTGTGTTCTTGTTTTGTTTAAGGGCTCTTCTCAGGAGAATTAAGCATGTGCATTAAGCATTTAAAGATTTTTGATTGATCAAACATTTCTCCTATACCACGTTAACAAATTTAAATGTCGGCATGCCAAAAAAACATTAGGCTGCATCTTTGCAAAACATTTGTGTATTGACACGAAACTTGATATGTCTCATCACAAGCACATCTTGATCACCTCTTTGTAATTTGGTGACAACGCCGCCTACTGGTCAAAAGTCATAAGGAATTTTATAGTTTTTTTTTTTTTATTATAACTGGTTTTGAAATCTCATCGTATATTTGCTTTTCCAAAACTACTTTTTTGGAACTCATCCTACAGTCTTTTTCAGATTTTCACGCAACTTGGTATCTAGCATGTAGAGACACAACATAAAGTTATCCAAAGTTTTTTAAGACATCAACCCGTTCTCATACAGCATGTCAAAAAATTTTAAGAAAAGCGTGCAAATAGGTCAATGGCTCTTATCTTAGCAATGCTTTGGTGTATTGACACAAAACTTGATATATGTCATCATGTTCATGACCTGAGATAACATGTACAGTTTTGGCACAGCGCCACCTACTTTAAATTTAATCTATTTTAAATTGATGGCGTCATGTCGTTTCGTATGATACCAAATATGAATTTTTGAACTCCTACAGTTTTCAGCAAAAATGGACCATCTAGATACAGTGCTGACAAAAAGTTATGGTATTCATGTTGATTGACCAATCCGTTCTCGTATACGTCGTCATCGAATTTGCTGCAAGCACGCCAAAATGGTTTATAGACTATATCTCTGCCAAACAATCGTGTATTGACACAAACTTGGTATATGTTATCATAGTCTGAACTTAAGGGTATGTGTAGAGTTTTGTGACAGCGCCACCTACTGGTCAAGAGTTGAAAAAAATAGCTCTTTCTACTTATAACTTTTGAATACTTAAGTTCATAGGAGTGGTTGGTTCTGTGATACATGACGAGCTATGTGATTTGCAATGTTCCATGGCCGTTCATTTTGGTAATCGGCCATTTTGAATTTTGTTGTAAATTGCAGTACGCAATGGCGTATCATGTCCAAACTTGGTATGCTTTATTACCAACCTGCTTAGGCGACCCCTTGTGGTCAAAATATATAATGACATTTACAAAAATTATTTTAACTTTAATTATTTATTTTAATTATTTTAGAAAATTGGTATACTGTCATTGGGCTCTTAAATGTATGTTTAATGCTGATTCCAACAATAGAATTACTGGCATAGTTAAACCTACTTCATGTTTGTTGTTCTGCGTTATGTGAAACCCTACTTTTTCAAACCCCTCCCACAGTTTTTATCCAATTTGCACAAAACTTGGTTTGGTTAATCTAGAGGCACCAAGATAAAAAGTTATGGAATTCTTGTTAATTGATTAAACCGTTTTCATATAACTTGTCCACAATTTTTATGGCATGCATCCAAAATGTATTTAAAGCTGTATCTTCGCAAAACTTTTGTGTATTGACACGAAACCTGGTTTGTGGCATCACAATCATATCTTGATCGCCACACTGTAATTTGATGACAGTGCCACCTACTGGTCAAAAGTCTTAAGCAGTTTTATTGTTTTTTAAATGTGTTTTCCTGTGTTTTATAGCTTCTTTTTACATTTCATCATCAGAGATGTCCGTATATATTTTCTTTCATACCATTGGGTATGAAAACTGTGTGCAAAATTTCATAACTCCCATGGTGGAAGAATAATAATAATAATAATAAGATGAAGAAAACTAACGATTTCAATAGGTTGAAATTTGGGGCTTGACCCCGCAATTGCTGCTTGCAGCTATATTTAGGGGTCAAGCCCCAAATTTCAACCTATTGAAATCGTTAGTTTTCTTCTTCTTATTATTATTATTATTCTTTCGCCTATAGTCTATAGCAGCCCTATGGTAAAAAGTTATGAAATTTTGCACACAGTTAGAGAACAGTCTCATACGTTACCATGGCAAATTTTAAGTCTCTACCTCAAACTCCATAGTGCCACCACCAGTTAAAAATTTCACTTGTGTATGGTCCTAACTTTTAAACCGTAAGGGCTAGCCACAAACTTCCATATACCTGTGAATCCTATACCTGATATATACCTGTGAATCCTATACCTGAGCACTCCAAAATGAAAGGCTGTATTTTTGCAATGCTTTGGTGTATTGACACAAAACTTGGTATATGTCATCATAGTAATGTCCTGACATCTACAGAGATACGAAAATGTTTTTTGCTGATAACTCTTAAATACTTTTATCTATGAGTGTAAAGACCAGCGACTCTACCTGCGCGACTCCACCGTGCAAGGACACCGACAAGGCACTTAAGTATCATCGTATGTTTTAAATGACTTTCTATTTAATGCATCCTTCTACGTAACCTTTATGCGCTCTCAGTCTATCCCTGTTATCCACCACAGACATGCCTACAGACACAACACATACCGCCCACACTCTGACCTACACCTCATTCACACCACCCCCACCCCTCCTCTGTCGCTCTCTGTGGGCCTCTGGAACTGCCAGTCAGCTGTGAACAAGGCTGAGTTCATCCCCGCCTTTGCTACACAGTCACACATTAACATCCTTGGTCTCAGTGAGACATGGATTCGTCTAGAGGACTCCGCCACTCCCGCTACACTCTCCAACTACGCTTTCTCCCACTCCCCTTGTCAATCTGGCAGGGGCGGAGGCACAGGTTTACTCTTTCCCAACACATGGAAATACACATGCTTACCAGGATTATGCACAAACACTTCCTTTGAATATCATGCGGTTACTGTTTCATCTCCTTCTCGTATTCACATTGTTGTAGTTTACCGTCCACCAGGCCCGCTTCACAACTTCACTGACAAACTGGATGTGCTTCTTTCCTCATTTCCTGAGGGCGGCAGCCCACTCGTTGTCTTTGGGGACTTTAATATTCACCTGGAGAAATCCTCTGCCACCGACTTTTTAAACCTTCTCTCCTCATTTGACCTCTCCCTCCTTACGCTACTCATAAATCAGGAAACCAACTGGACCTCATCTTCACACGCAACTGCATCACCTCTAATCCTACTGTTCTACCCCTACATATCTCTGACCACTTCTTAATAACTTGCAACATACACCTCACCTCTAACAACACAGCCACAACCACATCCGTTTCGTTCAGATGCAACCTACGCTCTCTTTCCCCAGCACACTCTCTGCTGAGGTGTCATCCTCTCTCCCTTCCAACATCTCATCCTCTGTATACCAATACAGCCATGGACATCCTATGTTCAACACTAACCTCCTGTCTAGACAACCTCTGCCCTCTATCCTCCAGACCGGCTCGTGCCTCCCCTTCCTGTCCTTGGCTTTCGGACGTCCTTCGTGAACACCGGACCAAACTCAGGGCAGCTGAAAGAAAATGGTACAAGACGAAACACCCATCTGACCTCTGTGATTATCAGTCACTACTTTCATCCTTCTCCGCTGCTGTCCACACAGCAAAGACATCCTACTACATCACAAAGGTCAGTCATGCATCAGACTCAAAAAAACTGTTCAAAACCTTCAGCTCCCTCCTCTCTCCACCTCCCCCCACCTGTCTCTTCATTATCAGCTGATGATTTTGCTAACTTCTTCACAAACAATACAACACTGATCAGCAGCCAGTTCACAAATCCTGAAACCCCAGCACACACACAGGTTTCACCCAGCTCCACTTTTTCCTCTTTCTCCAGCCTAAATGATACTGAAGTTACCAAACTTCTCTCCTGCAACCCCACCACCTGCCCACTTGACCCAATCCCCTCTCATCTGCTCCAATCCATCTCTAGCACAGTCACTTCATCACTCACACACATTATTAACTCCTCACTCCTCTCTGGCACTGTTCCCACTACATTTAAACAGGCACGGGTCACCCTGCTGCTTAAAAAAAACACTCTCAACCCTACCCTCACCGACAGCTACAGACCTGTCTCTCTCCTTCCGTTCATCTCAAAAACACTGGAGTGAGCTGTTTTTAATCAGATTTCATCCTACCTCACCCAGAACGACCTACTGGACAAAAGACAGTCCGGTTTCAAGAGCAACCACTCCACTGAGACTGCACTTCTGTCAGTCACTGAGGCACTGCGAGTCAAAATCATCTGTCCTCATCTTGCTGGATCTTTCTGCTGCCTTTGACACAGTTAACCACCATATCCTACTGACATCCCTCTCATCGCTAGGGATCACAGGTACCCCACTCCGGTGGTTTAAATCTTACCTCTCAGACACGTCCTTCAGGGTGTCATGGAATGGGGGGCTGTCCAAAGCTCATCCCATGGCCACTGGTGTTCCTCAGGGATCTGTTCTTGCACCACTCCTCTTTTCTATCTACACAACATCCCTGGGACCCATCATTCAATCACATGGCTTTGATTACCACTGCTATGCTGACGACATCCAGATTTTCTTCTCCTTCCAGCCAGACAATCCCACAATAGCATCACGCATTGCAGCCTGCCTGAAAGACATCTCATCTTGGATGACTGAACACCACCTTCAGCTAAACCTTGCCAAGACTGAGCTCCTGGTACTTCCGGCCTCACCTGCAACGCAACACAACCTCACAATTCAAATTGGCAACACAACCATTACACCATCTAAATCAGTAAGAAACCTTGGTGTAATCTTCAATGACCAGCTGTCCTTTACCAAACACATCTCAAGGATATCACAGTCTTGTAGATATGCACTCTACAACATCAGGAAGTTCAGGCCATATCTCACAGAGCACGCCGCCCAACTGCTAGTCCAAGCCCTGGTAATCTCCAGACTGGACTACTGCAATGCTCTCCTGGCTGGTCTTCCTGCACGAGCAATCAAACCACTTCAGATGATACAGAACGCAGCAGCTAGACTTGTTTTCCAGGAACCCAAAAGAGCACATGTCACACCTCTCTTCATCTCTCTCCATTGGCTACCGGTTGCTGCCCGCATTAAATTTAAATCATTAATGCTGACATTTAAAACCATCACAAATTCTGCACCCTCATACTTTAACTCTCTTCTACATACCTATATCCCATCCAGAACCCTACGCTCAACGAACGAACGTCGACTGGTGGTACCCTCACAGAAGAGCACTAAATCTCTCTCTCGTTCTTTCTCCTTCTCTGTCCCCGGCTTGTGGAATAATCTCCCTAATGCAATCCATTCTGCCACATCCCTCACCTCCTTTTAGAAACAACTAAAAACACACCTCTTCCACGAACACCTGACATCATAATAGCAAGGACACCGACAAGGCACTTAAGTATCACGCTCTGTTTTAAGTAATATGTTTAACATAACTTTCTATTGTATGCATCCCTCTTCGTAAACTCTATGCACTCTCAGCCTATCCCTGTAATCCACCATAGACACGCCTACAGACACTCCGCATACCGCTCACACTCTGACCTGCACACCATTCACACCACCCCCACCCCTCCTCTGTCTCTCTCCGTGGGCCTCTGGAACTGCCAGTCAGCTGTGAACAAGGCTGAATTCATCCCTGCCTTTGCTACGCAGTCAGACATTCACATCCTCGGTCTCACTGAGAGGACTCCGCCACTCCCGCTGCACTCTCATGCAACCATGCTTTCTCCCACTCCCCTCGGCAATCCCGCAGGGGTGGTGGCACAGGTTTACTCCTTCCCATCACTTGGAAATATACATGCCTTCCAGGATTGTGCACAAACACTTCCTTTGAATTCCATGCGGTTACCGTTTAATTTCCTTCTCTGATTCACATCATTGTAGTTTACCGCCCACCGGGGCCACTTCATAACTTCACTGATGAACTGGATATGCTTCTCTCTTTATTTCCTGAGGACGGCAGCCCACTCATTGTTCTTGGTGACTTTAATATTCACCTGGAGAAATCCTCTGCCTCTGACTTTCTAAACCTCCTCTCCTCTTTTGACCTCTCCCTTCTTACCACCACCGCTACCCATAAATCAGGAAACCAACTAGACCTCATCTTCACACGCAACTGCATCACCTCAAATCCTACTGTCCTACCCCTACATATCTCAGATCACTTCTTCATAACTTGCAACATACATCTCAGCTCTAACAACACAGCCACACCCACATCGGTT
This sequence comes from Beaufortia kweichowensis, assembly GCA_019155185.1. Classification (NCBI taxonomy): domain Eukaryota; kingdom Metazoa; phylum Chordata; class Actinopteri; order Cypriniformes; family Gastromyzontidae; genus Beaufortia; species Beaufortia kweichowensis. Next base: position 11,806,359 of record CM032798.1, read on the forward strand.
TCATTCAGACGCAACCTCCGCTCTCTTTCCCCAACACACTTTCTGCTGAGGTATCATCCTCTCCCTTCCAACTTCGCTTCCCTGGATACCAATACAGCCACGGACACCCTATGCTCAACACTAACATCCTGTCTAGATAACCTCTGCCCTCTATCCTCCAGACAAGCTCGTGCCTCCCCTCCCTGCCCTTGGCTTTCGGACGTCCTTAGGGATCATCGGGACCAAACTCAGGGCTGCCATGGAAAGGAAATGGCGGAAGACTAAACACCCACCGACCTCTGTGAGTACCAGTCACTACTTTCATCCTTCTCCGCTGCTGTCCACACAGCAAAGACATCTTATTACATCAGAAAGATCACTCACACATCAGATTCTAAAGCACTTTTTAAAACCTTTAACACCCTCCTCTCTCCACCTATCCCCCCACCTGCCTCGTCAGTATCAGCTGATGATTTTGCTAACTTTTTCATAAACAAAACATCCCTGATCAGCAGCCAGTTCTCAACTCCTGCAACCCCACCACACACACAGGCTTCACCTAGCTCCACTTTTTCCTCTTTTGCCACTTTAAACGATGCGGAAGTTGCCAAACTTCTCTCCTGCAACCCCACCACCTGCCCACTCGACCCAATCCCCTCCCATCTGCTCCAATCCATCTCCAGCGTAGTCACTCCATCACTCACACACATAATCAACTCCTCACTCCTCTCCGGCACCTTTCCCACCACCTTTAAGCAGGCCCGAGTCACCCCGCTGCTTAAAAAACCCACTCTCAACCCTTCCCTCACCGATAGCTACAGACCTGTCTCTCTCCTCCCGTTCATCTCTAAGACACTGGAGCGAGCTGTTTTAATCAGATCTCATCCTACCTCTCCCAGAACGACCTACTGGACAAAGCGACAGTCCGGTTTCAAGAGCAACCACTCCACAGAGACTGCACTTCTGTCAGTCAATGGAGGCGCTTATGACTGGCAAAGGCCGAGTCCAAATCATCTGTTCTCATCCTGCTGGATCTTTCTGCAGCTTTTGACACAGTCAACCACCAGATCCTACTGACATCCCTCTCATCAGCTAGGGATCACAGGTACCCCACTTCAATGGTTTAAATCCTACCTCTCAGACAGGTCCTTCAGGGTGTCATGGAATGGGGAGCTGTCTAAAGCCCATCCCTTGGCCACTGGCGTTCCTCAGGGATCTGTTCTTGCACCACTCCTCTTCTCCATCTACACAACATCCCTGGGTCCCATCATTTCAATCACATGGCTTTGACTACCACTGCTATGCCGATGACACCCAGATTTTCTTTTCCTTCCAGCCAGATGACCCCACAATAGCGTCTCGCATTGCAGCCTGCCTGAATGACATCTCATCTTGGATGACTAAACACCAACTTCAGCTAAACCTTGCCAAAACTGAACTCCTGGTACTTCCGGCCACACCAGCATTGCAACACAACCTCACAATTCAAATTGGCGACACAACCATTACACCATCTAAATCAGTTAGAAACCTGGGTGTAATCTTCAGCGACCAGCTGTCCTTTACCGAACACATCTCAAGGATATCACGGTCTTGTAGATATGCACTCTACAACATCAGGAAGATCAGGCCATATCTCACAGAGCACGCTGCCCCAACTGCTTGTCCAAGCCATGGTAATCTCCAGACTGGACTACTGCAACGCTCTTCTGGCTGGTCTTCCTGCCGCGATCAATCAAACCACTGCAGATGATACAGAACGCTGCAGCAAGGCTTGTCTTCCAGGAACCCAAAAGAGCACATGTCCGCCACTCCTCATCTCTCTCATTGGCTACGGTGGCGGCCCGCATTAAATTCAAATCATTAATGCTGGCCTTTAAAACCATCACAAACTCCGCACCCTCATACTTCAACTCGGCTTCTACATACATACAACCCATCCAGAACCCTACGGCTCAACCAATGAACATCGACTTGTGGTACCATCACAGAAAGGCGCTAAATCTCTCTCGCTCCTTCTCCTTCTCTGTTCCCCGCTTGTGGAATAGTCTCCCTAACGCATAATCCGGTCTGCCACATCCCTCACCTTCTTTAAAAAACTACTAAAAACACCTTTTCCAAGAACACCTAACAGCATAAAAAAAATTTTTTAAAACCCTTTTCCTTCCTCTACAGGTATTTATCTAGCACTGCACAACATTGTAAACTTACTAAAGCACTTCTTTGTACTATTGCTGCCGCTTTTGATGTATCGCTTCATTGTCTCCTAATATTTGTAAGTCGCTTTGGATAAAAGCGTCAGCTAAATGCCTAAATGTAAATGTAAATGTAAATAATACAAAAAAGTAAGAAAAAAAAGAAAATTTGATATTGTTCGATTTGGCATGCTGCAAGGAACCTAATGACCACTGTTATGATTTACATTTACATTTAGGCATTTAGCTGACGCTTTTATCCAAAGCGACTTGACTGATGCATTGGTACAGTGGTCTAAGCAGCAGGCTTGTAAACTGTGAGGTTAGTGGTTTGAATCCACCATGCACATTCCCAGAGGGAAAATGTTACTTTAGTCAGAGTTTGTGCCAAATGTGTTTCTTTTTTTATTGTTAGTGTTTTTCTGGAAATGACCTAATCTGCTCTTTTTCTAAATCCATAAAACTGTAACATGTTAGTTGTTTACAAAGTCTATACATCTGAACCTACTGTATGTTTTTAGACTTCTCTTAAAGAATATCAGTATAGATTAGTGATGTTACGTTCGTGAACGAATTGTTCTTTTTGAACGAATCTTTTAAGTGAACGAATCGTTCTCGTTCACGTAATCCATTGACTCATATTTCTCGTTCACTGAAATTCCTCCGCCACGCAGCAGCTGGGCGCTATTAGCAGCGCATGCGCACATCAGTGAACCGGGTAGTTGGGACTGTTTCACCCTGTCAAAGAATGACTAAACCTCGAGCCAATAGCCTTCGAAAGTATGAGAGATGTGACGGACATGTGATTGGTTGAATGTAGTGAGCGAATACGCCATCACTGACCGAAGTCGCTGTTGTGAGTCTGAGCGAGATCTCGTTAAGTGAACGAAAATGACCGAACTGGTACATCTCGTTCGGTGAGCGAATTAAACGAACTGGTACATGAGTCATGACATGTCGTTCGTGAATGAATGTGTACCGGGTAGGTCGGTCATTGTAGCATGTGAGTCAGTCTCGTTCAGCAATCAGCAGAAAGTGGATGCAAAGTGCAGCAGGTACTTTGGTAATGTGCACATATACGCTTGTTTATATATATTCATATTTAACATAGGCTACAGAACATAACTCCACGATTTATGAATGTGTAAAAGTCCGACCAAACAATTAAAAAGTTGAGAGAAACGAATCTGAACAAATCATTTTGGTGAACGAACTGAAAATGAACGAATCCCTGGAAAGAATCAAAATTTCCATCACTAGTATAGATTTCCAAACATCCTTTTTGAGCTTTGGTGGGCTTGACTCCGTAATTTCTGCTTTGCAGCTATATTTATTATTATTATTATTCTGCAATTAAAGTCTATGGCAGCCCATAGAATCGTACGTAGTAAAATTCTATTATCTAGAGATATTGTAATTTGTCTCATTTATTTGCATTTGATGGCAAATTGTAAGTATTATGATAACAAATTTGTCATAGTTAAGCCAACTTCCTGTTTGCAACTTTGAGTTATATTAAAAACCTACTTTTTTGAACAGTTTTTGTCTGATTTGCACGAAACTTGCTAAATAGCATGTAGAGACAGGGAGTGCAAAAAGTTATGGAATTTATGTGGATTGACAAATTCATTCCTGTATACTGCATCAAGCACATCAAAATTGTTTTAAGGCTATATCTTTGCCACAGTTTGGTGTATTGTCAGGAAACGTGCCATATGTCATCAAAGTCTTGCCCTGAGGGTATGTGCTGAGTTTCGTGACAGCGTCACCTACTGGTACAGAGTTGCAAAAAATAGATATTTTTGCTTATAACCTTTGAATATTTCAGTGTAAAATCATGATTTTTATATTCTTTGAATCTTAGATGCATGCCAAATCATATGATGTGCAACATTCCACGGTCGGCCATTTTGGGCATCGGCCATTTTAAATTGTATTTTATATTGCAGTATTTTACAAATGCAATGGCGTATTGCAAACAAACTTGGTAAAATTTATTAGAACCATTCTCTGAGCGTACCGACAAAGGTTTTGTCTCTTTGTCTCTTGTGCCCCCTTGTGGTGAAAAGATATAACGAAATTTACAAAAATGCTTATAACATGGGAAAACATTGCCATATTTGAGTCATTAATTTATGTTTGCAGGCCCATGTTGAGTCCCACCATAGCACATTTGTCATAGGTGAACCTAGTTTCTGTTTGTAGTTCTGAGTCATATTAAAAACACACTCTTGCGAACTCCTCCTTCAGCTTTTATCCAATTTGCACGCAACTAGGTATGTTTCATCGAGAGGCACTGAGGACAAAAATTATGGAAGTCGTGTTGATTGATGAAACCGTTTTCATATATCTTGTTCACAATTTTGATGGCGTGCATGCAAAATGGATTTGAAGCAAGAACTTAATCAAACTTTTGTGTATTGACATGAAACTTGTGACAGGTTTCATCACAAGCACATCATGATGGCCTCCTAATTTGGTCAAAGCGCCACCTATTGGTCAAAAGATATAATCAATTTAATACTGTTTGTAAGGCTTTATAAACCATGCTTCATAACTCCTAAATCGTTCATCGTACACTTTGGAATATCTGGAATCCTTGGATCAAGTTGAACAAAACGTATATCTCCAATTTTGTTTTTGCCATGCAAATTTTTCTGCCATTTTGAATTTTGTCAAAAACCTACTTTTGTGAACTAGTCCTAGGTCATTCATCTGATCAGGACTAAACCAGTGCAGAAAAATTCTATAGAGAGTGATTATCAAAATAAAGTTGAAATTCCACTCACGGCCGTTAAGGGGGGCCAAAGTGCACATACCCTCAGGGCAAGACTTTGATGACATATGGCACGTTTCCTGACAATACACCAAACTGTGGCAAAGATATAGCCTTAAAACAATTTTGATGTGCTTGATGCAGTATACAGGAATGAATTTGTCAATCCACATAAATTCCATAACTTTTTGCACTCCCTGTCTCTATAACTGATGAACAATTTGAGATATATCAATAGGGCTTGGATATCTTGTTTGTGACCTTAATTCTAAGGTCATTTTAAAAAACCAACAGTTGTAGACTACTAGTTGGTGCAATAACACAAAAAACATTTAAATAGCTCTAACTACGCAAATGTTAGTCCGACTGACTTGAAACTTGGTATGCTCTGTCTTTGCCCAAGTTGATATGAGGCCTGCAAACGGCATTGGTGTAACTCTAAAAACGTGTCCGCCATCTGCCAATAATTTGAGAACAAATTAAAGAAGGTTAATGGAGGCCGATCGGAACCAAACTGGATAGGAATATTCGACAAAAAAATTGAAAGAATCTGCCACTAGTTGGTGCTAACGAGTTTTACACATGTAATCATGTGATGTATCAAAAAAACACAAACTATTGACATCATTTGCTAGATCTCCTCATGCTGAACAACTTTACCTCAAGAACCACTGCTGTCAATCAAACATTTCGATAAATATTCATGAGAACCTACTTTTAAATATTCATGTTAAAAATCTACTTTTGCGAACTAGTCCTAGGTTTTTCATCTGTCTGGAACCAAACCAGTGTAGAAATATTCTAAAGAGGGGCATTATCAAAAGTTATCGAAAGAACGCTGAAATTCCACTCACAGTTGTTAAAGGGTTATAACATATAAAAGGGGTCAAAGTGGGTGGGGCCACATTTACTCAAATGGCCATAACTCATGAACGATTTGAGATATCTTAATGGGGCTTGGATATGTTGTACTTGGCCTAATTCAGAGGTCACCATAAGAAAAACAATGGTGGTAGACCACCAGGTGGTGCTATAATGTGGGGAAAAAAAATAAATGGCTCTAACTACTCAACTGTTGGTCCGATTGACTGATTAAAACTTGGTATGTTCTGTCTTTGTCTAAGGTGCCATGGTGCTTGCAAAAATGAAATTTGAGTACATATTAAATAAGGGTTAACAGAGGCTGATCAAAACTGGGTAGGTCAAAACTGGGTAATTTGAAAGAAATCAAGCACTGGGGGGCGCAATCATATTTTTCGTCATATGACATTTGACATATCCAAAAAAACTGATATCATGTGTTAGATCTCTTCTCTCATGTGTTAGATCTTTCTCAACATTCTAAACAAGAATGTTGAAAATTAAAATAAAATAAATCAAATAAAATAATTGCTGCTTGCAGCTATATTCATTATTGTTATTATTATTATTATTGTAGTGAACAGCACTCCAGAAGGCATTTCAGGTCCCAACTTTACAAGCAGGGTCACTCTTTAATGTAAACTAAGGACCAGTGTCATCAGATAAGGCTACCAGAGAAACTGCCAGACACCCTCTATAGGGCAGCCTTATCATCAAACTAAAACCCTCACCCAAAGATCCAGGCCAGCCTGGCCATAAAACTCCTCGGGACCTCCACATGTGGCGGGTAATTAACCGGCCATGCGGCAGCTTTGGCTAAAACAAAGGACACATCTCTACATTCCTTAATTTATAAAAATGGACACAAACATATTGGACATATCACATATTCATTCTGTACTCTCTGAGAACATACTTTGTAATAGTCATTTGTGTTAAATACGGAAGTTTTACAAATGCTATTCACATATGGATGAATTCATGCATGATAGTTTAATATATTGTTGTCATGTTTATACTCTTTGTATTCAGGACAAAGCCAAAGGTATTTTGAAAGTGGTTTGGGAAGTGATAATTCCATAGGTAAAACAGTGAAGACACAGTTTTAATGCTGTGCTTTACTCTATGCAAATACATTCACTTCACAAGCGAAAGGATGAGTGAGCCCTCTCTGACATCAACAGCCAATCACAGCCCTGCAACGGACAAGCGCCAAAATGCAATCTCCTCCTTATCTGAAAGGGGATAAAAGTACCCTTTCAACACAAATTCTTTGTTCTGAGTTTCCAGCCTGTGTGCTAGGAAGCATAACAGAACACCCGTGTAAGGGCGTACTATTAATTGGTGCCCCGTGTGAGGATCACTACATAATTGGTGGCCCGTGTGAAGATCACTACATAATTGGTGCCCCGTGTGAGGCTCACTACATTATTATTATTATTATATTAGTGGTACTTGCAGAATGCAAAGCATCACTATTATTATTTGTCATACTTATTATTCTTATTATTCTTTTTCCAGAAAAATCGACCGGCTTATTGAGGAAAGGTATGCTATGACTTTTATAAGCGGAAAAACAGGTAAAAATCCCATAGACTTAACATTGCAACAAAATGTTGTTATTATTTAACAAATAATAATTATAAAAGGCATAAACAGATATATTTACATCACAGTTTCATATAGACATGGGATTTGGCTTATTTCAGTCGTGGGTTGGAGTATAGTCATTGGTGGATGCCAAGCCAATCCCTTGTAACCAAACAGAGTACCCTAGTAACCATTTAGCAGGACCTATATCTCTGCATCAGAACATCATAGAGACATGAGGGTGGGCTCATTTCACTCGTGGCTATTCCTGGAAGAATAGGGCGGTTAAAGCAACAATGTGGCCAAAATAAGCTAACAAATTAATTATTTCATAACCCAGTTGATTGGGTAAATTGTGGTACCCCATTCATTGGGTTAAAATAACCTACAGTTGGGAAGGTGCTATACTAATCCATAGTTGGGTTATTGTTGTGTTATTTTTAACACATTATTAATAAGTGTGTACTGGGGTTTAATACCAAGCACAAACTATTAAGAAAAAACACCAAATCAAGCATTACTCACAGTTTTGGGATCACAGACACTGGACTTCAGTAGTACACGATAGCGATCCAGAAACTCGTCAAAGGTGTGACGTATGGGATAACCAGCTTTTCTTATGCGGATAGTTTCCATCATGCCGGAGTACCGAAGCTGACGAATGCACAGCTCCCTGTCAAAGAGCTAAAACAGATGTGCAAATTAAATTCCTCTAAGGACTATAGAAACTGAAGAATGAATGAATGAATGAACTGTACATACCATAGGCTTCTTGCAGTCATTGGGTTTAATACAGCGAATGAAGAAAGGTTGACAGGCAGTTAGAATCTTCATTAAAGAGTCCAATGACTGACGAAACTGACCAGTTAATGTGGAAATTTGCAGCTTGGATTCAGATGTTTGCTGAGAGGGCAGAAAACAAGATGGCAAGACAATAAAAGTCAATCATTTTATCATGCTAATTTCTTACCCTATCCAGCTAAATGTATGTGAAAACATTTTAATGAATGAGTTAGGCTAGGCCGCTTAATTAGAAAGACTGTGGGTCTTCAACTTCAACTGTCTTCAACTGTGGGTCTTCAGCTGCCCTGACCTCACTTTTTCTCAAACTGTATGTCTAAATGGAAGCATTCCAAACTAGTGAAAGAGTAAAAGCTATTAGGGAGGACCAACTCCAATATCCATGATTTTGAAATAAAATATTAAACAACTACAGCGTTTGATGTTATGTTGTCTACATACTTTTTGACCACTTAATTGTCTATATACTGGTGTATGTTAAAATTATTTTCGTCATTAGCTAGCGTTAGCTTACCCGCAGTGAGTTTTTTGGGGTTATGTTTTTGTAGCTGGTACTCATTTTTCCATCTGTGGTGATGTGGTCATTGTAGAATATTTGCTTTAGAAGTTTATTTGATGATTTTTGCACTAACTGCATGATATCACCACTAAGAGCATCTCTGTTCTTCTCAAGAAAATCTATATCCAATGCAAATGTTAAGAAAAACATTATCATTAGATCATTTTAAACCCAAAGACAAATGTGAAATCTTGTAGATTAGTCATACCTTTGGAGTCATAGTAGACAGGTCCAGCAAAATGCAGGATTCCAAACTTTGTATCAATGTTATTCTTTGGACAAATATAGATATCACCCTTCCCATGAACTTGATTCATTTTGTTAAGCAGTGTAGTGTCTGTGCCCTAAACAAATATCAAACAGTGGTTAAATTGAATAAGTAAATTAAGAATTTTTGACAAACTACAGGTTTTCAATTGTACATTTGTGGACAGGATATTGCAATTGCATAAATGGCATATATAGATTTTAAAGATAAAAATGATAAAAGTACATCCATATTGTAAACAAGCAAAACTATATTTTATAACCTTGGGAAAGTGACTCTCTTCATCAATAAGGGAAAGAATGTTGAGAGGCTTTACTGACAGCACATCTAGTGTGCGTTGGTTGTCAGTGAAATCAATATTCATCCAGACTATGTCTTCTTTGGCATATTCCTGTTGTTCAAGCTTGAAGACATGTTTCACAAAAAACTGCTGAAGCTGCTCATTGGCAAAGTTTATGCAGAGCTGTTCAAAGCTGCAGTGAACACACAGTGAACACACATACAATCAAAAGAATAGTTAATCTTAAATAAAAAAATCTGTTAACATTTACTCACCATAATGTCTGTTTAAACATTCATTTAATGAAATGAAAAAGGCCAGGATATTCAACAAAAAATTTAAGTCATACCGGTTTGGGATAGCATGCATTTAAATTACAAACCTGTTGTTTTTGAAATTTTCAAATCCGAAAATGTCCAACAAACCAACTGAAAGACGGTTGTGTGTAGGGTCATCAGGAGGTGATTTATAAATGGCACTGTTGATTTTCTCCACAATCCACACAAATAGCTTTCCATAGATGGCCTAAACACAGAGAGAATTTAATTATTGTAAATGTATACATTTTGGCTCCCTTGGCTCCAGAAAGTCTGGAATAGCAATAATCTGCAGGTTGTTTTCGAACTCAGCAGGACAGTTTATGGCCCTCTCTCCAGCCGCCCTGGAGAGTGTGACTCTCATCTTACATCACTAAGAATCTCCAGGCACCCCTGGGGACATCAGGGAGAATCAGAAAAAAACACACCTAAGGGACTTTCTCTAAGATGAGCAAAATTAAACTGTCCAATATATATGTATATCTTTCTGTAATGCACTATGTTTCACCTTAGTTTGTTACATGTTTTCCTTAAATATTTAAGTTTGCCTAATATTCTGTGTAGATATGCATGTTTCTGAATTAATGACCATTTACTGTGTTCCCTGTCAAGGGAACTCAACGCTGCGTCAGCGTTTGATGCTATGGGAACGCCTTTGCGTGACTGCGTTTGAAGCACGTGTGTAAAATTGCCGAATGGCTAGACTGAACGTCACAGGCGGGTGACGTCAGGACCAGGAAGCTATAAAAGGACCTTGGGACGCACACACATTCAGCTTTTGTGCCTTCAGCTGCGCGTGTGTGTGTGATTGCTGTTAGCTAGCGGCGCTCGAAAACGCCAATAATATAGAGAGTGTGTGTGGTTGTGTGACATAAAAAAGTGAATATGTCCTTTAGAAAGTGTGTTTCTCCCTGTGCTCGCTACATCACGAGCGGGGATTCACACGATTTCTGTGTTGTTTGTTTACAGAACAGAAGTGCAGAGCGCTCACCAGCCCAGTAAACTGGATGAGCGCTTCCTAAAGCCCAAATCATCACCTCCCCGCCGGGGCTTACCATTTTTCCCAGACCTGCATAACGAGTTATCAGCCCTATTCTTCTCGCATTTATAACCCCCATATGTCGGTTTATTCTAACATCGTGGGGGCAAAAGAGCATGGTTATATGGCGATGCCGCTGGTGGAACAGACGCTCACGGGCTATCTGTCCCCCTCCTCGGCATCGTCCTTAAAAGCCCACCCATCACCCATCAAGGCCATGCAGAGTAACATCAGCCTTGGTGGGTAAAGCTTATGCCGCAGCAGGTCAAGCTGGGGCATGTTTACATACAATTTCAATGCTCCAGGCTTACCAGGCAGACCTGCTGCGGGACCTGGATGAGGGCCAGAGGGCCTGTTCGGCGATGCCGTAAATGCCGTTGTCGACAGGTTCCGGGACACCAAGAACCAGGCTGCGGCCTTTTCTCAGTTCCTCCCTCGCCGTCATCGGGTCACTGAGGCTGCTGGGCGGAGCAGCCTCAGCCCTCTACCTCCTCATACAGGCACAGGCAGAAGGAGAGTGTTAGTTCCCGAGCTCCACCACAACGTCAGTGGGGCTCTGGGAGGCACTCTCAGCCCCGGCCTTCCCAGCCTAAGACGAACCTGAGGGCCGTCATCCAGGCTAAGAAGGCTGTGACCAAGAAGCGGGGCACCTGACTGCTGCGGAGTCAGGTTGCCCCCGCAAAGCCCCCTTGGGTCGGATCGGATAACGCCTCACTATACGGCGCCCAGTCCCTTCCCGTACCCCTTTATGGATGCTCTGGATTGTTCCCGCGCCTTGCTTCGGGACACAGTGGCATCTGGGTAGCATACGAGGCGCATGGCGCCCCTTCTCGAGTGCACCCCAGCAAGTATAGCTTTGGGTCCTGAGTTAATACTAATATAAGACCAGATGCTAGCCCGAGGGGCTAGCTCCTCTAGCGGATTACCTGGCAGCGTGCAAACTTCTGCCAAACGCAAAAAGTTTACAACCTTACACCAGTCCTGAGGTGCTGGTTCCCATAGTGGCTCACATGGCGGCGTAAAACCTCCGCCAGACACTCTAAATATACGACCAGACACCAGCCCCGAGTTCCTCTCGTGAATTATATGGCAGCGTGGAAACTTCTGCCAAACGTTTCACGTTGGGTTCTACGTACGGTAGAATTCGGGTATACGATTCAGTTCGGGCACAGCCCGCCTGCGTTCCAAGGGGTGGTGTCCACCACGGTGGGCCCCCACCAAGCGCTGGTCATGGAACACGAAGTTCACACTCTCCTGGCAAAGGGGGCCGTAGAGGTAGTTCCTCCTCCAGAGAGAGAAGCGGGCTTCTATAGCCGCTACTTCATAGTTCCCAAGAAGGATGGAAGCTTGCGGCCTATTCTAGATCTGCGCACCCTGAATCTTTCAGTAAAGAAGCTGAAGTTCAAGATGCTTACACTCAGACAGATTGTGTCTCAAATCCGTTCTGCGGACTGGTTTGTCACAATAGACATGAAAGACGCATACTTCCATGTCTTCATCCTACCGAAGCACAGGAAGTTCCTGAGGTTCGCTTTCGGGGGCGTAGCGTACCAATATCGGGTTCTCCCCTTCGGTCTAGCCCTGTCACCTCGCACCTTTACCAAATGTGTAGATGCTGCCCTGTCGCCGTTGCGCTTACGGGGCATTCGAATTTTGAACTACATAGACGATTGGCTTATTCTGGCAGAGTCAGAAGCCTTAGCGGTCCGACATCGAGATGTTGTTCTCGCTCACATGAAGGAGTTGGGGTTACGGCTGAACGCCAAGAAGAGTTCACTTTCTCCAGTTCAGAGAATAACTTTCCTAGGCGTAGAATGGGACTCGAGGGTCATGTCTGCCCGCCTTACCGCGGTGCGCATTCAAACCATTCAGGCAGCCGTCAAGGGGCTCAAATTGCATCAACGAGCACAGTCCTGCACTGGCAGCACATACTCGGTCTCATGGCAGCGGCAGCCAGCGTCATACCTCTGGGCCTGCTACACATGAGACCTCTCCAATGGTGGCTCAAATCCAAAGGGTTTTCCCCGAGGGGGAACCCTTCCCGCATCATTCAGGTCACCCACAGGTGTCTGAGGGTACTAGCGGTGTGGGGCAAACCTGGGTTTCTCTCCCAGGGCCCGACATTGGGGTCAAAATATGTCGTCGCGTAATGCTTATGACAGACGCATCCCTGTCAGGCTGGGGCACGGTAATGGTGCTCCAGAGGTCTATGGAGGGGCCGCCAGCTCGAGTGGCACATAAATTGCCTAGAGTTGATGGCGGTATGGCTTGCATTGAGGCAGTTCCTTCCTCACCTCAGCAACAACCACGTGTTGGTCCTGACGGACAACACATCGGGCGATTCGCGTACATCAACCATCAAGGTGGTCTGCGGTCGCGCCCTCTTTACAAATTGGCACACCAGATCCTGTTGTGGTCCCAAGGGAAGCTGCTCTCACTCAGAGCAGCGTACATCCCGGGACGGTTGAATGTGGGAGCGGACGCCCTGTCGAGGCAGGGGCCGAGGCCAGGGGAATGGAGACTTCACCCCGAGGTGGTGAATCTGATCTGGTATGTTTTTCTCCCAGCAGAAGTGGACCTGTTTGCGTCTCGAGAGACTACGCACTGTCCTCTATGGTTCTCCCTAACACCTCCAGCCCCACTGGGGCTGGACGCTCTCGTACATCCGTGGCCGAGGCTACGCCTGTACGCTTTTCCCCCGATCGCTCTGCTCCCGGGAGTCCTGTGGCCGGCCCGAGTGTGGTTCTCGGACCTGGTTTCGCTCCTAGACGGCACCCCGGTGAGGCTGCCTGTCAAGGGAGATCTCTTGTCTCAGTCGCAGGGCACCATTCGTCACCCTCGCCCAGAGTTGTGGAAACTGTGGGTCTGGCCTCTGAGGGGGCCAGGTTCACCAGCACGGGTCTTTCGACCGAGGTCGTAGACACCATTTTACAATCCAGGGCTCCCTCCACGAGGAAGCTATACGCCTTAAAGTGGGAAGTCTTCTCTTCCTGGTGTTCAGGTCAGCGTCAAGACCCAGTTAACTGCCCGATCAGCGTGGTGCTGGAGTTCTTGCAGGACCGCTTTTCTTCAGGGCTGATGCCCTCGACTATCAATGTCTATGCGGCAGCTATCTCTGCCTTTCATAGCCTTGTTACCGGCCAGTCTGTGGGTCGAGACCCACTGGTCATACGCTTCCTCCGTGGTACTAGGAGACTAAGGCCTGTGTTGCGTGCCAGGATCCCCACTTGGGACCTGGCGGTGGTACTTCAAGGGTTAGCGGTTGCCCCGTTCGAACCCATTGAGGCCGTGTCGGCCAAATTCCTGACCCTCAAGACAATTTTCTTGTTGGCAGTATCTTCTCTGAAGAGAGTTGGCGATCTCCAAGCTCTCTCAGTTTCTCCGTCATGCCTGGCATTCGCACCGGGCATGGTTAAGGCTTTCTCTACCGAGGGTAGGATACGTGCCTAAAGTTCCCACCAATGTGCCGAGGCACATTACGCTTAAACCTTCTGTCCTCCTCCCTTCAAGGATTCGGACCAGGAAAAGCTAATTTACTGTGTCCAGTGCGCAGCACTGGACGCCTACGTTCACAGAACTGCTCCCTTAAGAAAGTCTGAGCAGCTGTTTGTGTGTTTTGGTTCTCCCGCCGCTGGACTGCCGGCGACCAAACCAACTCTTAGCAGGTGGATAGTCGAGGCTATTTCACTTGCTTATGAAGCTTCTGGACAGCAGTCTCCACTTTCTGTCAAAGCTCACTCAACCAGGGGTATGGCGGCCTCTAAGGCCTTACGGTCAGGGGCCACACTCGAGGATGTTTGTAATGCGGCCGGCTGGTCCTCGCCGGCTCCGTTAGATGCGTTTTTATGATCTGGACCTGGCTTCCACGCCAGGCTCCTCTTCACGTATTAAGTGACCCTGAGGGTCCGTCCTTTCTAAATGACAGCCGGGGTGTCTTGATGTTTATTCTCTCTGTGCCAGGGGGCCCCATGCACTTCGGCCTTGAGGGGTCGATGTGAATTGAGACAACGGCCAGCAGAGTCTCGCCGTGTATTATTTTCTTCTGGTCCTGGCTTGAGAGCCAGCTATCAGTCTCTGGGCTTTACTCCTGTGCACCTCAGCCAGGGCCCCGAGGGGTCTGGTGACTCATATCGCATTGGGTGAGCCCATGCGTTGATGCCTGTCTGAATACCGGCCGGTGAATTTCGTCGAGTATTCCCTGCATGCTTTTTCTGTGTCTGGACCGAGGTCCTGTACATTTCTCTTTCGCCCCGAGGGGCTTATTGGGGTTATTAACGGCCAGGAGATCTCGCCGTTTTACTCCCTCTCTACAGGTCCTGGCCTGAGGGCCAGGGTCTGGGTTTTCACCGCCGGGTCAGTTCCTATAGTCGTGCTCTGCGGATACACACTTTCAGGGACTTACTCGCACGGCGGCGTTGGGATCTCGTTCCCATAGCGTCAAACGCTGACGCAGCGTTGAGTTCCCTTGACAGGGAACGTCTCAGGTTACGACTGTAACCTTTGTTCCCTAAGAGGGAACGAGGGCGCCATGCGCGTCCCTGCCATACTCCCTGCATCCCTGGGCGCAGCTTCGGCACTATACGCTGAATGTGTGTGCGTCCCAAGGTCCTTTTATAGCTTCCTGGTCCTGACGTCACCCGCCTGTGACGTTCAGTCTAGCCATTCGGCAATTTTACACACGTGCTTCAGACGCAGTCACGCAAAGGCGTTCCCATAGCGTCAAACGCTGACGCAGCGTCTCGTTCCCTCTTAGGGAACAAAGGTTACAGTCGTAACCTGAGACGTTTTACACTATGCCATGCATGGTATCAAAATACTTTAAATACTTTCATGACTTACCAACTGGTAACGTAACTGCAATGTCCCGTTGCTGACAAATGGTCAGTGAATGTTTATATTTCGGACAATGTAACTGCAACATTATAAACTTATAGACAAAACTTCCAAATCAGTGGCTTTAAGAGTAATATTTTAAAATAGTATGATTATTTATATTCTCACAGAATCTGACAGCAATAACGCAGTGCTTACTGACAGGAAAATTCCTCTAACAGGAAATTTTGTTTTACAAGGTAACTTGTAAAGATTAGATTTTTAGACTTTAGCCTGGCTTTCACAGACAGGGTCACATATTGTCTTACAGTGAAATATATCACCACAATAGCTCAGACTTTAACTGAAATACCGAAATAGTTTTCTGCTTAAGTATAGTATCAAATAATTGGATCTAAATCAGGGGTCTCAAACTGCCGGCCCGCGGGCCATTTACGGCCCTCCCTCCAGCCCGCAAATGACGTCAAAAATATAACGCAATCCGGCCCTCAAATTTATTATTTTTTATTATAATTATTTTATTTTATTTAAAAAAATTGTAGTTGTTTCATAGCAATTTAAACTACACATTCAATATATACTATAAACAAAAACACGGTTAAAAAAAAGGGTGATAGCATAAAAAACCCACGCTTGCAGTAGCAGCAGACGTGATACAAAGAGAGTTGGTTTCAGGGCTTTTAGCAGTTTATTTTTTGTTTGGCTGTGAACAAAAATATGTATTATTCCAAACCGAAAAGGAAAGTGGACGATGAACACAGACAATTTCAGGAAAGATGGACACTGCAGTATTTTTTTGTGGAGTTTAATGGAAATGCCACCTGTCTAATATGCAATGAAAAAGTTGCTGTTCTAAAGGAATACAATCTCAAGCGTCATTACTCATCTAAACACGGAAACCAATATGAGAAGTACCAGGAAGACGAGAGAAAAAAACGAGCCACCCAGTTGCAGAGAGCTAACGTCCCAGCAAAGCCTTTTCCACAAAGCCAAAAAGGATGCAGATGCTGCAGTTGAAGCGAGTTATTTGGTGAGTGAGATGATCGCTAAAGCAGGAAAGCCATTTACTGAAGGGCAGTTTATTAAAGACTGTATGTTGAAGGTCACTGATATTCTATGTCCAGAAAAGAAGAACAACAATCTCTCGCTATCGGCAAATACAGTGTCAGAGTGGATTAATGAATTATCGAGTGACATTTATGATCAGCTACGCGGGAAAGCTAGAGTTTTCACTGCATACTCTGTGGCGCTTGCCATCCTGTTTGTTTTGTACTCAGTTTTCGTTATTTTCTTCAATTTATTCACAGCCAGATTACAAAAATTTATGTTAGGCTTTTTTCTGATTTATACTTTATGCCCATGGAATGTCCAGAAAATAAATTTGTTTGACTCTGCAGTAGCGATGTGCGAGACTAGTCACCTAAACGCTACAGCTGCTAATAGTCAACTTTAAAAACAATATTTGACTACACGGAACATTGGCCAATGTTAAACGAATGATTTTTATGACAAAATATGTTAAAAGACAAATCCAATGTCAGGTCAGGGTATGGACTGGATACAACCTCGGAAAAATAAAAGACAGACAAACTATTCCACATCCTTGGTTGCAACAAGTACATCAGATTTTTGGGGAAGTGTTCCTGGTTCCGGTTGGCTTAGTTAATGCTGTCTAACAATCCTTTAGGGGATTTGTGTTATATACTGTTGGACTATGTGTATGCTATGTTAAAGAGATAGGTCTTTAATCTAGATTTAAACTAAGAGAGTGTGTCTGCCTCCCGCACAGCACTGGGAAGACTGTCCCAAGGTTTAGGTGCTAAATAGGAGAATGATCTACCACCAGCAATTGATTTAGAAATTCTAGGTATTACCAATAGGCCACAGTCCTGAAAGCGTAGTGGACGTGACTGACTGTAATGTATTAGGAGCTCACTCAGGTACTGGGGAGCTAAACCATGTAAGGCCTTATAAGTAATCAGTAAGATCTTAAAAGTAATACGTTGCATGATGGGTAACCAGTGAAGTGTCGACAGAACCGGGCTATTATGTTCAAACTTTTTTGTTCTTGTAAGAACTTTAGCTGCTGCATTTTGAACTAGTTGGAGCTTTTGTAATATGCCAGCTGGACAGCCACCTAATAATGCATTAAAATAATCCAGTCTAGACGTCATGAATGGGTGAATTACCTTATCTGCACTCAATAATGACAGCATATGCGGTAGTTTAGATATGTTTTTGAGATGGAAAAATGCAGTTTTACAGATGTTGGCAACATGGCTTTCAAAAGACAGGGCACTATTGAATAAAACGACCAGATTTCTAGCTGACGACAAAGGCTTAGTGGAAATTCCGTCAATAGTTAGATAATATTCTTGCTGGTTAAGTGTGGCAGTTTTAGGTCTAATGATTAACACCTATGTATTGTCGGAGTTTAACAACAGAAAGTTGCTACTTATACAACTTTTTACGTCAGCTATACATTCCACCATTTTGGTCAATTGCTGTGTTTCGTGAGGCCTCGAGAAGATATATAGTTGAGAATCATCAGCATAGCAGTAAAAATTAACTCCATGTTTCTGAATTATAGCTCCTAAGGGTAGCGGTCCTAGAACTGATCCCTGTGGCACTCTGTACTGGACTTGTGATCTGTAAGATTTCTCATTGTTTATTGCTACATTTTGAAAGCGGTCAGATAAGTTAACCATTCTAATGCTATTCCACTAATGCCGACATAATTTTTTTTTTTAGAAAAAAAAGTTTAAAAGTTTTTTTTTAAAGTATGCTATGATCAATGGTGTCAAAGGCAGTGATAAGGTCTAACAGTAGCTGTGATGAAACTACCTTTTCAATTACTTTAGGAATGAAAAGTAGATTCGATGTAGGTCGATAGTTTACTAACTCCCTTGGGTCAAAGTTGTGTTTTTTCAATGGTAGGCCTAATAACAGCCAGCTTATAGGCTTTAGGGACATATCCTAGAAATGATAATACTGAGCATAGGCTCTATTGTTTCAGACAGCATCTCTTTTAATAAGGTAGTGAGGATTGGATCTAGTGTACACATTGCTGATTTAGATGATTTAATGATCTTAAACAGTTCATCCTTTTTTATGGTTGAGAATAATTACAGTTGCTCGGTAGGAATGTGTTGTCTGTTCTGGTAATATAGCCTCTGTTTGCATAGCTATACTTTTTTCTGTAATATTATCAATTTTATTTGTAAAGAAATTCATAAATTCATCACTACTATGAATTGGGGATGGTGATGATTTATTTTTTGTTAAGTTAGCCACTGTGTTAAATAAATTTTGCATTGTGTTGATTTTTGTCTATTGATGACGCAAAGTAGTCATATCTAGAGTTTTTTAAGGCTTTTCTAAATTTTGAGACACTATCCTTCCAAGCTAAGCAGAATACCTCTAGTTTTGTTTTTTTTAAAGCTGTGCTTCATTTTACAGGCAACTCTTTTTAATGCACGTGTGTTCTGATTATAACACTGAGTTGGACTGCTATCTTAAATTTTCTTTTAAGTGCAGGGGAGCAACCGTATTTAGTGTTTCAGAGAAGACATTAAAAGAGTTAATATTTTCTGATTGTGTAATATGCATAAAAGTAAAGAGATGTACAGTTTTCCTTGTGTCAGCTTATTATCTGTAATGCCACCCACACGCAGAGGGCGCTATTTGAATCATGGACACGAGGCACGCAAAGATGGCAACGCCCACTAACAATAGCGTCCCAAAGAAATCATCCAGATTCAGGGTCAGATTTTACAGCACGTTTGGATGATAATATGCTGCACATGCGAGGATGTGCTTTAGATTTGTTAAAGTCCACTTTTACATAAAAAAAGATCGCGAATCCGGATGAACTGCTTTATTGTGAGAGTAACTGCACCCAGCGAAGCTTATTATGCCTGAACTCAGTGGCGTAACTAGCAAAGACAGTGCAGGCAGTGCAACCACATCACAGACGGGCCCTTGATAATGAAGTATACCTCATGTTCCGCTCTATCTTGCGCATAGATGCACGGGCGAGCCTTTGAAAGTAATACTTGGCCATTAGCGTGGAAAGACGGGTCTAGCACGTGCACACTACATAGTAGACGTTTTGTTTTGTTTTTGTTGCAATTGTACGTGCGTGGTCACAAACGATAGGCTGCAGCAATAGGGCATACCGCAAGCCCCCATCCTGATAACCAAAATGATGTTATATAAACGGCCGAAGCATACTTTTGCCTTCAGTCTGCAGGATACTTGTGATCCTCACATTTTAAATGAAATGCACTGGTTTTAGATTTAACATCGCTCTACCGCTTACTGTCTACCATTTTGTATATATACTCCCCCGAACAAAAGTATTAAAATATACAACACTTTAAGGAAACCATTAAAAATATTCCACTCTTGGGGCGCTAGTGAGCAGGTCGCAAGTTTGGTGAGATCTGCACAGACTTTTATTTATTTTACTTTTTGAGGTGCTTTGACCGAAAATATGATACATTGCAACTATTTGAGACTTTACTATTTCATATGAGACAACTTGTTCCTTTACGATTCCAAATGGCGAGCAGGTTATACAAATATAAGTACACAGGAAAGAACGCTGCTAGCAAAATAGATGCTAATGCATGATGTCAGCTGAACACACAGACTTCATGGATCTGAAAGTGGAGCTAATCTCATCTATCAAAATGGAAATAACCGTGCTCTTTCAAACAGAGCTGAAGACTGTGCTATTAAATGAATTTAACACAGTTAAAGCAGAGCTACAAGCAGTTAAATCAGAGATTGCAAGTAACGCCACGGCTCTTCACTCAGATTTAGAAGTAGGGCTGGGCGATATGGCAAAAATGTAAACTCGATAATTTTTTCCCATATTGGTCGATAACGATATATATTTCGATATATAAACTGTTAATGCTGCCAGCTTTAAAAGAGTATCCCAACTATGACTGAAGCCATAAAAATTTGAGGGTTCATTAATTACATTTTAAAGTACAGTTTTTTGTCGACAATTTCATCATTTTTGGATAATAACTCGAGGTTAGTTTCACTTTGGTCGCTGCTTCCACTTATTTTTGTCATCCTTGTGCCGAGTTTGCAAAGTGCTGTAGGAAATTGACTTTGTTCTTTGACGTGAACGTTAAAAGCTGCACGCTGATTGGCTGTTGTCGCATATTTCTGCTGTGTGATTGGCTCTTATTAAAAATCTTGGGGAATAAAACTCTATTTCTAGTCCGGGTTTACATGAAGGCTACAGTTTGTCCGGTCAGAACAATGATGACTCAATGATATCTTCCAAATGGTCTTTATTGATTGTGCATAAAGGTGTGGTTCTGAAATATAAAATACAAACATAAGTATAAATATAATAAATACAAATCACAATACAATGTTAATAAACTTGTTTGAACTAACTGTTCAATAGGAATAAATATAACAGGTAATGTTACAATATACAAACATAGGAAATAGAAATATGTAATCGGTACCCATACATATAATCTATGTGTGTAATGCGTTAACTCTGCACGAGCTGTTCACGTGCACCCCTGCTAAGGCCTCGTGCTCTCACTGAAGCGTAAACAACTCTAGAGCTTCAAGCGCTATCTGAGATGCACAGCGCATCCTTATTTATCAATATTAAATGTATATAAACTAAAAGTAGATCTCCTGAATAATGATGAGTAACAAAGTACAATCACGTAAACAATACTAAATGTAAACACTTGTACAGGCGGAATACCGTTTCTCCATACAATTACAGTGAATACTCAGTAAGTATACAATAACTTACATTGTAATGCACGCATTGCGCACAAACGGTAAAAACTCCTCCGATTTGGATTATCAATTACTTCAACTGAACTATCTACAATATTTCTACCGATCCTCTTTGACTATTATCATCCACACACTCACTCTCTTCTCCGTTACTTTCCAGAACTCCGATGGAAAAGTTTAGAACTAGCCCATTTGACACTGGAAGGCAGGGGTGACTGGAATAGTCCATGTGTTAAAGGGGACCACATTTTACACTTATATTAATCCATATCGAGTAAAAATGCCTAGAGCTTATCATCGTTATCGACATATATTTTATCGCGATTCGATATGATATCGTTTATCGGCACAGCCCTATTTAGAAGCAATTAAAATGACAAAATCAGACATGGAACGAGGGCACTATGCGGCTGCTCGGACGATATCACAGCACTACAAAACACTGTGCACAAATTGGAGAAAAATGTGGAAGACCTGCAGGAGAAGTGCTTGGACATGGAAGTGCGAATGCATAGGTCAAACATTCGCATACTGAATGTAGCTGAAGAATCTGGAGCATGTACCCCAACCTCAGTTTAGAAACAACTTAAGGACACTTTAAAGATGGATAAAGATGTGCTGATCAACAGATCCTATTGCACTCTCCAGGGAAAACAGGTGAATGGTAAACCTACAGCAATCATAGCAAAACTGCATTATAATCAAGACTGTGTCGAAATTCTCAGCCGTGCTCGTGAAACCGGACCAAGGGTTCAACAATATTGATCTTCCCTGATTATCCACCAAGCGTGGTCCGCGCAAGATTGGCATTCAACAAAGTCAGAAAATTACAACGAGGAAGGGAGGGCTAACTGAGATGACAGTGCATTCTTCTGGTCTTTTTTCCAGAATACCCAATATAGACACACACTATCTAATACTAGGAGGAGATATTAATTGTGTGCTATCACCTTCACTACACCGCAGCTCCCCCAAAAATATGGTACCAACTCGTATAACACAAGTGATTAACCAGCTTCTCAAAACCTATGGATTGGTTGATGTTTTGAAATTGTTACAGACCACAATTTGGATGTGTTATGCCTGTCAGAAACCTGGCTTACAACAGACTATTTTATCAGTCTGAATGAATCTACCCCACAAGACTACTACTATAAGCATGAGCCTCGTTTGAAGGGTAGAGGTGGCTGTGTGATATGGATCTCAACCAATTTATTCAGCTATCCATCCGAACGGCCACTCGTATCCAACTGTGTCACGAGTCTCAACCTGGAATAAACCCGCTCGCTGCCTCCCTCCGCCGACCAGCTACCGTCAGCCCTCCAGAACCAGCCGAAGAGCCCATGCAAATCGACACTTCTAGACTGTCCTTCTCAGAACGTCATCGCCGCTTGGCGAATCAGCTCTGCCTCTACTGCGGAGGTCCGGGGCACGTCATCTCAGCGTGCCCCGTTCGACCACCACGTCAAATGGTGAGTGCAGCCATTCCCAATAGTGAAAATCTAAAACCCCTTACCACTATTGTATCCCTTACTGCCTACTCTACCTCCTTTTCAGTTTCCGCCCTCCTCGACCCTGCTGCGTCGAGTTTCTTCTTTGTGGCCAAGAAAGACGGCGGACTTAGACCCTGCATAGATTATAGAACCCTCAACAAGATTACGGTAAAGTTCCGGTATCCCCTTCCTCTCGTCCCAGCAGCATTGGAACAGCTCCGAGGTGCCACTATCTTCACCAAGTTGGACCTCCGCAGCGCATACAACCTCATTCGAATTCGTGAAGGGGACGAATGGAAGACCGCCTTCGTCACGCCTACTGGACACTACGAATACCTGGTCATGCCGTATGGACTGGCCAACGCCCCTTCCGTCTTCCAAGACTTCATTCATGAGGTGCTCCGGGAGTTCCTTCATAAGTTTGTACTGGTGTATATTGATGACATCCTGATCTACTCCCGGGGTCTGGCCGAACATCGCCAACACGTAGCGGAGGTCCTAGAACGCCTGAGGGAGTATCAGCTCTTCCTCAAAGCTGAGAAATGCTCCTTCCATCTTCCCTCAGTGCAGTTCCTTGGCTACAACATCAACAGTAGTGGCATCCAAATGGACGAGGGGAAGATCACCGCCATCACCTCTTGGCCCACTCCTACCACCATCAAAGAACTCCAGCGCTTTCTTGGATTTGCTAACTTTTACCACCGGTTCATCAATAACTTCAGTTCCATTGCCCATCCTCTCACCAACTTGCTGAAGGGAGCACCCAAACATCTCCCCTGGACGCCAGCTGCTGCAGAAGCCTTTCAGAGGTTGAAAGACGCCTTTGTGACTGCTCCTCTCCTGGTTCATCCTGATCCCAGCAAGCCCTTCATTGTGGAGGTCGACGCTTCAGCTACGGGAGTAGGAGCAGTTTTGTCTCAGCAGCAGGGGAAACCTAGTCGCCTCCACCCATGTGCCTTCTTCTCCCGCAAACTCAGCCCGGCGGAAGCCAACTACGATATCGGGAACTTGATCCTTGCCATCAAGTTAGCCCTGGAGGAATGGAGACATTGGCTCGAGGGAGCTCATCACCCCTTCCAGGTATTCACTGACCATAAGAACCTTGAATATATTCGTGCTGCCAAACGCCTTAACCCCAGACAGGCAAGATGGGCCCTATTCTTCACCCGGTTCGACTTCTCCATCTCTTATCGCCCAGGTTCCAAGAATTCCAAAGCTGATGCCCTGTCACGTATCCACTCACCCCTAGAGAGTAACGAGGACCCAGAACCCATTTTCCCTGAACCACTGGTCGTAAGTCCCATCACATGGTCTGAGGAAACACTCCCCTCGACCAATGCTCCACCTCAAGCTCCGCCGGGCTGCCCACCTGGTTTACAATACCTCCCTCGTCGTCAACGTACCTCCATCATCCACATGACTCACTCGTCGCCTGGCACTGGCCACCCAGGGGCCAATGAGACTCTCTCGCTCCTGAAGGCACGCTTCTGGTGGCCCAACATGGCCGCCGATGTAAGAAGATACGTGCGGGGTTGCCAGGAGTGTGCCGTGGCCAAAGTCCCTCGCCACCTACCTGCTGGTAAGCTCCACCCGCTGCCCGTTCCTAACCGCCCCTGGTCACACCTAGAGGTGGACTTCATCACTGACTTACCCCCCTCCAATGACTGTACATGCATCTTCATCGTAGTAGACAGATTCTCCAAATCCTGTCGCCTAATACCTTTGAGAGGTTTACCCACAGCCATGGCGACTGCAGAGACTCTCTTCAATCATGTATTCAGGTATTTTGGTATTCCAGAAGATATTGTTTCAGACAGAGGTCCTCAGTTTATCTCACGTGTATGGAAGGCATTCTTCTCCCTCCTAGGTGTGACCATCAGTCTGTCATCTGGGTACCATCCGCAATCCAACGGGCAGACGGAGAGAAAGGTCCAGGAGATCAGCAGGTATCTACGAACCTACTGCCGCGACCATCAAGACTCCTGGAGCCAGTATCTCGGCTGGGCAGAATATGCCCAGAACTCCCTTCGCCAGCCCTCTACTAATCTTACTCCCTTCCAGTGTGTCCTGGGGTACCAACCCCCCATGTTCCCTTGGTCTGGCGAACCTTCAGACGTCCCAGCCGTAGATTACTGGTTCCGGCAGAGCGAGAGAGTCTGGGACTCAGCTCATCACCACCTCCAGTGTGCAGTAAATCGACGCAGACTGACAGCCAACCTTCGCCGCTCTGATGCTCCTATCTACCAACCAGGACAGAAGGTATGGCTGTCCACTAGAGATATTCGTCTGCGTCTGCCCTGCCGTAAGCTGAGTCCCCGCTTCATTGGTCCCTTCACAATCATCAAGCAGATCAACCCTGTCACCTACAAACTCCGGTTACCGGCTGAGTACCGCATACACCCCACTTTTCACGTGTCCCTATTAAAACCTCACCATCCCTCTGTTCTTCCCTCCACAGAGCCTGGCGTGGAACCCCCTCTCCCTTTGGTACTGGAGGAAGGAACGGTATATGCGGTCAAGGACATCCTGGACTCCCGACGCCGTGGTGGAAGGTTAGAGTACCTGGTCGACTGGGAGGGCTACGGGCCTGAGGAGCGGTCATGGGTCCCACGAGACGACATACTTGACCCGGCCTTGCTACACACCTTCCACTCTCTGCACCCCGACAGACCAGCCCCTCGTGGTAGAGGAAGACCACCACGGCGCCGGGGTCCCCGGCCCTCTGGAGCAGGCCGTGGGGAGGGGGGTACTGTTACGGATACGCCAGGCTCGCTACTCACCCCATCACAACGCACCCAATCACAACGCTCCCCCTCTCCCGAGTTCTGATCACCGCCACCTGATCATCATCACTGCACTAGTATAAAGGACACTCACCCACAACCAGTCACTGTCCAGTCTACTATTTTGTTACCCGGACTCACTTCCCTGTGTTAGCGATCGTCTTCTGTTGGATCTATCGTCGTCAAGTCTTCAATGTTCTTCCTTCGTCATCTTCTCGTCTTCTGTGTTTCCCCAAGTTCATCTACACTCCAAAGGACAGTATTAGTTTGAATTACTTACCTTTTGTTTACCATTCTGCTTATCTGTTCCATTAAAGTTCCCTTTCTGTTAATCCACTGACTCCGTCCCTTCTGTTCTGTGACACACTGTAGATAGAGTCATAATTGTTGGTGATTTTAACATACACATCGATAACCCAAAAGATAGCTTTGTCAGGTGTCAGGTCCCACACATAAATGTAATCACACTTTAGACCTAATTCTGTCATTTGGACTAAATATAAATAGCATAGAAATATTACCCCAGAGTGATGTGATCTCAGACCATTGCCTCTTCTCATACACAGTACTCATACACTCGTCCTACACATCGGTTTCAGTCAAGCAGAACAATCATATCTACTACTAAAGATAGTTTTATTAGCCATCTTCTGAATCTGTCTCAAATCCATAATGTAATAAACGTGAAACATGAAGATCTTGATGCCATGACAGAAACATTAAACAAAGCCTTTTCAGCTACTTTAGAAGTTGTCGCACCAACTAGATTAAAGAGAATTAAAAAAGAATGCCAGCACCATGGTATAATAACCACACCTCAGCAATAAAAAAGGCAGCTAGAAAAATGGAACGTAGATGGAGGAATACGAACTTAGAGGTATGGCGTGATGCATGGAAAGAGAGCATTCACAAGTATAAACAGGCTCTAAAAACCACCAAATCTTCCTATTTCAGCAAGCTGATCGCAGAAAATCTGAATAATCCACAATTTCTTTTTGATACAGTTGCAAAATTGACTAAAAACAAATCATCAACAGACAAAGATGCTAAACTACAGCACAGTAGTAATGATTTTATGAAATTCTTTGCAAATAAAATCGAGCAGATTAGAGAAAATATCGAAGTCAACAGTCAACCACCTTTATATCCGATAGTATCCCATTCCACAGCATGCCACTAGTACAACTAGAATTAGGCTATGTTCCAGCAGCCTTCCAAAAGCCTAATCTCGACCAGGAAGAGCTGACTAACTTTAGACCAATTTCTAATCTCCCTTTTTATCAAAAATACTGGAAAAAGTTGTGTCTAGCCAACTCCAGACATTCCTAGAGAAAAATAGCATTTATGAAAAATTTTAATCAGGATTTAGGCCCCACCACAGCACAGAAACAGCAATGAGTGACAAATGACCTCCTAATATCTCCTCCTAGTATTAGATGGTCGCAGTGAAACCTTTCTTCTTATATTACTGGACCTCAGTGGAGCTTTTGACATAATAAATCATACAATTCTACTCGATAGACTAGAAAACTTTGTTGGCATTAGTGGTCAAGCCTTAGCCTGGTTTAAGTCTTATTTAACCGACCGCTACCACTTTGTTTGTGTTAACGAGGAAAAATCTTGTTACTCTCAGGTAAAATACGGCATCCCACAGGTATCAGTTCTTGGTCCTATTGTCTTTGCATTATATATGCTTTGCCTCGGAGATATTATCAAGAAACACAACATCAACTTCCATTGCTACGCTGACGATACCCAGCTTTACATTTCCTCAGAACCTGGCAAAACCCATCGTTTTTCTAGGCTAATAGACTGTATCAACAATATTAAAAAATGGATGGCAAACAACGTCCTTCTACTTAACTCCAATAAGACAGAGGTTCTGATTATTGAACCTAATAGCACCAAACAATACATGATAGTCTACAACATCTCTATAGAAGGTTGCACCATTGTCCTATCTTCTGAGAACCTAGGTGTGATGCTAGGTAAGAACATGTCTTTCGATGGTCACATTGTCTCAGATGCTGAGAAGCTAATCCATGCATTTATGACCTCAAGAATTGACTACTGTAATTCATTACTGGGGGGGTGTCATGCAAATCAAATAAGTAAGCTTTCAGCTGATTCGAAATGCAGCTGCTAGAGCGCTAACTAGATCAGATAGATGACCACATAAGCCCAATTCTAGCGACACTGCACTGGCTACCTGTTAAGTATCGCATTCATTTCAAAATATTGTCAATTACATACAAAGCCCTAAATGGCCTAGCACCTTTGTGAATTACTATCAGCATACAATCTATTGCGGACATTGCACTTGCAAAATTGTGGTCTGTTCCAAGGATATCAAAAAAATCTAAAGGTGGTAGATCCTTCTCCTACCTAGCACCAAAAATCTGGAATGACCTTCACCGCAATGTCCGGGACTCAGACACACTCGAGCAGTTTTAATTTAACCTAAAGACGTATTTCTTTTGCCAGGCATTCACCTAATTCAGATCCTAACTCACTTAGGCCACAATAGTTAGCTTAACCGGAACCGAGCACACATACACCAATTTTACTGTATGGCTTTAACATTACATGTGAACGGCTAATGTTAGTCTGTTTTGTCTCCTTCTCTCTCACTCTTCCTCTCTCCCTTTCTCTCTCTCTATCCCCCTCTCTCTTTTCCATAGGGATCCCGAGGAATACATTTTAAGTTCCAGCTGGCACTACACTGCTCATAACAGTCCCGCTCTGCCTGACGCCAATCCTGGTGATGCTCAGTGGATGATTGCCCAAGACAACCGGCCACTTCCTTACGGCCTGCTCTGTTGTGTTTTATACCAGTAGTAAATCAACCTTTTGAATACTTGATACTGATCGACCGTGTTGGGCCGTTGCCTCTGTCCAAGTCAGGTTATTCTTATCCCGCAGCATATCCCTTACCTAAATTCACCATTAATGCTGTTGTTAAAGCCCTGATGCAATTTATTTCTGTTTTTGGGCTACAAAAAATTGTTCAGAGCGATCAGAGAACAAATTTTATGTCGGGAATGTTTGCTGAAATTTTAAAACAGCTTGGGGTGAAGCATAATCAGTCAAGCGCGTATCACGCTTAGAGCTAGGGCTCTTTAGAACGCTTTCACTAATCCGTGAAGGCGCTGTTGCATGCCTATTGTGTTGAGCTAAACAGAGATTGAGAGGAGGGGCTACCCTGGTTAATGCTTGTGGCTTGGGAGGTAATACAGGAGAGTTAAGGTTTCAGCCCAAATCAGCTGTTTTTTTGTCACAGAGTACGAGGTCCTCTTGCCATATTGCAGGGAGAACTAAAGAATGAAAGTTTCTGGCACGGCAGAAAGCGGAAAAAAACCCATCTAAACTAAAATGAAATGATTGTTTGATCGCTGTACAAAAAAAAAAATTTCAATCCCTTTCCTGGATCTCCGTTTTGTGCAAGATTTTCTGACCTGTATACAGTATTGAGCAAGGTTTCGTACGGTTTGGTAAGCCATCTGTCTAATGCGTCCAGATAAGACTTGGTCCATTTGGTCCCAGACTTGGACTTGGTCCACCCTATGAGTTTGCGACGGAACATCGCTGAATAAACAAGAAAACTCGGTTATTTCTTGTTTATTCAACAATGTTCCGTCGCGAACTCATTTGGCACTCCATGACATGGATGTTGCCGATGCGCAGCCAGTACGCCAACGGTTTTATCTGGTCCCTTGGAAAAACTTTGTGTATTAGAATCTGAGGTCCAGTATATGCTCGACAATAGCACAGCCCAGCCGTCTTCATCTTTTAAAAGGTTCTGATTAAAAGCATCTGTCTTTGTAACCAACAAACAAGGCGACGCCCAACTTTGTTGCAGTCCGATGAAAATGGAATGGATTGCCCTGTTTATTTCTTTTTGCAGAAATTTAATTTCCATCAGAGGAATTATTCTGTAATTGAAAAGTAAACCTTAGCTATGATTTGGCGCTTTTTGCATTCATTGCAAAGTCCTAATCAACATTTGATGTGATGGGTTTTATTTGTACAACCCTATAATTTAAATATTCAACACATTAAAGGGGTTGATAATGTTATGGCTGACGCATCCCGCACCTTTGGTGAGATTGAGTGATGACAGTTAATGCTTTCTACTTTTTCTTTTGCTTTGCCTTTCTCTTTACCGCCTTAAATTACTTTCAGGATTGCTGGGGGTGAAGTTGTTGGGTAGGTGAAATGAAGTGTTTGAGTGCGTGTGTCTCCTAGGAGCTGATTGGAGAGGGGCGTGTCTGGCGCACCTGAGACTTATTTGGTGCAGAATAAATGTTGCTGTGTGGGGTTCGTCTTGAGCTGGCTTTTGGCAACTCCAGGAGTGGCAGGAGTCCTGCCGCACCAGGAGTCCTGCCGTTTCCTGATCTGTTTATGTTTTATATTTTGTTGTTTTCGTTTCCTCATGTTATTTAATAAATGTTTTTGTAAGATTTGACGCATCTGGTCTCCTTCTTTTGTTGCAGCTCGTGAGCCGGCTGTAACATATTATACAGAAACACTCAAATATCTTACAATGGCATTTTGACCAAGCAAACTGAATCAAGGTGTAACTGTTGTGTGTGCCGCACCTACTTAGGGCAGATGCAGCGCCTGTGTCCAACGGAGCGTTGTTTTTAGTTGTTTGCAATGGAAGCTCCACGCCTTAGAGAAATGCCAACAGCTGGTGCTGTCAACCCGTACCTGGCATTTTTAAAAGAGTGTCTAGTGTTTAAGCCGCGCTAAAACTCTCTGGTGGATTTGATCCTTTAAGTCTTAAAGAAGAAATGCTTATAAATTGGAATTTTGTATCGCTGGTAGCCTGGTAAGTTGGTGCCCTTAAAGTCTTTGTGCCTCTGGGCACTCACCTAATTGCCCATATGGTTAATCCGCCTGTGGCATTAGCCAGGAATTCCTAATATTTGTTTTTTGCTTGTTGTATGAGAAAATAAATGGTTTTGTCTAAATCATGTAGTAGATTTAATGTGGGTGCTGTTCCGACTAATGCTAGTGATGTCATGGTGGTCAGTGTTATCCCGGGTGTTATACCACCCACCGTGAATTAATTTTTTTCATTCGCACAACAGACGCTACAGTTATAAAGTGATGCGCGTCTGTTCCATTCTGCACTCACCGCATAGTAGCTTGAGTCACACGATGTGGCACGAGCAGTCTCTCCAGCAAGATGCGACTGACAGGAGGATTCATACTTAAATCAAACTGGAAGCACAGGAACTGTTTTCAAAAATGGCACAAACATGTAACTGTATGCTCAAAAATGTTCCTCTGACACTCATTATTTATTTTTCGGAGACCAGTCTTAATACCATTTTTGATGGTCTTGGTCTTGTCTCTGTCTCGACTGCATGTGGTCTCGGTCTTGTGTTGGTCTCAGACTAAGCAGTTTCTGGATTTTACTTTAAGACCGGTCAAGACCGCAACTGTGGGAATTACACTAAATTGCTGGTGCATGGTCTTATTTATGTGTAAACATCATTAATGTGATTGAATGTAAAACTTCTGGCTTTAAAAGCAATAATTTCTTATTATTTATTTGATTTCTTTTGTTACTGTTGTGCTGGTCAGAGATGAATGGAGGATTGTCCAAAAAGAAATCTGTCAACAAAAATAAAACAGGCCCACAATATCCAAGATGTAATTGCAAAACAGCTACTTGTTTATTTATATTATATATAAATTACTAAATTTATTATATATTATCTGACGTGATCTAAAAATATATTTGACTTGAAAAAATATGCTGACTTAAATTTGAGACTTAAATTTCAGAACTTTTCCATCCCATTTAAAACTTTGGGATGGAAAAAATTATAAAATTAATTAATTAAAAAATATATATATATTCATTTAATAAAAAATTTAAAAATATATTTTTTAAAGAATTGTATGTAAAAATGACACATTTTGTTGGAAATATACTTTAAAAATGCCTTTGCAATTGCGTGTGATAATGGCTGTCAGCCATCTCCGCCCCACTTTACAAGCTTTTAAGATCAAGTGAGGAATGGGATGCTGTTGCTATATGTAAGATGTCGGCTAAATCTTCAATAATACAGTTCAGCTATTTTAACCACACTTGTCTGCAAAAAAACATAAAAAATAAAACACACAGCAGTATGCAAATACGGCAATGCAACACTAACTGAGACGATTGGGATCAGATCGATCTCAAGGTTTGTATCCGGTCTCCTCCCCTGTGATTTAATACTATTTTGGATAGAAACACTAATGTTGTGGTTGAGACCACCTAAACCGAGACCAAGACCAAGACTAGAGGGTCATGCTGGTCTTGGTCTTGACTCGGTCTCGGCCTGTCTTGGTCATGTCTTGGTCTCGAAACTTCAAAGTCTTGGTCTTGTCTTGATCTCGAAACTTCAAAGTCTTGGTCTTGTCTTGGTCTCCACACCCTCTGGTCTTGGTCTCGGTTCAGGTGGTCTCGACCACAACTAGTATAGACTGTTTGTTAGTTAATGATTTATAATATTTTATAGTGATTTTGTCTCTGCAAATAAGAATGTTTTTAATGAATAAGAAACTGAATGCGTTCTGGCCGCAGTCTGTAGGAAAGTCCGCCATTGGATGTCCCAAACAAAGTTAGGGTGAGTGGTCTTCCCTCCCCCCTCGGGGAGAAGAGCCAAGAGAGGCAGATTTGAAGTTGCTCTGCAGTTTTATCCTCAAAAAGGTCACACTCTGTGATGATAAGACTGACCAATGACTATGTACTAGGGTAAGGTTTCTTTGTCCCACTCCCCAAATTATTTGCAGGCTCTTGGCTTTATGGTACATGTGCAAATATCAAACCATATTTTTGTAAAAAGGATATGATGCATGTTAAGGTAACATAACATGCACCATAAGAAAGGAAATGTTAAAAGCTTTCTATGGGTAGTAAATATGGCAGTGTTTGAATTACATTAAGTCTTTTACCTGCATGAACAGGATTAAAATCTAACACAAACCCACATATCTACTGGTTGAAGCAAGGTTAATGTATACAGAAAGCAAGATATAAACAAACACTATACATACATGTACATAAGGACACTTTTAGTGGCATACAAAGAAAAAGGATGCTCCCATTTGTCCATGGAATTCCTTTGAAGCTCAGGGAGTTTCTCCTGGCTAGCCTCAAAGGGTCATAAACCTGTTAGGGACAGACTCTTTGGAGTCGATGGGGTTGAGGTGTGCTCCCGACATAGTATCTGTTTTTTTTTTGCCACTCAGGGAGAACCCAACATATTCCTAAATAAGATAACTATTCCATGAAACAGAATAGTGCTTTAAATAACCCTGTTCTTGTTTTCAATGCAAAAGAATACTGATTGCACAACCTTTACAAAGGCGTCTCTTCCATCCACGGCTTGTGCTGAGGTCAGAGGCTTAGACACACTCTCCCTGTTGGTCATCAATGAACGCTGTGTTAAACTCACATTGAGGGCTTTTGGGGATACCTGCAAAAAACATAAAGAAGGCCAGTGGGTTTGGGTATGCTGTTTCCATTAAAATTAAAAATTGGCTTTTTTTTAAATACTTCATAAGAAGAATATCCTCAAGTTTACCTCTAACAACTGTGCAGCAACGCTGAAATGAGAAGAAGTGAGTACATCACAACCCTCCAGGTTGTTCATGATGGTTTCTTAAACATAGAAAATAAAAATAAAGTAAACATATAAACATTTCCTGTAGTGTTTGTCTTTGGTATTTATGTTTAATCCTCACCCTCAAAGTCTACATTCCCCAGGTGGAGGATGGCAGCCAGCAGCTTGTTGATTTCCCAGGTGTCAGTTTCTGTGAATGTCAGGATTTTCATTGCTGAAAGGAAGCTGGTATAATCCTTTGTGTCATTCCGCCCTTCACACCTAGTGCAATTGCCCTGATCAAGAATAACCACATTTGATGTAACCGTTACACAAAATGATGCTTAATTTTACATCAGTTCTGCTGCATTTGTAACAGAGTTGTGGGCGATCTATATTAAGCTTTTTTTATATTGTAATTACATTTTTGAATTTTTATTTAAATTAAATGCAAAGAAGAATTCAGAATTGCATTTGTTATTCTATGGCATCTTTACACAGCAAAGGTGGCACATAAGCCTCCCCTGAGGCGGCAAAAAGTCAGCTTTGAACATAACCACAATTTATCATATTCAATTGAAAAATTAAACTGTTTTAATAAAAATAATAAATAATATATAACTTTAAATAGAAAATAAATGCCTTCTGTAGTACTGATTTCTTTTAATAAACATTTTTTTTTTAGTTTTTTTTAATAAAATAATAATTTTTTAAAGAAAATTATTCCAGCTAAAACCAACATTTAGAAGAAATGTTGAGTTATACATCAGGGACATCGCCATAGTGTTAAAAGAAGCTGAAAGTGGTTTTAAAGAGCAAGAAATCTATTTGGAAAACACACAACAACCTGAGCTGTGTGAGTTGGATTTCGCGGAGGCTGAGCTGACAGACATCCGTTTGATTGTGGTCATCATGACTACGTTTACATGCACCCTCATAATGCGATTATAATGGGATTTTGGCAATATTGCGATTATATTTTACCTCATGCAAACTCAATAATTCAATGTAAATAATGTGATTAAGCTTATAATCGCAGTAAGAATAATCAAAGTAACATATGTGGGATATGCCAAATTATATCGCAGTAAGCAGGCATGTATACTGCGTGTTTGTTTTGTTTAAACTACGTATTTTGGTTGACAGTCGTGACTAAAGCCAGTAGATTTTTTTCCTGCGGAAGGTTTGTATTTCTTACAAATCAGCTAATAAAGATTTTCAAATCAATAGTTTGTTTCTAATAATTTACTCATGTGGCAAGCCATGCAATAAGCAGCTAAATTTTATGTAAATTCAGGCGGTTGTTATTGCAAAATAAAACTCTGCAGAGTGATGTAATACTGATTTCTCAGTCAGGGTAAATTCTGTGATTACAACCACCTGGCTATCACTTTATTGACATTACAAACCCGATTCCAAAAAAGTTGGGACATTGTACAAATTGTGAATATAAAAGGAATGCAATAATGTACAAATCTCATAACCTTATATTTTATTCACAATAGAATATAGATAACATGTCAAATGTTGAAAGTGAGACATTTTGAAATGTCATGCCAAATATTGGCTCATTTTGGATTTCATGAGAGCTACACATTCCAAAAAAGTTGGGACAGGTAGCAATAAGAGGCCGGAAAAGTTAAATGTACATATAAGGAACAGCTGGAGGACCAATTTGCAACTTATTAGGTCAATTGGCAACATGATTTGGTATAAAAAGAGCCTCTCAGAGTGGCAGTGTCTCTCAAAAGTCAAGATGGGCAGAGGATCACCAATTCCCCAATGTTGGCGAAAAATAGTGGAGCAATATCAGAAAATTTCTCAGAGAAAAATTGCAAAGAGTTTGAAGTTATCATCATCTACAGTGCATAATATCATCCAAAGATTCTGAGAATCTGGAACAATCTCTGTCCGTAAGGGTCAAGGCCGGAAAACTATACTGGATGCCCGTGATCTTCGTGCCCTTAGACGGCACTGCATCACATACAGGAATGCTACTGTAATGGAAGTCACAACATGGGCTCAGGAACATGTGTGCGGCATGGGCAGCTTACACATCTGGAAAGGCACCATCAATGCTGAAAGGTATATCCAAGTTCTAGAACAACATATGCTCCCATCCAGACGTCGTCTCTTTCAGGGAAGACCTTGCATTTTCCAACATGACAATGCCAGACCACATACTGCATCAATTACAACATCATGGCTGCGTAGAAGAAGGATCCGGGTACTGAAATGGCCAGCCTGCAGTCCTGATCTTTCACCTATAGAAAACATTTGGCGCATCATAAAGAGGAAGATGCGACAAAGAAGACCTAGGACAGTTGGGCAACTAGAAGCCTGTATTAGACAAGAATGGGACAACATTCCTATTCCTAAACTTGAGCAACTTGTCTCCTCAGTCCCCAGACGTTTGCAGACTGTTATAAAAAGAAGAGGGGATGCCACACAGTGGTAAACATGGCCATGTCCCAACTTTTTTGAGATGTGTTGATGCCATGAAATTTAAAATCAACTTATTTTTCCCTTAAAATGATACATTTTATCAGTTTGAACATTTGATATGTCATCTATGTTGTATTCTAAATAAAATATTGAAATTTGAAACTTCCACATCATTGCATTCTGTTTTTATTCACATTTGTACAGTGTCCCAACTTTTTTGGAATCGGGTTTGTATGATGATGATGACAAAGCCAACATACTGATCAACTATTTAAATTTCTTTCTCTAAAATGTATGACTAACATCCACCAAACTTTCCACAAAGTTGGCCCAACAGCTAATTTCTCTCTCTCTTCTTTCTCGCGCACGCTCTCCCTCTTTTTATTATTATTATTATTATTATTATTGCTGCTGTTGTTGTTATTATGATGATGACAAAGCCAACATACCGATCTACTATTTAAATTTATTCCTTACTTACTTATTAAGCAAGGTTAACTGGTGAGGTTAACTGGCAAGACACCAGATGCTCTCGAGTTTTACACCTTTGTAATCACGTGATGTGTTACCAATAAACAAAATAATGTTACCACTTGTTAGATCTCCTCATGCTGAACAACTTTGCTTTAATAACCACTGCTGTCAATAAAACCACTCGTTAAATATTCATGAGTATGTTAAAAACCTACTTTTGCGAACTAGTCTTAGGTTTTGCACCCGATTGGAACCAAACTAGTGCAGACTCTCTGGCATTTGAATATCAATAATTATCAAAAAAAGATGAGGTCAAAATTTCTAAAGTAGGCAGAGACACATTTACTGAAATGATTATAACTTTTGAACGAAAGGTGCTATTTTCACCAAATTCTTTGGTGTGCTTGTTCAACACGACCTCACCTTGAAAAAAATGGTGCCGATTGGCCACCTGGTGGCGCTATAATATACAAAAAACATAAAAATGTCTATAAATAACCCACCCTATGTCCTATCACCTTAAAAATTGGCATGCAGTGTTTTTGTACAAGGTGACATGAAAAACTATAAGGACATTTATGTTTCTCGAAAAACGTCTGCCATTAGCCAATAATGAAGTGCTGGAAACCTATTGTTTTGTTAGGAGTTTCTTCTTCTTATTATTTTTTTCTGCCTAAAACCATCTGGGCGTTAGAGACCGTAGGTCGCAGAGATGTCAATCTTAGTGAGATGGTCAGAAATCCCACACACTACTCAGGCGCATGCGCACGTGTCCGTCGGAAAGTAGGTGGATGCACGGTAAATGTTTCCCCACTGCCTGAATTACCGCAATTCCCTAGCATATGTGATCATTTAGAAGATCTTGATTATATTACAGAAAATATTAACTCTGTCTTTTCCGAAACACTAAATAGGTTTGCTCCCTTGTGCTAAAAGAAAATTAAAGGTAGCAGTCCAACTTCGTGGTATAGTTTTCTGATTGTGAATGAGTAAACAACAAGTTGTTCTTTCTCTCTTGGCATTCACCTTGGGGGTCCAGGAATGCCCCCTGGCTCAACCTGGTGGATATGAGGGAGGCCGATACATGTTACGGGTTACGGCCAATCTCTGATCTGCATATCTTGAACCAAGCTTCTGTTCAAAATACTGATACAGAAGCGCATCTTCGGTGCATCCATCCCCAAGACTGTTTTGAGGAGGCAGACGCAGCCCTAGCTCTGATCTGTCCTATTCCCACCTCGAGCTTGTACGCAGACCTTCAGGACCTCAGAACAGCTCTTCATCTGTTACAGGGCCAGCAAAAGAGAAAGGCTGTCTCCAAGCAGAGGCTGGCCCACTGGATAGTGTAGTGGATGCCATTGCTTTGGCTTATTAGATCCAATGTGTGCCATGGCACCTCAGGTTGAGAGCTCACTGTTTATATTTGAATAAGCACTAAAAAACAATTAGTCTCTCTACGGTGTTATTTCTCCGTATACCCCCCCACTGGACGCATCAGGGACAGGGACGTAAAACTGCCTGGGTCGTAATACTGCCTTGGCCATAAAACTGCCTGCTCCAAGGGCCTTATTTATAACCACTGGCCTTATTTATAACGATAGGCAGTTTCTATTATATGAACACAAAACCACCAACACATTTCTCAAAATATAATTTCTTTTCTGTTTACCAGAAGAAAGTCTTCTGGACACATTTCGTTGTGATGAGGATGAAGAAATGATGACAGAATTTTTCTTTTTTGGAAGAAATATCCCTTTATCTTCCACTTTCTAATGATCACAGGGTGTGTGGACAGGTTTATGTAATGATACCACTTAGAGGGGATACGGTAAGTTTTCAAACAAATTGTTTATTAACACTTTGACAGAGGATTAAACTACAGATGATATTAACTGAGTAAGAATGGTTACTATTGTAGATGGGGGTTGAAGTGTCTGTCCGGTGAGTGGAGAGGATGAGGAGGATGACAAACACTACACGGAAGACAATAAAGACTGGAAAACGACGAAGACTTGGAACGCTTGGATGACGAGACGATATAAACTTATAGGTAAGTATTTCCGCAGGTAAGTTTTAGTTCTACGTGTGAGACCAGACAAAGACTGAATGGTGAGTGTTTTTGTGTGCACGTTGATGTAATGAAGTGCAAGTGATGGTGATCAGAATTCCGGTGATTGTGAGCGGTGGACGACAGAGCCTGGCGTCTCCGTGACAGTAAACCTCATCTCCACGGTCCGCTCTGAGGACTGTACTTTCTTACGGCATGGTGGTCGGCCTCTGCCTCAAGGGGCAGGCCGACTGAGATGGTCCCGGTGGAACGTCACCAGGAGTTCTGGGTCAAAGATGTCATCACGATGTACCCAGGAATGTTCATTGGGACCATAGCCCACCCGGTCGACCAGGTATTGCAGGTGACCACCGCGCCTACGAAAGTCTAGGATCTCACAAACTGAGTAGATGGTACCATCTTCCAGGTCCTGGAAAGGAGGGGGGAGGCTCCTCCGACAGACCAGCCTCTGTGGGAGAGATGGACAAAGGTGAGTGATATGGTTTTAAGACAGATACATAGAAGGTAAGGTGAATTCTGTAGTGCCAGGGAAGTTGTAGTTTGTAGGTGACGAGGTCGATCTGTTTGGTGATAGTGAAGGGGCCAACAAATCTGGGACTTAGCTTTTCTGATGGAAGTTTCATCCGGATGTCATTTGTGGAGAGCCACACCTTGTGGCCCGGCAGATAGGTTTCTCTCCGCTGGGAGTCCACCTGGATCTTCTGGTGACGGATGGCTCTCCCGAGGTGGTAATGAGCTACGTATGTCCCAGACTCTCTCGCTCTCCTGGAACCAGTAGTTGACTGCAGGGGCCTCCGAGGGTTCTCCAGACCAGGGAAACAGTGGAGGTTGGTATCCGAGCACGCACTGGAATGGGGTCAGTCCAGTACTAGGCTGACGAAGGGAGTTTTGAGCATACTCGGCCAAACTGGGGTACTGACAGGTCTCCTGGTGGCAGAAGGTAGGAGGAACCTGCCCACCTGCGGACTCGAGAACAGACTAATGGTCACATCCAGGAGTTTGAAGAGCACTTTCTACACTCTTGAGATGAACTGTGGTCCACGATCTGATACAATGTCTTTCGCTATCCCGGAGTATCGGAAGACATGTTGAAATAGCATTTCTGCTGTCTTCATGGCAGTGGGCAGCCCCTTCAAAGGGATCAGACGGCATGATTTAGAGAAACTATCAATGACTACTAAAATGCATCTGTTACCAGCAGAAGAGGGCAGATCGGTGGCAAAGTCCACTCCCAGATGTGACCATGGATGGAGCTTTCCTGCAGGTAGGATGTATCCTTGTTTGAGGGCTTCGTCAATGTACTCCTGCATGGCCTTCTGTTCTGGGAGTGAAAGTAAATAGATCTTTCCCCTGGGAACTGGCTCACCCTCCTTAAGTTCGATGGCACAGTCCCATGGTCGATGAGGAGGTAATTGGGTAACCCTGGCTGGATTGAAGACATCAGGAACTTTAAGTACTGAGGGGGTATTTTAGCTGAGAGTTTGTCTGGGGGACTCTCAACCGAAGTAGACTGCTTGGCTGACAATGACCAAGGGAAGGGAAGCAGCATGTAAAACATCCTTGGCCCCATCGGAGGACCTCTCCAGTCCTCCAGCAGATTTCCTGTCGGTGTTGGATTAACCAGGGACGAACCAGAATAATGTCCGTTGTTGCCTGCTCCAGGATTAATAAGGTAATGTGCTCTTTGTGGCATACTCCAACTTGAAGATGGATAGGACCCGCTTGATGGGTCTTCTGCTCAACGGTCGGCCGAGGATGGACTGAACTTGGTACTGAATTGGGATCTCAGTCGTTCGGAGACAGAGCTGACGGCAGAGGGCGCCGGAGATGAAGCATGGGAGCATCTTGGATGCTACTCACCAAAGAGCGAGGGAGACGAATGGGGCATGTCATTAGAACGTGCCCCGAAGCTCCACAATAGACACATAAACCCTGGGTAATCACCTCTGTTGTGCAGCCACCGG
Source organism: Beaufortia kweichowensis (assembly GCA_019155185.1). Taxonomy (NCBI): domain Eukaryota; kingdom Metazoa; phylum Chordata; class Actinopteri; order Cypriniformes; family Gastromyzontidae; genus Beaufortia; species Beaufortia kweichowensis. The sequence goes on from CM032798.1 coordinate 11,846,475, forward strand.
CAAGTGGGTCCCGGCCACAACCATAGGAGTCTCTGTGGTGCTGGGGATACGAGTTTTACGCATGAGACCAGACAAAGACTGAATGGTGAGTGCTGTTTTTATGTGTACGTTGATGAGGGCAGGTGATGAAGTGCAGTATAAAGAAGACGCCTAGCATGGTTTAATACATAATGATTGTGATATTGAAAGATCACAATTTAGTACACACTTTAACAATAAATCATACTATGTAAACTCAAGCAGTTGTGCACAGAAATTAAATCCAAGTGCTGCACTTCAAGCGTGTTGTATGAGAGATACAAGCCATATAGCATATGCAGTTTACATAGCCTAATCCCTTACCAAATTATGGTTTTGCCACAATAATCATAGTTAAATCATAGTGAATCATAGTGAAACTACTGTTATATCAACAGTAAAAAATCAACCAAAACACCTTTTCTACTCAAACTACAATGGGAATTGTGTTTTGTCTTGCTTTACATTGGTTAGCTAGCTTATTTTAATATGCATGAACATTTATGAGATGATTTGCAATCTCAGAATTAGATTTTTAGACTTTTGCCTGGTTTTCACAGACAGGTGTCATTTTGTGGAAAACACTGACTGCATTTAAAAAAAAACTAACTCTGAAGCTGATTTGAGCTGAAGGTGGGAGTATTATTACCCTTTAATGTGAGCAATGAGTGAAGATAATGAGTATATTCAAAACAAAGGAATAATGGAATCTATAGCTGTTTTAATTCAACAGTTCCACAAGTATAGTAGACTAAAATGCTTACAGGAGAATTATTAAAGCAATTATTTATTGTAAGGGTTTAATGTGATATATTATTTTAAAAAAGATAATTATGTTGCTATATGTCAAGCAAAGAATTAGGATCTAACAGAATGTTGAGGGTCAGGAATTTGGCCAACACAGCCTCAATGGGTTCGAACGGGGCAACCGCTAACCCTTGAAGTACCACCGCCAGGTCCCAAGTGGGAATTCTGGCACGCAACACAGGCCTTAGTCTCCTAGTACCACGGAGGAAGCGTATGACCAGAGGGTATCAACCCACGGAATGGCCTAGATATGAAAGGCTATGAAAGGCAGAGATAGATGCCGCATAGACATTGATAGTCGAGGGCATCAGCCCTGAAGAAAAGTGGTCTTGCAAGAACTCCAGCACCACGCTGATCGGGCAGTTAACTGGGTCTTGACGCCGACCTGAACACCAGGAAGAGAAGACTTCCCACTTTAAGACGTATAGCTTCCTCGTGGAGGGAGCCCTGGATTGTAAAATGGTGTCTACAACCTCTGTCGAAAGACCCGTGCTGGTGAACCTGGCCCCCTCAGAGGGGTTTCAGTTTCCATATCTCTGGGCGAGGGTGACGAATGGTGCCCTGCGACTGAGACAAGAGATCTTCCCTGACAGGCAGCCTCACCGGGGTGCCGTCTAGGAGCGAAATCAGGTCCGCTAAACTTTCCGACTCGTCCAGAATGAGCCAGTCGTCTATATAGTTCAAAAAACGAACACCCTGGAGATGCAGAGGTGCCAGGGCCGCATCTACACACTTCGTAAAGGTGCGGGGTGACAGGGCCAGACCGAAGGGAAGAACCCGCCATTGGTACCTTCACGCCCAGCCGGACCTCAGGAACTTCCTGTGGATGGAGACATGGAAGTATGCGTCCTCCATGTCTACTGTGACCAACCAGTCCGTGGATCTGATTCGAGTCATGACCTGTCAGAGATCTAGAATAAGGCGCAAGCCTCCATCCTTCTTGGGAACTCAGCAGTGACGGCTGTAAACCCCAGCCTGTCTTCTGGAGGAGGAATTAACTCTATAGCCCCCTTTTGCCAGAAGTGTAAGCACTTCGTGTTCCCAGACCAGAGCTTGACCTAGGCCCACCTCGGTGGGTGACATCACCGTGAACACGGGCGGGCTCCGCCCGAACTGTTCCATGCAACGGTGAAATATGCGTGGCAGACGGTAAAGTACTGCCAAGTAATTCACTAGAGGAACCGGCCGCTCGAGGCCGGTGTCTGGTCTTTATGCATTGCAGTAACTCAAGGTCCTGGGCTGTACAGGCAGGATAAACCTCGAGAGGGTGCGATAGTTTGCGCACCGTGTCATACCCAGATGCCGCTGCGCCCCAGAGCAGAGCGCGGGGACAGATCAGAGCAACTACTAAGGTGTACAGGGAAGAGCTGGGCGCCGTGTGTTGAGATGCTTATCAACCCATCCCATGGGGCTTAGCGAGAGCATCCTGACTCCGCAGAAGTCAGGTACCTCGCTTCTTCGCACTCCCAGATCAGAGCTTGACCTGGGCCCCCCTCGGTGGGTACCGACACCGTGAACACGAGCGGGTCTCGCCCGAACTGTCCCGTGCAACGGTGTTCAGTAGAGGAACCAGCCTCTCGCCGCAGCGCCAGGGCTTTAAGGGATGACGCCAAGGCAGGTGACAGATAGCCCGCAAGCGTCTGTTCTACCCTCGGCATCGTAGTGTACCCGCGTTCCTTAGCCCCCCGAGATGTTCTGACATGCGGGGATTGACAGCACGGGCTGAATATGGCGCTGACTTTGTTTTTGTGCGACAACCGGAGCACTTCATCCCGCCCTCGGACCCGCAGGCCGGCCAGGAAGTGGCGTTTCCGGATTTAGAAAGCTCCCCGCTCCCACGCTCTGCATGTCTTCCTCCTCAGAGTAAGACCGCAAAAAAAAACGCAGGCTCCCGCCCCGGGCAGAAAGAACCGCAGCGCGGGCTTCCTGACCGGGAGTGAGAGCGGCCGATACAGAGCGGGATGGAGAGAGAGCAGAGCCCGTCTCCAGACCATCTACAAAGCCCATCTGCGATCCCCACAACGGTAAATGCCGCTCTGCCTTGGCAGACGGCACCGCCAGGAGAAACGCTCGGCTGGTTATGCTTATGTACGCATACCAGCCGGGAGAGAAGTGTGTGCGTGAGAAAACTTTCACAGTGCACACAGTCGCGTTTTCGAGCGCCGGCCAGGCACAGGACTCGTTATATTATTTGTTTGTGATCCCCACGACGGTAAACGCTGCCCTGCCTCGGCAGAGACGGCACCGCCGTGAGAAACTCTCGGCTGGTTATGTTTATCTGCACAAGCCAGCCGAGAGCGGAGAGTACGGAGGGGAAGGGCTTCACAATGCTCGCGGTCGGCGCTTTCGAAATAACCGGGCATGTTCAACCTAAACATACAACACAGAACTCATGTGAGTCCCCGCTCGTTATGAAGCGAGCACAAGGAGGAATACATTTTCTGAAAGCCACACTCTCGCACACACTCATTAAAGGCGTTTTTTTTGGAGCGCCACTAACCATTCAAGCGAAACACACACACGCGCAGCTGAAGGCACAAAAGCTGAATGTGTGTGCGTCCCAAGGTCCTTTTATAGCTTCCTGGTCCTGACGTCACCCGCCTGTGACGTTCAGTCTAGCCATTCGGCAATTTTACACATGCTTCAGATGCAGTCACGCAAAGGCGTTCCCATAGCGTCAAACACTGACGCAGCGTTGAGTTCCCTTGACAGGGAACAGAAGCTCTCTGCTGTTGGTTTGTGGACAGTCATGGTTAAGACAAAGGAGCTCACTGAGGAACTAGCATCTGCTTTAACATTTATGCTTTTAAAACACTAAAAAGTAAGGCAATACTATGCTATTTATAATGTAGTACATTTATAATGTAGCAACTTCCTTTATTAATCATTTGTCATTTTTCATTATTGGGATCTGGCTACTTAGAGACATCTTCGATATACGATAACATATTATTATAAAAATATTATTATCATATTATTATATTATATTTACCTAATTTAATCTTTGTATATACTGATTCCCTGTTCACACGTCTATGCAATCCACACCACCACATCTCTAAGGTTGCGCCACTTTCAGGTCACTAACCCGTCGATCAAACTCCAACTAGCCAATAAGATTAAAGCGCCATTAAGTTCTGCCTGCACGTGAAGTTTGTGCCAGAAGTGCGAACGTAAACTTGTGGAGCATAAACAAAAACTTTGAAAGCTAAAGCCAAATCTCTGGCAGTGCATTTGAAAGGGATGATTTGCAAACAAAAATTTTAGAAAACAATTTCAAAAGAATACAGTTTGTTTAAAAAACATGTTTAATTTTTGCCATTGAGTTTATTGTTTTCAAGTGTTTTTTTCTTTCATGTTGTTTATTTTTGTTCTTTTCTAACAAGTTTGCATTCATTTTTATTGGCACAAATCTAATCCCATAAAAAGATATAACAAAATATTTACAAAAATGTGATGGATGTACTCACTTCTGTGAGATATTGTATATGTATATCCCCCTGTCATCATAATCCATGTCCTACATTAGTTTGTTGCATGTAACATTAATGTTAAGTTAAGTTTGCTTGTTATTTTTTGTAGATATGCATGTTATGTTGAATGACCATTTATTCTACTTTACCCCCTGCCATGTATGACATATATGACATAATAATCCACAATTTGTTTCCTGTGTAATAGATTGCATCATACTCGATTTACAATAACTTCATGCATTCGGTACAATAGTGACATACTATCATTATTATGCAAATAAAAGTTGCAAGGAGAAACAAAGAAACTTTTTCCCTCACACTAATGTTCCCTCCGTCGACCCAGCAGAGGCGTGGCATGTCCTTAAAACCAACATGGATTGGACAATCTGCTCACAATCTTGGCACAAATCCATCCTTTGTGGGACCTGCCTCTTATTCGAGACAACTTTACTTTGACAATCTTTGACACATTAACACTCACGACACATTCCTTAAACTGTGCAATACTGTTACTGGCTCTGGATGTAATATTGAGCATGGACCGTTATTTTTTATGGCCAGAAAAATAATATAAGTTTTTCCAGCAGTGTCGGAAACAGTGCTCAACATTATGAACTCATCCTTACAATTAGGCTATGTTCCAGCAGCCTTCAAAATAGCAGTTATTAGGCCACTCATTAAAAGAGCCAAATCTAGACCAGGGAGAACTGACTAACTTTAGACTAATTTCAAATCTGCTCTTTTTATCGAAAATACTGAAGAAATGTCTAGCCAACTCCAGACATTCTTAGTAAAAAATAACATGAACAATTTTAATCAGGATTTAGGCCCCCCATTGCACAGAAACAGCCATGCTCAGAGTTACAAATTATCTCCTCTTAGCATCTGATCATGGTGAAACCTCTCTCCTTATATTACTGAACCTCAGTGCAGCTTTTGGCACAATAGATCATACAATTCTACTTGATATACTAGAAAACTATATTTGCATTAGTGGTCAAGCATTAGCCTGGTTAAAGTCTTATTTAACTGACCGCTACCACTTTGTTTGTGTAAACAAGGAAAAATCTTGTTACTCTCAGGTAAAATGCCACAGGGATCAGTTCTTGCTCCTATTGTCTCCTATTGTCTTCTCTCATTTACAAAGATTTAAGATGAATTTGTCATGTGAATCATGTGAATTATGTCCATTGACAATGCACTTTAATAGTTATAATAGTTACTTTAATTGCGTGGGCAGCGTAGCAAAAATAGACCTGGCGCCGAAATGACTGCGGCACTGCTGCTTCAGTGCTGTTTCTGCTACGCAAATTATGTGGTGTGAATGTTCTCATCTCTTAACTTAGTGAGTAACAGTTTTAACATAATCTTATTTACTAATTAGGTAACAGCACTAAAATCATTTTTACATGCTTCTTAGCCACTAACCTTGATATCAATGCTTGTTTTGTCTGTGTAGCCAATAGAAATATGTGTTTCTAAAACATTTTAATGTATTTTTTGACATTTTAATTTATTAACTGACATTAATAAACATGATTACAGTATCAAGGGCAATAATAATTTTTGTTTTGTTCTTGCATCTCTTATTAAAGAATGTGTTTTATATTTACACAACAGTTTCAAGACACTTCTGATACTGTTTTGCTTCTGTGTAAATATATTTAATTTAAACATATTATTGATCATATTTATTTTTATCTAAAATCCTTTGACCTTTTGCTCTTGACTTCTGTTCCTTTCCTTTTGACTTACATATATATCCTTGAAGTAGTCCAAAACCAATCAGACTACATTACTTTTATATTGTGGTACTTGGGTTATGCTACCAATTACTTTTTTAAGTAACTTTTTAACTGTAACAGAATACATTTTTAAGTAGCTTTGGCTATGATAATCAATACCATGATAAGGTAGTTGTATTCTGCAGGATTTCCTAGAGACAGGATCTTCTTTTGGTCAGGTGGCATGCCCATCAGCATGCAGTAAAAGATGTGGTAGTTTCTCTCTTCTGGGGCCTGTGCCAAACATACATTTGGAGTTTAGACAGATCAACATAACTTTTTTACCACTTTTATCATTTTATTATTATTCTTTTATATTATTCTTGTTTCGAATAATATTAAAAGGAGGTGGCATGGATTTTTTTTTACTTTGTTCCCTGAGGTGTAAAAACAATATTACTAAAATTGTTTGCTGTAAAAATATTAATTTTATGATCTTTTTACGCCAGTTTTTCAATATTCTGCCTGGAAAATGCAGATTTATGCATTCCCCTTTAAGAGCAATCAGGTGAAATTGTCAACTCGTATGATTGGTTACTGTCTAACCAATGATTTTGTTTCAAAGCCCCCAACAAGTGCTCCGTGTGAAACCACAATACGTCTGCTGGTATTGCCATAGCAGCGAGGCTATGGCTCTCGGTGTCATGAAACCATATATGTTTCAGCCTGAATCTGATGAGGAATCTGACAAAAATGAACAATATGTCCCTCGACAAAGAATGTAGCAGCCTGTTTAAACCATGATCCTTTAAAGGTTTGTGCAAAGACGTTCGTTTTCCACAACCAGGAACATGGCTGGTATCTTACTGCTCTTCAGTGTCTTCCTCAAAGTTGCATCTCTTATCTTGCATGCTGACAAAGTGCACATGTTGTGGATGACGTTTTGCACATTGGCAGAGCCAATGAGGCTATGGTGTTTTTGTGTTCCTTCGAGGCTGATTGTATGCAAATGAATCTGCATATCTGACATCACAAATCCAATCACTGCTTGTTCGGCTTTTTCCAGAAAAAACCCCAATAAATTCCTTCGTTATTGATAACGAGGACGTTTTGAGCTATAAAACTTTCAAGAATGTATTAATGAGCCTAACACCTCTTATATGTCAAAAGATTAAGGGAAATTTGAATCTCCATGCCACCCCCCTTTTAAAACAAAGAATTGAAATATAATCTCTGGTCATAGGTAGTTTACCTGACGACAAACACGTGATTTCTCAAGCAGGTACTGTTCAATGCTAGCCCCCTCTATTGCACCATTTTTGGTAAAGTTGATTTGTATGTATTTTCCAAAGCGGCTGGAGTTGTCATTGCGGATGGTTTTTGCATTACCAAAAGCTGTAATATATATAAAATAAAAATGATTATTGTAATGCTTATCATCAGTGCTTGAAGAACATACATTATTTATTTTAAATTCATGTTGCACACACAAACAGATAACTTTACCTTCTATGATAGGATTGGCTTCTAGAATCTGCTGCTCAATCCAGGAGCGCTGTCCACTAACAGCTGCAAGAAACTGCAACATGAGTTTGGTACTCTCTGTTTTTCCTGCTCCAGACTCCCCACTTGTAAGCACAACACCCAGACAATCTCAGATCATTTTAAACTGCTAACACTTACATAACATATGGCAGATGTTTGATGTTACAGGGCTACCTTAAGGTAAATATACATTTTTACTAAATATTTGCTAATAGCATATTCAAATTTTACGTTCTATCTGGTATTACTGTAAAGGACTTTATGATGACTTTAAAATCAGTTTGATTAAATATGTCAGAAATATGTCAATCACTAGATAATGTGTTTAAACCCAGACTTAAACTAAGATCAGGTTCAGCCATGTATGGAACAATGAATCTTTGCAGAACCTAATGATGCAGCACTGGTCTTTGCGGTTCCGGCGCATGTTGAAGAAACAGCTGTCTGCAATGGCAAAGACATGTGGGGGAAGATCACCCAGACGGCGGTCTGTGTACAGCTGCACCTGCTCTGGAGTGTAGATGGGTAGCAGCTGGTAAGGATTCACTGCCACCAAAATAGACCCTGTGAATGTCTAACAACAAGAGCAAGTGAGTGAGGATTATTGGCAATCATTAAGACAAAGCCAACAATCTGAAAATGACATGCAACTGGCATAAAATGATATGAAACATTTGAAAAAAGCATTGGGTGCGTTTTAGTAAGGAGGGTTAACCAAGTCTAAGTTAGTGTGTAAACCCTATGATATGAAACACTGAGTTTTTGGTTTCAGAAAAGCTGACCCAAGGTAATTCAATCAACAATAAGTAGGTTGACTCTTGAGTTAAATGTGTGCACAATGACTATGAAAAGCCATCAGCACCAATTGTGATTTACCATGGCAACAACACCTGAGAAATGTGGTCCACATGCTTTTATAATACGTGAAAGGCCTAGCTATGTACAGTATTTTATACATTTTTGTATAGGCTCTTTTGATATTTAGAAGGGGTGAAGACAGGCGTAATTTGCGGGTGGGACATGTCCCCACCTCTTTTTGTTAAAGCTGATTGTGTCCCCACCACGTTATAAATGCAATTTAAAACTTGTAGGAGGTTTTTGTAAAGCATCTACAAATCGTTGTTCCCTGCATCAGCGTTGCGAAGCTATGGGAATGCCTTTGCGTGATCGCGTCTGAAGCACGTATGTCAAAATCGCCGAATGGCAAGCTGCACGTCACAGGCAGGGTGACGTCAGGACCAGGAAGTGTATAAAGGGACCCTGGGACGCTAACACATTAGCTTTTGTGCCTTCAGCTGCGCGTGTGTGTTGTTTGGTTAACTTTTCTGGGATTATACAATCATTCAAGCCTTGTGTTTCTCCCTGCCCTCGCTACATCACGGGTAGGGATACACATGAGTTTTGTGTGGTTTGTTTGTGAGTGGAGCATGCCTGGTCGGCACTTGAAAACGGCGACTGTGTGCATTGCGAGGCGTTCCCACGCTCCGCTCCCGGCTGGCTTGTTTTGAGAAACATAGCCAGCCATGCGGTCCCCACGGTGGTGCCGTCGTGGGGATCGCAGATGGAACTTACTGATGGGTTGGGGACGCGCTGCGGTTACTTCGGCCCAGGGCGGGAGCCCACGCCTTCACCTGTGCAGGGAGGTAGATGTGGTGAGCATGGAGACAGGGGAAAGTGCTTCTGGCAAAGGGGGCTATAGAGATAAGAGAAGAAAGAGAGGCTGGGTTTTACAGCCATTACTTTATCGTTCCAAAAAAGGATGGAGGCTTGTGCCCTATTCTAGATCTGCATACGCTGAACTGTTCAGTAAAGAAACTGAAGTTCAAGATGCTTACACTCAGACAGATCGTGACTCAAATCAGATCCATGGACTGGTTTATCACAATAGACATGAAGGACGCATACTTCCATGTCTCCATCCTTCCCAAACACAGGAGGTTCCTGAGGTTCGCTTTCGGGGGCGTAGCGTACCAATATCAGGTTCTTCCCTTTGGTCTGGCCCTGTCACCCCGCACTTTCACGAAATGTGTAGATGCTGCCCTGACGCCTCTGCATCTCCGGGGCATTCGCATTCTCAACTATTTAGACGATTGGCTCATTTTGGCCGAATCAGAGAGTCTAGCAGCTCAACATCGTAACGCTCATGACAGATGCATCCCTAATGGGCTGGGGAGCGGTAATGGAAGACTGTTCCTCCAGAGGCCTATGGAGGGGCCGCCAGCTCAAGTGGTATGGCTAGCATTGAAGCAGTTCCTTCCTTGCCTCAGGAACAACCACGTGTTGGTCCAGACGGACAACACCTCTGTGGTTGCCTACATCAACCATCAGGGGGGTCTGTGGTCGCGCCCATTATACAAACTGGCATACTAGATCCTGCTTGGGCCCAAGGGAAGCTACTCTCTATCAGAGCAGCCTACATCCCGGGACGGTTGAATGTGAGAGCGGACGCCCTGTCGAGACAGGGGCCGAGGCCAGGGGAATGGAGACTTCACCCAGAGGTGGTGAGATTAGTCTGGGGTATTTTTCTCCCAGCGGAAGTGGACCTTTTTGCATCTCTAGAGACGATGCACTGTCCATTGTGGTTCTCCCTAACGCCTCCAGCCCCATTGGGGTTGGATGCCCTAGTACATCCATGGCTGAGGCTACGCCTGTACGCTTTTCCCCCGATCGCTCTGCTCCCGGGAGTTCTGGAGAGGGTGTGCCAGGACGGGGTTCGCCTCTTGCTGGTTGCACCTCTATGGCCGGCCGAGTATGGTTCTCGGACCTCATTGCACTCCTAGACGGCACCCCTGTGCAGCTGCCGATCAGGAAAGATCTCCTATCTCAAGCGCAAGGCTCTATCCTTCACCCTTGCCCAAAGATGTGGAAACTGTCTACTGTCGACTCATGCACACAGCTCTCTACCGAGGTCGTAGACACCATTCTAAACTCCAGAGCTCCCTCCACGAGGAAGCTGTATGCTCTAAAGTGGGAAGTATTTACTTCCTGGTGTTCAGGTCGAAGTCGAGATCCAGTTAACTGTCCGGTTAGCACAGTGCTACAGTTCTTGCAAGACCGTTTTTCGTCAGGGCTGATGCCCTCGACTATTAAGGTTTATGTGGCAGCTATTTCTGCCTACCATACTCTTATCAATGGCCAGTCTGTGGGTCGAGACCCACTGGTTATACACTTCCTCCGTGGCACACTGAGGCTAAGGCCGGCATTGCGTGCCAGAGTTCCGGCTTGGGACCTGGCGGTGGTACTACAGGGGTTGTCCGTTGCACCGTTCGAACCCATTGAGGCCATCTCGGCCAAATTTCTCACCATCAAGACAACGTTCTTGTTGGCAATTTCTTCTCTGAAAAGAGTTGGGGTCCTCCAAGAGCACTCTCAGTCTCTCCTTCATGCCTGGAATTTGCACCAGGCATGTTTAAGGCTTTTCTTTACCCAAGGCAGGGTTACGTGCCTAAAGTACCTACCAATGTGCCGAGGCCCATTAAGTTGCAGGCCTTCTGTCCTCCTCCCTTCAGGAATTCGGACCAGGAAAGATCTAACTTGGTGTGTCCAGTCCGAGCAGTTGTTTGTGTGTTTTGGGCCACTCAGCAAAGGGTTGCGGCGACCAAACAGACTCTTAGCAGGTGGATAGTCGAGGCTATCGCACTGGCTTATCAAGTCTCTGGACAGTCGTCTCCACTCGCTGTCAAAGCTCATTCTACTCGGGGTATGGCTGCCTCTAAGGCCTTAGGGTCAGGGGCTATGCTTGTGGATGTGTGTAATGCGGTTGACTGGGCTTCGCCGCTCATATTTATGCGTTTCTATGATTTGGACCTGGCTTCAATGCCAGGGTCCCATGTGCTAGTGCCCTAGTGGGCCTATGATGAATATAATATGGCCAGGGGGGTCTCGCCGTTAACATTCTTTCTCTTATGGTCCTGGATTGTGGGCCAGGGCCCTATGCATTCTTGCGGTTTTAAAGATGAGTGTAGTTATGGCCAGTGGGGTCTTGCCATTCACTTTCTTTTCTCTGTACTGTATGGTCCTGACTTGTGGGCCAGGACCCGATGACTTCTACCTATATGTATTACGGCTGGCTGGACGTCGCCGCTCACATTTGGTCATTTCTATGTCTTGGACCTGGCATGTGTGCCAGGGTCCCGGTTGCTTGTGCCCTAGTCATCCTATTCGGATTCACACTTCCAGGTACTTGCTCATATGGCGGCATTGGAATCTCGTTCCCATAGCGTCACAATGTTGACGCAGCGTTGAGTTCCCTTTCAGGGAACCAGGGTTACATAGTAACCTAGACGTTTTTTCATAATTCATACAATTTACAAACATAATTTGCGATGACGAGAACTTTTACGATGCTGTAAACAATGAAACTTGTAAAACTCACGCGAGACACAGTGACACAATGTTTCATGGGATGAGTAGTTTCTTTTTAGAAGCCTACAGATTCCTGTCTTTTTAGCTTCGTTGCACTATTACATACGACAGAGGATTAGGGCCATGGTAAAAATAAAAAAATAAAAATGTCTTAAGCCATTATAATGCAAGATAAAACCAAATAAAATATTGAGAATAAACTCATTATATTTTGAGAATAAAATCGTTAAGTTTTGAGAAAAAAAAAGTATCTCAAAATAATGAGATTTAAAGGCGTATTATTTAGAATAAAGTTGTAGCAGAACAAGATTAAAGTTGAAATATTTGGCGAATAAAGTCAAAATTTTAACAATATAAAGTCATAGCAGAATGATAATTAACTAAATATTTTGAGAATAAAGTCATCATTTTATAAATCAGATCTGTGAAGCCAAATTCAGTAAACACCTAATCAATGAATTGTACTATTTACAGGCAAGCTGATGAACAATAATGCTTAGTGTGGTTTAATACGTAAAGAATGTAATATTATAAGACTAATATAATATTATAATTCAGTACATTATAATTCAGTGTTAATAAACTATACTATGTACAGGCCACCAAATGAGCCCATATACTGAATGCAAAGTGCTGCGCTTCAAGTCTGCTCTATATGGGATCGAGCCATATAGCGCTTTGCATTCATATAGCCAAATCCCTTAGGAAAATTAACCACGGTTTTACTATAAATGAAAAAGAAAAACATTATTACTATACAGTAGTTAAACCATGTTAACCAATGGTTTGCCACAATATATTAACAATATAACAATATAAAAACATATTTTACTATAATAAAACCAGGGCTAGGCTCATCTACTTGCCTATATATGCTTTATTAATAAAGTGTGTAATACATTTGGTTTGTTCACACTGCTTCAAATGCATTCTTGTCAATATTATAGATTAATTCTAGTATATGACTTTTTTTCTCAAAATATTCTGCTATATCTTTATTCTCTAAATTTTGAGTTTATTCTTGAAAAATTATGACTTTAATCTCTTAGGGCCAGTTGTTCAAAGGTAAGATGATCGGATTTTGGTTATCGGATTGGATCAAATCTTGAAAATGGGTTGTTCAAAAGGGAAAGAAGGAATCTGAAATCAGATTAGATCACGGAATCCAATCCTAGTTTTAATCTGGATCAAACCTTCAGTTTGTGTTGTTCAAAACTTGTCAGTAGGATTTGGATAACTTTGATCCAAAAAAACAGGATTATCCTGATCCCAACAGGGGGTAGGATTTCAAGGTGGATTCCAGGAGGAAAATGTAGTAAAACTTTAAAATTGGCCAAATAATACATTTGTATCATTTAGTGTATATACTTTTATTTATATTTTGCACTTGACTTGTGTAACCGTTGTAACAGTGATAAAGTAGATATAGTAGACATAGGCTACCAATTAAGCTATTCAATATAGTAGAGTAAAAATAATGAAATATGAAATAATCCCCCAAACAGATTTCAATAACAAACAAAAATAATACATTTCATTTTTCTGTCATTCATCACCGTATATTAATTTCAAAGAAACAATCATCAGAGATGAGCCTGTCAAAAATAATGTCTAACAATTGCATCCCTTACTATACGTCCAGTCAGTCCCTCATTCTGACAGAATGCCAGAGGTTGGTCTGGTTCTTCAACAGGCTCAGGTGCATCATAAACATCATCACAGAGAGGGACATTGCACCTGGTAGCGATGTTGTGCAGGACGATACACACTAGTATTATGTTGCATGCTCCCTGTGGTTCCACTCGCAAGTAGTTAAGGCATGCAAAGCGTCTCTTCAGAACTCCATTTAAACGCTCAATTGCACATCTTGTTTTGCAATGAGCAGTGTTAAAGCGTGCCTGCGCAGGTGTGGTTGCTGCAAGAAAAGGAGTCATCAGCCATGGTAGGAGTGGATAGGCACTGTCTCCTAATATTATGCCATCCGGTCAGTTGGTTTGGAGTTCTCTGTATAAAGCACTCTCTCTCAGGATACGTGCATCATGAACAGACCCACTTCACGACACAGTTTGTGATGATGAGGTCAGCATCGCCCACAAGTTCGATGTTGATGCTGCGCCTCCCCTTTCAGTTGATGTACTCCCAATCCCTCTCATGAGGTGCTTGGATATGCACATGAGTGCAGTCAATAACCCCAATAGCATTGGGCATGTTCCCCAAAAGAAAAAACTTGTGCTTGGTCTGGGCAATCTGGACATCCTTTGGAAGTGAAACAAACTGATTGACCAGGCTGGCCAATACAATTGACACAGCTTTCACTACATCACTCACAGTTGATTTGTCCACTCCTATATTGTCACCAACTACTTGGTAGAAAGTCCCAGATGCATAGAAGCGCAGACCAATGAGGACCTGTTCTTCCACAGACTGTGACTCCTTCGGGTTCTCCGTTGAAGTTTTGGCCTGACAAGGTCTGCAATGTACTTAATATCAGCATTCCCAAAGCGACAGCGAGCATACAGTTCTTCAGTGGTGTATTGCTCCAGTGGTTGTGCACGCTTAACATACACCCTTTGACGGTATTCTCTTTCACCAAAACGGTGGTAGCGATGGACAATACCTGCCATGTCAGTGCCTCTCTCTAAGTCCTCTGAGAAAGTCTGAATATAAGATGGCTGTCAAATACCCACACAGCAATTGGCTGACGTGCTGTGGCTTGTGTTCAGTTAAATCAATCATGCCCAAGGCCTATAAATACTATGTTCACTGCAACAGATGAGGTGGAACCATGGACTCAAAAGGACCTAATTTCACTGTTGCAGAAACCCATGCACTGCTGGAGGGTGTTAAGTGCCATTATGCCTCAATAGTAGGAAGCTCTGTTGCGGGTGGAATGGTGACTAACAAAAGGAAGAAAGACATTTGGGTTGAAATCACCCAGAATGTGAATGCAATGGGGTCTGGCCAGAAGAGGACCTTGGAGCAAGTGAAATTTAGATGGAAGAATCTGAGGGCCAGAACAACAAAGGACCTTGCTGAAGCAAAAAACACCCAAACAGGCAATAAACCCTTTAAGAAAGGTGAATATACAGATGTGGTTCTGGACATTATTGGAGGTGAGAACTCTAAAGCTCTGCACAGGATTCAAGGTGTTGTAGGGGATGGTGAGCCTACGATTGTAGAGGAAAGTGAGCCAGTTCCTCCTAATGCAGAGGAAACATTCATTCTGGATCTCAGCCCTATTATTGAAATACAACCTGGATCCTCACTGGTAGAGCCAGCAGTCACAGGAGCTCAGAAAAGAGGCTTGAAGCGTCCTTTGCCGAATAATAATGATGATGCCTATGAATTACTTCTAAAACGAGAGACTGAAAGAGCAGAAGCACAGATACTCCTGGCAGAGGAACAAATCAAGCTGACCAAACTGCAGCAAACCAAAGCAAAACTTCAGATCTGCCTCCTAAAAGCAGAGCTTGGAAATGCTGGTCTCTCCTCCTCAGATGAAAAAGAACCCTGAACATTCTTTATTTTGTTAACTATTTTATTTTTTTAAGACGTTTTCAAAATATCCACAATGTATTTGTTAATGTATATTTGTTTTTTATTTTTTGTGACTCAGATGAGGGGATTATGAATTATGAATGGAAGTGGATGTTTATGTTATTTTTGTGTTTTATCTCAAAATAAAAAACTCTTACAGTGACCCCATGTTGGCTCTTCTACCTGTTCTTTACATAGCTGGTAGCCAACGTTGTGATATGTTGTCCCATTTAGAGCACAGGTAATCCGGATTTGGTAATCTTGAAAACTGTGTATCTGGATCAGGGTGATCCAGTCCAATGTTGCTTTGAGAAACCGGCATACTTTTTTCTCGAACTATTATGACTTAAATCTCATCATTTTATTTTGTATTCTTTTCAGGTGGCACTAATCCTCCGTCGTAGTATGAAGGTTCAGAATGAATACAGAATGAAATTATTTGAACATTTTGCAAAAGCGATTGTGACAGCATTTCTGGTCTTGATAACTGTTGGTAATTGCAAGTGTTGATGAAAGATGGCCGCCCCGGAGTGTTCTGCCGCGGCCAAGATGGCCGCCCCTGAGTGTTCTGCCTTGGCCAAGATGGCCGCTCCTGAGTTCCCCGACGTGGTCAAGATGGCCGCTCCTGAGTCCCCCGTCGCGGTCAAGGTGGCCGTCCCCGAGTTTCCAGAATCTGCCCCAAGCCAAGATGGCCGTCCCCGAGTTTCCAGACTCCGTCCCGACCAAGATGGTCGCCCCCGAGTTTCCTGCCCCGGCCAAGATGGCCGTCCTTGAGCGTTCTGCCAAGGCCAAAATGGCTGTCCTTGAGTGTTCTGCCAAGGCAAAGATGGCCGTCCCCAAGTTTCCTGCCCCGGCCAAGATGGCCGTTCCCGAGTTCCCAGAATCAGTCCCGGCCAAGATGGCCGCCCTTGAGTGTTCTGCCAAGGCCAAGATGGCCATCCCCGAGTTCCCAGAATCTGTTCCGACCAAGATGGCCGTCCCCGAGTTTCCAGACTCCGTCCCGGCCAAGATGGCCATCCCCGAATTTCCAGACTCCGCCCCAGCCAAGATGGCCGTCCCCGAGTTTCCAGACTCCGCCATGGCCACCCCTGAGTTCCCTGCCACGGCCGAGATGGCAGCCCCTGAGTTTCCTGCCACGGCCGAGATGGCCGCCCCTGAGTTCCCTGCCACGGCCAAGGGGGCCGCCCCTAAGGTCCCTGAGTTACCAGACTCTGCCCCTGAGTTTCCAGACTCTGCCCCTGAGTTTCCAGACTCTGCCCCTGAGTTCCAGACTCTGCCCCTGAGTTTCCACAGTCTGCCCCTGAGTTTCCACAGTCTGCCCCTGAGTTTCCACAGTCTGCCCCTGAGCTTCCACAGTCTGCCCCAGAGCTTCCAGACTCTGCTTCGCCATCTGGACGTTCGGGCTCACCTCGGGTCTTCCCGGTCCCAGTTCCTCCATGGTGTGCAGCTCCCTCATTTCCGCCATGGCCCGGCATCCCCCTGGCTCAACCGGGCTCCCTCGTCCCTCCGGCTCCGCCTTGGTCAGTCGTCGACCATCCATCGTCTATGGACTCCACTACTCCATCATCGACGCTCCATCCCTCTGGCTCTGTCAGGCTCCTCCCTCCCTCTGGCTCCACCTTTGTCCTCTGACTCTCCGTCTCCGCCTTGGGCTCCTGTGTCTCCGGCTACGTTCCTGTCAGTCAGCTCCCTGGTCTCGTCAGTCCCTCCACCATGGCACCTCCCTCCGTCGACTCCACTGTGGGCTGCTGTCCAGGCTGCGCTCTGGGTCCTGTCCCCCTGCTCCTGGCTCCTCCCACCTGCAACTCCTCCCTGGCCTGATGAACGTTTCCTGCTCCTCCTCCCTCTTCTGTGGGTCGTGCGCAGGAGGACACGCCTTCCAGGAGGGGGGTACTGTCACGGTTCCACCCTGCACCTCCCGTTTGAACTCCATTTCCCATAACACCTTGCACCTACCGCACCTGTTCCTGGATCACCCGCCATCATCTTGATTCACCCACACCTGTTCGCTATTACTTGGACTCCATATATACCATGTGTTTGTCATGTATCATTGGCCGGTATTGTTGTTTCATGCTTGTCGTGTTTCGCTATCTGTTGTTTCCTGTTGTTACCTGTTTTTGGATATTTCTGCCTGTTACCTGTTTTGGATATCGTTGCCTGTTTTTGAATGCCTTTTCCCTGGATGTTTTCATTCCTAGTTATGGATTGTATTTTACGTTTGTTGAATCAAGAAGTAAACCTTTTTTAACCTTACCCCTCAGTCTCTGACTCATTATATTCCAACAAACATAAATAAAGAGTCAAATGACAATATGGCAATTTTTTCCTTACCCTGCTTCGCAAGCACCACTAATGATAAGTATGCAAGATAATATTAGTGATGTTTTAATATTAATAATAATAAGTATGGTGGATAACAACAGTGATGCTCTGCTTTTATTAATAATAATAATAAGTATGGTGGATAACAATAGTGATGCTCTGCTTCGCAAGCACCACTAATAATTATGCAGGATAATAGCTTTCCTTTGCACGCAACACTAATTAAAAATATCCCAGATGGATTATCTTTGTAATAGAGGCAATGGTGTGGCCTCATTTTACTCAGATAACCAATCAGTCTCCCAGGAGCTTCATGATGCTGTGAAGCCACATGCCCAAGCAACCATTTATTGCACCCTATCAACCAATCCAATAAACTGCCATTATAAAAGGCCCAGACAGATTTTTGTGTCCCATGAGCTTTATAAAGCTGCCAAGGCACTCCCTTGCAACTTATATATCACCCTATCAGCCGATCTAGACCAGGGGTTCTCAAAGTCCAGTATCCGGACCACATCTGGACATGGAGAGAATTTGATCCAGACCCAGCTCTCCTGATAATTGTGATATATTTTATGTAAAGCTGCTTTGCAACAATGAAAATTGTGAAAAGCACTATATAAATAAGACTGAACTGAACAATGATGAAGATAACAGTTCTTCCTCCAAATATTTTCTTCTGCACCAAATGATATCCCTGGACTACCACAATATTAATATTGACTGATTAAAAATGAAATCAGTGTTTTTCCCCTTTTAGTACACAATGTAAAATAAGTACCACATGAATTTCCATATCATACTGTAGGAGCCAAAGCACATCGGCTAAAAATACGCTGCCAAGCACCAGCAACCGGTGTTTTCAGACACGCACCTAGCATTTTTTAGCACTAAAACACTGTCAGATTTGAATGCTAACTTCTAAATGTAATTTTATCAGTGTTTTGGAGCATACAAGTTTTTTAAATTCCTTAGGATTAGCATATATACTGTATACTAAAATGAAAAAAAAAATTTCACGAAGACTATTAATCTTGAAAATCCAAACTATTTGCTGTATAATATAAACACATATGTTCAATAAAAACAAACAGGCTTTACTCAATGTGGTGTTTAAGAACTCACATAGATGATTCCTTCTTTGTAACGCACTAAAAGGTTCCGTAGCAGTCCAGCCTCATTCAGGTCACCCAGATGTATCATGTCATCCACACCTTTCACTGAGGTGGGGTGCATAGGCTTCAGGGAACCTTCTTTCTTAATTTTGTGCTCCTAAAATTACACCATAGAAAAAAGCTACATTCAAAAAAGGAAAATAAAAATCTTTCATAAACTAAAAGAGTTCTGGCTGATATTACCTTTCCCTCATCATCAATAAGCTGAAGCTGTCCAGTATCTGAGAGACTGACTTTAGCTCCGATCGGTACCCCATCACTGCAGTCCACCCACACATAATCTCCCTAATTCAAAGACATTTTAAGAAATTATATTTTCGTCAAATTAAACAATTTATTTCTGATATAACTAATTACAAGATTTACGAAAATGCCTTTTTCCTGTGCTGAAATTTCACACACTTTATTCACAGCATGTATACAAAAAAGACTTGCCTTTCTTAAAATCACCATGACTGAGTTCCTTCTTACTACAATCTAAATGGTGGAGAAAAAGAAATTTTTAAATCAATATCACACCAATGAAGAATTTCAAAGAACTGTGACTAAGTATGACACTTTTCCTGTATACATCCATGATAAAAATGTACATGCAAATATTTTTAAGTATAACATCAAATCAGTGTCAAATAATTACCTATAGATTGTATATTAACAAGCCTTTTGAGAAAATCAACAAGATCCTTTTTCGTTTAAGTTCGCAAATCCAAGTCTTTAGTTCAAAGAAATGGCCACTGCAATCTGTGGATGACTTTTTATGATAATGTGACTTTGCACTCTGCCCAGCACATGATTATGACTATTATGATAGAGGAAGGTTTGCACCCTCCACATCATAAATTCCAAAGAAAAGAGCAGTAGTAGATAATTACAAATTCCTCAAACCACAGAGACCACTGACAAGGCCATAAATATGTACTCTACATATTCTATAACAATTATTTAATGTACATTCGTAGATGAAGCATATAAAAAGAAGCATAAAAGAAAATGAAGTACACTGTAACAGCAGTGTTTATCTGCACGAACACCGTCTGATAATGTGTAATGATGGACCTTTGGACCTTTGTGACTAAGCATACAGCATAGAGGACTGAGTTCCTATAATAAAGGGACAATCAAGTTGTAAATATCGAGTTGTCATAGTTACCAAAATGACTTCACCCATTATGGTGGTGTCATTGGTCGTATATCCACCTAGCAATAAATTATGAATTTATTTGAGTTATTGCTTTTTTTTAACAATTAGCTACCCATCCATTTGTTAGGGGTTTATCCTGTTGTGGCTTTTACCATTTTTACTCTCAAAGTCTTGGGTTTTGATGCCAAAAGATAGACTTTAAATTTTAGAGATAAAAACCAGAGTTGCCTTCAGAACAACTCCTCAGTCTAGTTTGTGGTCATGTATATATTTGAACGATGTGAAAGAGGTAAACACATTCAATACATGTTACTATTATTATTTTTAAATCTTTCCACCAAGAGAGAGATGAAAGAAAGGTACATCTGATATTCCCAGTCCAAAAGGGGTCAGTTTACTTTACCATTTATGTATACCTTCCTGGACATTTATTTATTTATTTGCCAAAGTCATGTGCATTTATTAACATTGCTGTGCTGCTTTTTCAGGACAAACATTCAATTATAATAGTAGTTTAACTTGATAACACAAATGGACATTTTTAAATTGAGTATATGATTCTTCTATGTTCTTCCACAATCCCTTAACACCAAATATTGTGACTAGCATTTTTTTTGTTCACCATTAAAACATTGCATAGCAACATTCTGCAAGTTGACTATATCTCCTAGTGAAAGGATGGCCCTTTTAAACCTCCTTGATAGAATAACATTTTAATAATAAAATTAATAAGCAAAGATAAGTAGTTACTATATTAACCCTTTCACGCATACATGTTTTTAACAGCTGTTTTGGTTTTCCATGGCGACGCATCAACCCAGCTAACACATGACCTTCCAGTTATTGATACTTATTGGTAATCTCATGACTTACCAACTGACAACATCACCGTCCCTGGCCTGTAATTTTATTACCATTAAATTGCCAATTCACAATGTGGTTTCCTAACGTTGCAAGATGACCAAAAACGGTCAATTACATAGGTACTATTTTAGTAATTCCATGACTTTGGATAATAACTGCAACAAAATAATTACCAATATTTTATTACCCTACAACGAGAAGAAGCACTGCATCTGACAGGAAAACAGGTGTTCATTTCTGTGAGGTGGGACAAGTTTTAATGTTACAGTAACTTAACAGTGGCTTAGGTAAAAAAAAATATTATTTATAAATAGCATAATAATTTATATTCTGACAGAATCTGACAGCATTTTTGAGGTGCTTCTTACTGACAGGAAATTTCCTCTGACAGGACATTTAATATTAAAGGTGAGAAAATTTTGAACAAATAAATATTTTATTGTCATTTTATTGTTTTTTTACAGTTAACATTTTTTTTAAATTAAGGCACTCTAAAAGTGTTATTTTTATTTATTGTTTTACTTTTAGGTATTATACAGCACTGATGGCAGTTCCCAGCAAACATATGGCCAGTAGGCCGGTAGCAGACCACCAGCAGCAAAGTTGGCGGCCTCTGCCGAAGTTTTGCTCATTATTTTTCCAGCGGTCCACCAGCAGCAGCCTCTACATTTCTGACAGTGGTCCGCTACTGGGCCCCTGGTTTATATTATTTTTTTGTTGCCAACCCACAGTTCATATCTGTTTACACATTGAACATAATATTGTATTCTATGCAGTAATTAATCACAAGTACACCACTCCGTTGCAAATTTATTAATTTTGACAATTATAAATAATAAAACTTATAGGTTACATTACATGAAATAAAAAGTAATTTATGTTTGCTAATCATCTGATATATAAATAAACTTATCATACAACTAAATACGTTAAAATACATACATATAGAGAGATATTTGCATACCGTAAAACTTCAAATAATAGCCGAGTCCCAAATAGACGCCTGTCTCTTTTAAACGCCTGGTGTGACGACAGGTTTGGGTAAATAAAGGCCGGTCTCAAATAGAGGCCTGGTCTGTTTTTTAAGGTATGCTTGCGCGCGCGCGCGTGTGTGTGTGCGAGGGAGAAAGCATAGGGAGAAAGAGGAGATGATATATTTCATTAACTTCGGGATGTTATCCTTAGGTATGTGGCCTGACAGTAGCTTCTGATGGAAGTGAGGATCACCTTATCCATTGTTTCAAAGAGGGAGAGCCGTGCGCATCTGGGCGAGAGCTGTTAGTGCAAGCAAGGCAGGCAGAGTTAGCGGAGGCTGGAGAGGGAGAAGTGGAGGAGAGCGACGTGGAGGAGGAATTCGCCAATGAACTTGTAATTGAGGATCGCGGGGATGATGATAGTGATGAATAGAGTAATTTTCTATCACATGATTGCAGTTGTTTTACAGGGTAGCCTTCATTCTTTCTTGTTGATATGTTTCGGGCAACAAGTTCATATGCTCGATGGATTTTAGCGGTAACTTATATTGTTCTGCCCATTGCTGTCACATCGTTTCGTTTTTAATGTTTTTTTTATGCTGCCAATAGCCAAAGACATTTCTTACATTAAATGATTTGTTAAACACATTCAAATTAATTATAAATAAAACGTAATATAATGTGGTAACCTCCTACTGTCATGCTTGAACATCTCAACACTAAATTAAAGGCCTGTCTCTTATAGACGCCTGTCTCAAATACAAGCCGGTGCAGTTCGGCGATTTGGGTAAATAGAAGCCCGGGCTATTATTTGAAGTTTTACGGTATACACAACAAGAACAAAAACAGAACACTTATAAAACTATAAATCTCTATAAAAATGCCCTCAACTCTGTCTGCAGCACCTTTTCAAAAATTGGGAAACCACTTCTTGGAGGTTCCTCTCTGTTGCCTCTTAAGATGAGGGGTTCTCTTTTATTGGACCTGAAATTACAGAACAAATCTCAACAAATTTTCTTTAAGGTGAACGACAGGGTTTCTGCAGATTTCATAAATTGAAGCAACCTAAATTGAAACAACACACATTTTAATACAATATCAAGGATGTCTTCTGCTTTCAGCTGTTCACTTTTAAGGGGTCGCCACAGCAAATACTCTGTTTCCATCTAGCTCTATCCTTGGCATCCTCAACTCTCACACTGATTAACTTAATGTCCCCTTTTATCACATCCATATATCTCCTCTTTCAACTTCAAGTTTATTTGTATAGCGCTTTAACAATGTAGCACTGTTTTAACAGAATGACAAGCAGGGAAATATAAAAGCTAGCTTAATAATATCTAATATCAGCAGTCTCCTAGTGAGCACTCCAACACAGCGACGGTGGCAAGGAACCCAAATTCCATTAATGACTGTATATATGATGCGTCACAGCTGCAGTCAGTAATTTTTTTTTTAATGATTTATTTTACATTTTAGACAAATTACAATCATGAAAAAAAGACAATACAAATAACAAAAAAAATAAATAAATAAGGCATGTAGACATGTATACTGTCACAGACACGCCAGGCTCATACACTGCCCAATCACAGCGCACTGCATCCCCCGATTATTGATTGATCACACCTGCACGCAATATCAGCTCACACATAAAAAGACATGCACGCACTGCTATTCACTGTCCGGTCTCGTTAGTTAATGGGCTAATGTTACAAGACTTACCTGTTGGATTACTTACCTGTGTTCAAGCTCTTCGTCTCTACGTTTGTTTCCTGTTCCTGTGTACCCCGCGATCTCCATTGTTTCCAGTTCCCTACGATCTCCATTGTTTCCTGTTCTCCATCGTCTCCAGTTCTCAAGCTCCTGCACCCATCATCTGTAATCTCCAGTCAGTTATCCAAGGACAGTACTTTCCGCTATTCCATTGTTTGCATTCATTGTTTACATTACTCTGCCTGTATCTAATAAACATCTCTACTGTGATTCCTGGTCTCCGGTCCCTCTGTCCGTAACATATACAACCATCCCAATATTCAAATTACAGATGAAAAAAGGGTTACAAGCTACTTAACCAGCAAACATATTATGTAGATGGGTTGGTGGGGAAGATCAGTCCAGCTGGAGAGTTTTAACATAAGAAAGAAAGGGCTTCCAAATTTTAGTAAAAGTACTGTTAGGCCCTCGTAGAGAATGCCTAATTCAATTCGATTCAATTTTATTTGTATAGCGCTTTCTCACAAAGGTCATTGTACCAAAGCAGCTTTACATGTATGGAAAGATAACAGTCAGTGATTCAAAAAAACTCTTTAAGAGAGAAAAAAATATTTCTGGAGGAGACCTGACCTGTTAAAGAGAGATGGCCTCCATCCGGGGCTCTATCCGGGGCCCAGGTCAGGAAGCAGACCAATCGGCTTAACCATCCGTCTGCAAGCTGCCTTGACATGTCACATTGGCCACATAAATTACAGCATATAGAGTTTTTACAACCCACATATCAACATATAGAGACTGTGTCTGTTCCTCGAACAAACAAACATGTAGCATACTCTAAACCAAAACACACAAATCTAATTAATATTAAACTAGAAAACAATCTACAAACAGATGCTACAAAAAGTTAAAATTCGGCCTGCTTAACATCAGGTCGCTTTCCAATAAAGAATATATTGTCATTGAAATTATTACAGACCACAACTTTGACGTTGGCTGTGCCTGACAGAAACATGGCTTAAAACAGATGATTTTATCAGTCTGAATGATTCTACTCCACAAGACTACTGCTATAAGCATGAGCCTCGTCTGAGGGGTAGAGGTGGCGGTATTGCTACAATCTATAGCAACCTATTTTGCATCAATCTTAAATCTAGAAAATTTTAAATAATGAAAGCGAGAAAGTTTGAAATAATGGTGCTAAATATGTCACTTCCAAACGGTCGCAACAAACATTTGCCCTTCATCATGGCTACTATTTACAGACCACCGGGTCATCATGCAGACTTCCTTAAAGAATTGCAGATTTTCTGTCAGAATTATTAGTCACTGTAGATCAGGGGTGGGCAACTGATGGCCCGCAGGACCATATCCGTATGAACGCTGAAAAATGAAAAGACTGCTGTTAATTCTCCAACCAGGAGAGGGCGCTTGTTTCTGCCGGTCACTATGGTAATTAACCATAGTAGGAGATGCGCGCTGTTGAGATGCTCAGTATGTTTGGCAGCACTTACATCTGTGAAAGTAGTTTCTCAACAATGAAGCACATTAAATCAAAAGACAGAAACAGACTGACAGATGACCATCTCTTTCAGCTACTGCAGGTTGGCTGTACAAACTTTCAGATTGACATTGATTCAATTGTGCACCAGCAGGAGAAGCCACAGGTATCTCATTAAGACTATTTGGCATTAGGAATGTTGTCATGAAATGATCTATAAATTAATGTGTTTGGAGAAATGTATGCACTGAATTGTTTTAATTTGTGTTTATTACTATTTTAATTTATTTTTATAGGGATTTAAAAACTCATTTTTCCCCAGTTAATAACTGTTTTATATAGCACTTTTAACTGTTCTCAGAGGGTAGTTTTAGAATGTTCTCTTGGCTACTAATCAAAAACACGGTGTTTGTACCTTGGTTGAAATGCATATATTTGTTTTCATTTAAAACGTTGGCTATTTGAATGAGCATAATTGCACAAGTTTAAGTTTAAACTCGTTGCATTCATTGTATATTGAGTTCCCTCAATAAAAAGTAAATTGTAAAACGTGTCTCTAGATTAATACAGTAGCTAATCTGGCCCACTGGTATGAAGGTGAAAATATGCTGGCCCTCATCATTTTGAAAGTTGCCCATCCCTGCTATAGATAGAGCCTTAATCGTTGGTGACTTTAACATACACGTTGATAACCCAAAAGATGCGCTACGTATAGCTTTCATGGATGTCCTGGACTCGCTTGGTGTTAGCAAAAAGGTGTCAGGTCCCACACATAAATGTAAGCACACTTTAGACCTAATTCTGTCATTTGGACTAAATATAAATAACATAGAAATATTACTTCAAAGTAATGCTATCTCAGATCACTGCCTCATATCATACACTGTACTTTTAGATAACCCCCCTTGTCCTTAACATCAGTTTAGATCAAGCAGAACAATCATCTCTACTACTAAAGATAGTTTTATTAGCAATCTTCCGAATCTGTCTCAAACCCATAATGTAATAAACAACAATGAAGATCTTGACGCCGTGACAGAAACATTAAACAAAGCCTTTTCAGGTACCTTAGAAGTTGTCGCACCAATTAGATTAAAGAGAATAAAAGAAAGAACGCCAGCACCATGGTGTAATAACCACACCTCAGCCCCCAAAAATTCAGCTAGAAAAATGGAACGTAGATGGAGGATTACGAACTTAGAGGTATGGCGTGATGCATGGAAAGAGAGCACTAACAAGTACAAACAGGCTCTAAAAACCGCCAAATCTTCCTATTTCAGCAAGTTGATCGCAGAAAATCTAAATAACCCTCTTTAATACAGTCGCAAAACTGACTAAAAACAAATCATTAACAGAAAAAGTTGCTAAACTACAGCACGATAGTAATGACTTTATGAAATTGTTTGAAAATAAAATCGAGCAGATTAGAGAAAATATTTGCATCTACACAGCTAGCCACCTCTATATCTGATAGTATCCCGTTCCGCATCATGCCACTAGTACAACTTGAATCATTTAATGCTATTACAATGGATGAGCTCACAAAAATAATAAATTCATCAAAATCATCATCCTGTATATTAGATCCCGTCCCCACAAAATTACTAAAAGAAGTTTTTCCTGCAGTATCGGAACCACTGCTCACTATTATTAACTCATCATTAGAATTAGGTTCTAAATGTTCCAGCAGCCTTCAAAATGGCAGTTATTAGGCCTCTCATAAAAAAGCCTAATCTCGACCAGGGAGACCTAACTAACTTTAGACCAATTTCTAATCTCCCCTTTTAATAAAAAATACTGAAAAAAGGTTGTATCTAACCAGCTACAGACATTCCTAGCGAAAAATAGCATTTATGAAAATTTTCAATCAGACTAGAAAACCTTGTTGGCATTAGTGGTCAAGCCTTAGCTTGGTTCAAGTCTTATTCAACCTATCGCTACCACTTTGCTTGTGTTAATGAGGAAAAAGCTTATCACTCTCAGGTAAAATACGGCATGCCACAGGGATCAGTTCTTGGTCCTATTGTCTTCGCATTATACATGCTTCCCCTCTGAGATATTATTAAGAAACATGCCATCAACTTCCACTGCTACGCTGACGATACCCAGCTTTATATTTCCTCAGAACCTGACAAAACCCGTTGTTTTTCTAGGCTAATAGACTGTATCAACGATATTAGAAAATGGATGGCAAACAACTTCCTTCTACTTAACCCCAATAAGACAGAGGTTCTGATTATTGAACCTAATAGCTCCAAACATGACACGATAGTCCACAACATCACTATAGAAGGTTGCACCATTGTCCCATCTTCCGCAGTCAAGAACCTAGGTGTGATTCTAGATAAGAACCTGTCTTTTGATGGTCACATTTCCAATGTGTGTCGTACTGCATTTTTTCACCTTAGAAACATTTCAAAGATGCGCCACATACTGTCTGTCTCGGATGTAGAGAAGCTAATCCACCCATTTATGACCTCAAGAATTGACTACTGTAATTCATTACTGGGGGGGTGTCATGCAAAGCAAATAAATAAGCTTCAGCTGGTTCAAAATGCAGCTGCTAGTGGACTTATGCTAACCACATAAGTTCACTTCTAGCAACACTGCACTGGCTACCTGTTAAGTTTAGCATACATTTCAAAATATTGTTAATTACATACAAAGCCCTAAACGGCCTAGCACCTTTATACCTCTATGAACTACTATCAGCATACAATCCATCGCGGGCATTGCGTTCACAAAATGGCGGGCTGTTAATAGTTCCAAGGATATCAAAAAAATCTAAAGGTGGAAGATCCTTCTCCTACTTAGCACCAAAACTGTGGAATGACCTTCCCAGCAATGTCCGGGACTCAGACACACTCGAGCAGTTTAAAACTAAACTAAAGACTTATCTCTTTAGCCACACATTCACCTAATTTCAGACCCTAACTCCCCAAAGCCGCAATAGTTAGCTCAACCGGAACCGGGCACACATACATATTACACATTGCATATGGTATAACATATGATTGCATACATTACATATGAATGGCCGCTATGCTAATGTTAGTCTGTTTTGTCCCCATCTCTCTCTATCCCCCTCTCCCTTTTCCGAGGGTTCCCGAGGAATGAGTTCCAGCCGGCACAACACTGCTCATAACAGTCCTGTGCCCGGTTGCATAAAGCACCTTAAGTGTAATTTTCCCTTAATTTTGCCCTTAAGTTTCCCTTAAAATTAAGGGGGTTGCAGAAAATAACCCTTAAGTGTTACTTAAGCAATTATTTAAGTAAAACGTCATAAACCCTTAGAATTTCCCTTAAGTATCTAAGTAATCCCTTAAAAGACGTTAAGTGTTGCATAAAGCCCCTTAATTGCCGTTTTCCTAAGTGTAGTTGAAGGTTGGTAAAACTTTACCTTAAGTGTTTCAGGAACACAAATTTTATGATATGGCTGAGTTTTTGGAACCTTTCGAAGATATTGATGTGCCGAGGTGAATTTTTCGTGATAGGGAGAATCCGATGGACCATCTTAACGATGAAAAACTGTTGCGAAAATATCGGTTTGATCGTCGCGCTATCAATGAGATCACTGACAAACTGGAAGGCGACCTTGACCGTGTCACCCAGCGCAACCACTCGCTACCAGCGGTGTTACAGCTGCTTATAGCACTTCGCTTTTTTGCACCTGGGAGTTCCCAGTCTGTAGTGGGAGATGTTTTCCACATTCATAAATCTTCTGTGAGCAGGGTTATTCACCGGGTTGCAGGGGCCCTTTGCCGTCATTTAAGCCAAAACGTTACGTTTCCATCTCCTCACGAACAGGATGCCATTCATACCTCTTTTTTTCGGAAAGCGGGGTTTCCTCAAATTTGTGGTGTAATTGACGGCACACATGTCAGAATTCAGGCGCCCTGCACGCATGAAGATCAATATGTGAAAAGAAAAAATTACCATTCAATTAATGTGCTGTTGGTATGTGACCATCTGTCCAAAATTAGAAATGTTGTTGCATTGTGGCCAGGGAGTTCACATGACTCTAGGATTTTGGTAGAGAGCAAGATCGGGAGAGATTTTGAAGCTGGAATCCACAGTGGCCTCTTGCTCGGGGACAGTGGTTACCCCTGCCGACCATGGCTCATGACGCCTTTCATGAATCCCCTTAATGCTGCACAGGCATGTAATAATCTTAACAGTCAATTTAGATGTGTAAGTCATTTAACTTAAACTACATACACAGATTAAAAAGTTTTAAATCCTGCATGCCTAGAATAGGAATACTGCTTAACTTAAAGTAATGTGAACAACATATTGCCTTATTGATGTTTCAGGAGTTCGCATTAACATGAAATCAATTGTTACTTGCAAAATCTAATGAGGGTGATTTTTTTACACTCGTAGGAAAGATACAACAACGCTTTGACACACACAAGGTGTGTAATAGAAAGGACGATCGGACAGCTTAAACGCAGATTTCATTGTCTCCACGGCGAGATGCGCGTTGAACCATCAAGGGCTTGTAAAATTATTGTATTAAAATTATTGTAATATTACAATATTAAATTGGTAATTAGTAAAATGTATTATTAATAGTAGTAATAGTAGTAATGCTAATGAGTAATGCTAATGATACAATGTGTGTATTTATATATACATATCAGTTAGAATAAAAAACAATGTTATTGCCAGGATTATTAATATTTTATATGAATGTAGCTATTGCCAGGATTATTAATATTTTATATGAATGTAGCTATTGTTTTCATTATTGTTTGTATTTTGTGACTATATTTGCTCTTATAAAAACATAATCAAATGCAACACTTTAACACTAGTGTCATAAAATGAATTTATTCTTCCATTGGTGTGATTGTTATTTGTCCTTCGTTTTGTAGCTGTAGAAGTTTGTTGTTGAGAATGAAGTTGTAAAGATCTTGATTTTCCTTCTCCCTTTTAATTTTTTCGATCTCTAACTGAAGTTTGGTCTTTTGTAGCTGTAGGACTTCCTTCTGCAGTTCCAGCACTTCTTCGCGTGTAGTGATGGAAGAGGGTCCTATTTGCGTTTTTCTGCAAAAATATTTTGAACATATATTTGAATATATATATATATATATATATATATATATATATATATATATATATATATATATATATATATATATATATATATATATATACTGAGGCTGTTCAACGTCGAATTAACACGAGACTAAAATAATTTAAAAGAACCTCACTTGGCTGCTGCCTGGTTTGGCGTACTGCTGCTCTGTTGGTGCTGAAGCTGCTTTTCCTGAGATTGCTGGGAAACTCTAATACGTGAAACGAATATGATAATATTATTTTCTGTCATATATTATGCCATGCCATGATGTTTAAAATTGTTTATTCTCATAGCAGTAATTATAAGGTTGAATTTCTCTCACTCCGTGTTATGCTGTTCAGCTGGTTCAGCTCTACTCTCTAAACCTCCAGAGATGCCAGCCAGGACAGGTGAGTCCGCCCCAATGATGTCTTGGACCATTTTAGTGGAGTCTGACAATTTAAGCGGCGGTGGTCCTCCACCTGTTTGAAACCATTATAGCACTTTGTGATATTGCAACAAAACGCACTCTATGGTGCGGTAAAATATGCTAATAAAGGGTGTTTTTTTACCAGTTTTGTTGGACTCCATTTTGTGAAGACTTATTTCTTTTTTTGCCACCACAGAGATGTTTTCATATTTTTTCATTACTTCATTGACTGTTCTTTTTACTCCCAGATTCAAAGCGTTAATTTTTTCCGTTATTTCCTCCCACTGTTTATGTTTTTTTGCAGCTGTCACAACGGGATTAAGCTTGCTTTTTAAAATTGCTTTTCTTCTTCCATATTCGTCAAGAAGTATACACTTCTCCTCCTCTGTCCAATTTGGCTTTCTTTTTTTGTTTTCCTTATCCATGTTTTTATATGTTTTATTACTGTTATTTGTAAAGCTGCTACTGGGTTAATGTTTGAGTAGCGTTTCCATGGCAACGGTATAATTTCATCACGTCGAACCTGGGTCGATGTCGTAAAACACTTAACGTTTTCCCTTACCTAAGAGAACCGTTTAAGGGATTATATGCAACGCCCTTAAATTATTCTCTTAGGTAAGGGAAAATCACTCCTTAAGTGTCATACCTAAGGGGAAAAGTTAAGGTGCTTTATGCAACCGGGCACTGCCCCACCTGATGACCATCCTGGTGATGCTAGATAGACGACTGCCCAAGACAACTTCCTTGCACCCATGGCTCTGTTAAATTAAAATCACATCTACCACATTATATATAATTGATTTTTATTCACTCTCTTAAGTAAGCAAATGTCTGTGTCTTGTAACTGCATAGCGAGTTATAGATGCGATCAATGGCAATTTGTGTCCTTTATTACGGATTGCACATGCTACGAATTGCAACTATAACACGTCATGTCAGGGGTTTTTTCTCTCTTAAAGAGTTTTTTTGAATCCCTGATCACTGACTGTTATATTTCAATACATGTAAAGCTGCTTTGGTACAATGATCATTGTGGGAAAGCGCTATACAAATAAAATTGAATTGAATTGAATTGAATTAAAGTTATTACTGTGGAGTGCAGCAACCCTCTGCCTTTTAGACGAAGCTCATGTTTATAACAATAGTCTTGGGGAAAAGACTCATTCAAAGTGATATAATCACCTGGTTTCAGCCATGTTTCTGTTAGACAAAGCACATCTAATTTATGATCTGATCATTAACAAAAAGTGAGAGATGTAATATTTAGCAAGCCAAGGCATATACATTTTTATCTAGATTTTGTTTGTTTTTCATTTGTTGAGCATTTATTAAATTACTCTTGCAAGGTTTGCACAGTTTTTTGTAATTGCTGGTATGGGGGACAGACACAGTCTCTATATTGTGATATTTAGAAGACAGAATTTCTATGTGCTGTAAACTATCTGTGTTATGTGACATGTGATGGCTAGCAGACGGTTGGTTAAGCCAGTCTGTCTGCTTCCTGACCTGGGCATAGTCAAGGTTTAACATTAACATTAAGACTATGTGCCATATTTCTAGATAAAAGAGCTCCACCCCAAGATGGATGAAGACCATCTCTTTTCAACAGGACAGGTTTGCCCCAGAAACTGCTGTTTCAACAACAGTCTGCTATGTGTCTCATCACCATGCAGGATAATGCAGAATACAAACAAATCGCTCGCAGACAGGAAGCAACCTGGTAGGACCTAGGTAGGAGAAGGATCTACCACCTTCAGATGTTTTTGATATTCTTAGAATTATTAACAGAGCACCATTTTTCGAGCGCAATGTCCGTGATGGATTGTATGCTGACACCCTCCCAGTAATGAATTACAGTAGTCAATTCTAGATTAGCTTCTCAGCATCTCAAACAGACAGCATGTTGCACATTTTTTAAATGTTTCTAACATTTCTACAGTCTATTAGCCTAGAAAAACAAAATGTAAAGCTGGGTATCGCTAGCGTAGCAATGGAAGCTGATGTCATGTTTTTATAATAATATCTCAGAGGGGAAGCATATATATGAGAGGACAATAGGCCCAAGAACTGATCAAGAACCCTGTGGCATGCCATATTTTACCTGAGAGTAACAAGACTTTTCCTCGTTAACACAAACAAAGTGGTAGCGGTCGGTTAAATAAGACTTAAACCAGACTAAAGCTTGACCACTAATGCCAACATAGTTTTTTAGTCTATCAAGTAGAATTGTATGATCTATTGTGTCAAAAGCTGCACTGAGGTCCAGTAATATAAGGAGAGAGGTCTCACCATGATCAGATGCTAAAAGGAGGTCATTTGTCACTCTGAGCATGGCTGTTTCTATGCTATGGTGGGGCCTAAATCCTGAATAAAATTTTTCATAAATGCTATTTTTTGCAAGGAATGTCTGGAATTGGCTAGACACGACTTTTTCCAGTATTTTTGATAAAAAGGGGAGATTAGAAATTGGTCTAAAGTTAGCTCTTCCTAGTCAAGATTAGGCTTTTTAATGAGTGGCCTAATAACTGCCATTTTGAAGGCTGCTGGAACATAGCCTAATTCTAATGATGACTTAATAATATTGAGCACTGGTTTTAATACTGCAGAAAACGTTTTTTAGTAGTTGTGTGGGAACAGGATCTAATATACAGGATGACAATTTTGATTAATTTATTACTTTTGTGAGCTCATCCATTTTTCTAGCTGCCTTTTTTTAGGGCTGAGGTGTGGTTGTTATACCATGGTGCTGGCGTTCTTTTTTTTAATCAAATTGGTGCGACAACTTCTAAAGTACCTGAAAAGGCTTTGTTTAAGGTTTCTGTCATAGCATCAAGATCTTCATTGTTGTTTATTACATTATGCACTTGAGACAGATCCAGAAGATTGCTAATACAACTATATTTAGTAGTAGATATGATTGTTCTGCTTGATCGAAACTGAGGTGTAGGACGAGGGGGCTTATCTAAAAGTACAGTGTATGATATGAGGCAATGGTCAAAGACAGCATCACTCTGGGGTAATATTTCAAAATTTTAATAGTCTATCCACAATAGACTACTAGTTCTGACAGCAAATCTGCAAATTCTTTAGGAAAGTCTGTATGATGGCACGATGGTCTGTGTAAGGCACCGCCCACTGGTCCAACGACGGCAGCCAATGGCACGGCAGAAGGGTCTTTGCGTGTTACTGCCTTTCCTTTGCATAAGTAACAGGGTTACATCAAATGTTTTACATATATATATAATTAATACCTCTTTGTTTTATCTGACTCCAATTAATAAAACGATTCTTAAGGTTATCCTGTGATTATTAACCTTATTAACAACAGAGTATTTAGAATTAATATAAACATAACAATTTCTTAAACAGGTAAACACAGGTAATTGTCTAAATTCAATTCAATACAATACAATATCAATAACAAACATTCAATAATGTCAGGATGAGAAAACTTAGGAATGTCTACCTGATAATGAAGAATTACACACGGCTATTGTGTGGGAGATCTGTTTGCAGATTCCCTGATTTTCATGCCACTTTCCCTTAAATACATACAGATCCACCAAGTGGTGTCTGTTTGTTTATTATTACCATTTGGGCACCTCACTCTGGGGGTTGTAAGTTTGTGGTGAGAACTCCTCTTTGATTTCTGTGGGAAAATACATTTCATTTACATACAGGAGGTAATTTTTCATTGTGACTTGTGTGGCGTTTACCTCCAGTTTTCTATATCTTAATTGTGGGTTTTCCTGGCTTTAAAGGAATGAGACCTTCTTACCAATCGCACTGAGACCTTTACAATGATATTAAATATGAATGGTTATGCTCCTGTTTATCTTATTTAAAAGAGATGATGTTAGGTGTGTTTCTGAGTGTCTTTAGGACAACCTGTAATGAGGGGGGAGAGAGAGGGACAAGGAGTAAAGAGACAGATGTGAGTAACCGCTGGTGTGGTGTGATTCATCTATCTCCACACAGCGGGGTGACTGTTTTGGAAGTGGATGTAAAGTCTTTGAGAAAGTTTTCAGGTGTTGGTTCACGTAAGAATTTAGTGTTCTCTCCGCATGTGGTCCTCTTTGGGCTCAGTCATTTCGGCACCAGTCTTACAGTCTGCAAATAGTAGCCATGACGAAAGGCAAATGTTTGTTACGGCCGTCTGTAAGTGACATATTTAGCACCATTATTTAAAACGAGTTACATTTTTGTGTTTTGATTAAAGATTTACACCAAATAGGTGACTATAGATTGTAGCAACACCACCACTCTTTAAAGGAGGCTTATGCTTATAATAGTAGTCTTGTGGGATAGCTTCGTTCAGACTGATAAAATCGTCTGTTTTAAGCCAAGTTTCTCTGCTTCCTGACTTGGCCCTGGATAGTCACATTTTACTTTTAAGACTATTGGTCAAATTTCTAGAGAGGACAGCGGCTCCTTCCCAGGAGGGATGGGGCCATCTCTCTTTAGCAGGTCAGGTCTTCTCCAGAAATATTTCCAATTGTCTCGAAGTCCGTTTGCGGTGCGGGGGAAGAGGATCTTGGTTGTCTGTGTCGTGACAAAGAACAAAGAACTTTCTCCCGCGCACCAACAGCCCCCTGACATTGGCCAGTTGACCTAACAGAGGCATGGCAGCTATGTCTCATCTCTGTTAAAAGATTAACTCATCTCATCGAGTCAGAATTAGTAGGTGTGTGAAGAACAACAAACTGGTTGTTCTGTCAATTTGAATAACCGCTGCATGTTTTAAAGTGGCTGTTGATCAAGGGGGAGGTGATATTTGCCTTGCTTCTACTCCTTTGGCATATACCAATATGACTGGCCTTCCTAGAAATCATTCTTCCTCTCTACTCATTTTGAGTTATTTGGAATTTAGCTGTACCTTCAACTCCTCATGCAGAAATTCTTTAGAAATTCTGCCAGCTCAGAAATGTTCTGCTAAAACTTTTTTATTCTGTACTGTACTTTTCAAATAACAGGACAATATAATTAAGTATGTTTCTACATATTTAAATGTCTCAAGTTTATTGTTATAAAAAAAATTAAGGGGACTTCCGGTCGGAACATCGTCAGGATGGCCGCATAGCGAGAGAGCTCCTGGTAGAACCAGAGAAATGAGAGAAATTTCCCCATACAAGTCAAATATATAATTTCATAAAAAACATGGACAAGGGGCCAAGAGTCATAACACCACTCAGAGCAATTAAAAACCGTCCGAAGACAGGGGGTGAGAAAGACAGAGCGCAGCAACATTAGCTGCAACCAGGCTGCACGTGAGACATGACGACGGAACCAACACCTACGATACTATAGAGGAGGCATCAGAGGACCTGCGGAGAAGAGGCTACACTGTGACAACCACCAGACCTCCGGAGTCGCTCATGGAGCAGGTGCAGCGGTCATCATGGAGAAGAGTGGACAGACGAGCGAGGAAGGACACACTCAAAGCCGGGCGGGAAGCAGGCTACAGGGCGAAGCTCCAATCCTTCAG
The DNA here is from genome assembly GCA_019155185.1 of Beaufortia kweichowensis. Lineage (NCBI taxonomy): Eukaryota > Metazoa > Chordata > Actinopteri > Cypriniformes > Gastromyzontidae > Beaufortia > Beaufortia kweichowensis. Next base: position 11,882,617 of record CM032798.1, read on the forward strand.
GAGACCATCACCGGCCCCCTCCGGGACCTAAAGGATTTAATCCAAAGCTTGAGGACGGCGGAGTTAATTGTGAAATTTTTTGAACTGTACTGTAATTAAGGGTGGAATTCCATGACAGGATTGACTGGTTCGTTCTGGACTAACTTTTCACCTTTGAATCCTTTTTCCTCTTTTTTTTACTTTTATTATTTCACTATGTGACTGATGCAGGTTAAGGGCCTCTCCCTCTGGATCGAGGAGGGGGATTTTTCCCTTCGAGCCACCTTGGAAGGCTCAAAAGGGTCAGGTTAACAGACCCCTACATAGGAAGTCACACGGAGAAATTGTGTTCAGTTTTATGTTTATTATTATGTTAGTCGTTCATTCCCTGCCGGTTCTTGCAGGGAGGGGGAAGCGCACCAGGTTTCTGAGCGGGATGAAGAGGGGAATCACATAGATGCAAACAGGTCTTTAAAGATAGCGTCATTTAATATAAATGGAGTACTCAATCCAATTAAGAGGGGGAAAATCTTATTAAAATTAAAGAAGGATATTCAGATAGCTTTCTTGCAGGAAACACATCTTAATGACTCTGAACATGCCAAATTGAATAAATCAGGATTTAAACATGTTTACTTTTCTTCCCATGGATCGGGAAGGAGGAGAGGAGTGGCGACTCTGATATCTGGTGCTGTAAGTTATGAACACATATCAGAGCATAAGGATAGTGAAGGCAGATTTGTGATGGTTACGGGCAAAATAGAAGGAACTGTGATGAGTCTCCTTAACGTATGTGCCTCCGGGCAGTGACTGGTCCTTTTATAAACATATAATTGATCTAATGACAACAAAAAGTCAAGGGATTCTAATATGTGGCTGAGATTTTAATATCTGATTAAATCCGAAAATTGACTCATCAAATGGGAAATTGGGCATTAGTAGAAGATTAAATACTTGGTTGTGTGAAGTGGGGATCGTGGACGTGTGGCAAGAGATAAACCCGACAAGCCGAGATTACTCGCACTACTCACCCGCTCATAATGTCTACTCGCGCATAGATTACTTTTTTATGCTTAAAGGAGATCTTTGTAGGGTGGATAATTGTGAAATAAAAGCTAACACTATTTTAGATCATAGTCCCATTTATATGTCAGTCCACCTGAATAATAAGAAGAAATCCACTCTTTGGAGACTCAATTCAAACATTCTGAATAACCCAGTTATTAAAGGTAAATTGAAAAACGAAATCCAGCTGTACTTAGATAATAATGATAATGAAGAAGTGACTCCACCTATTCTTGGGATGCATTAAAGGCGGTGATTAGGGGCAAAATAATAGCCATATCCTCATATGAGAAGAAAATGAAGGGAATAAAATTCAAAAAATTGGAGGAAGATTTGAAGAGACTACAGAAAGAACATGCAAAGTCTCTCAAAGATGACATCAAACACAAGATTATAAACACTCAGGAAGTTAACAAAAAGCTCCTTTTCACTAAGCAACAATACTATGAGGTAGGTGGAAAATCACTTAAACTTCTATCATATAAATTAAGAAAACAAGCAGATAGAACTATACACAAAATAAGAAATTCTGCAACAAATGAAATAGAAACTAGTCTGGGAAAAATCCAGCAATGTTTCCTAAAATACTATAAAACATTATATTCCCAGCCACAGGAAAGCAATGACAATCAGATCGATGCCTTTTTGGTCCAGATTAATCTCCCACAGATCTCATGAACAAAATGGAAAATTAATATCTAAAATAACAAAAGAAGAAATTCAATTAGCAATCAGGAGAATGAAAGGGGGGAAGTCTCCAGGGACCGACGGTTTTCCCACAGAATGGTACAAAACAATGCAAGATCAACTAATTCCAACATTATTAAAAACATTTAATTGGGTTTTGGAAAATAAAAATACCCCCCCCATGGAGGGAGGCAATGATACCTAAAGAGGGGAAAGATAAATTGGACTGTTGGAATTACCGTCCTGTAAGTTTATTGAATAATGATTATAAATTATTCACCTCCATATTATCTAAAAGAATAGAACTGATATTACCAGTATTAATTCATAAGGACCAGACTGGCTTTGTCAGACAAAGACAGACCCAAAATAACATCAGGAAAACACTGCACGTTATGAGACAAATCACACAACAAAAACTGGAGACACTGATATTAAGTTTAGACGCAGAGAAAGCTTTTGACTCTGTGAGGTGGTCATTTTTATATAAAGTACTTTCAAAATTTGGTATCCATGCGACTATAATTGACACATTTGCAGCTCTATACAATAAACCAACGGCTAGAATCAAAATCAATGGAGATCTAACCAATTCATTTATTCTGGAGAGAGGAACGAGACAAGGGTGTTGTGCGTTGCGACATCAATTACGGCCCATTAAATTCAAAGATAAAATCTGTTATTCATAGATGGAATGTTATTCCCTTTTTGAGTTTAAGTTCCCGCATAGAATCAATCAGGATGAATATTCTTCCACGGATGCTATATCTTTTTCAGTGTCTACCAACCAAAATACCAGCAAAGCAGTTCTTAGAATGGGACAGATTAATAGCAAGGTATTTGTGGCAAGGGAAAAGGGCCAGAATTAAATTTAAGACACTGCAATTAAGAAAAGAAAAGGGTGGAATGGGCCTTCCTTGCCTACAAGATTATTATCATGCAGCCCAACATACACTGCAACGTGGAAAGAAATAGAAAGTACAATGTTAAACGGAATCCCAATAACAGCTTTACTAAGTGACAAATTACTAGAAGAACAGGCCATCCCAGATGATTCTATAAAAGGCAGCTTTCTGAAGTCCTGGCAGGCAATAGTTAAAATTTGCAGATTAGAAGCATCTAAAATTATGAGATGGTGTGCCTATGATTCAGACTTTGCACCAAACAGAATCGATGGCAGATTTAAGATATGGATCTCAAAAGGTTTAACTACTTATCATTAATTTATTCACAAAGGGGCATTCCAGAGTTTTAAAACCTTACAGAAAGATTATGGACTGGGAAAAGATGATTTTTTTTAGGTACCTGCAAGTAAGACAATACTTTAACAAAAATATTAAAGGGTGTTAGGCACAAGCGAGTCAGGGTTCCTGGAAGTATTTTTATCATTAATCAAACCCAGACCAAGCACCAAAATTATCTCCAAACTATATAATGCTATACAATTATCTAAACAAGAAAATACAGAATACATAAAGAAGAAATGGGAAAGGGAAGTAAACGTGAAGATCACACAGGAGAGCTGGGGGAAAATATGTCAGTTACAATGGTTATCAACCGGGTCAAACACATGGTTTGCTGGAAAAACATTGCGAGATTTATCATCACACCCATTCAGAAACGATACCAAGGCAGCGGAGATGCCTGTTGGAGATTATGTGGATCTAATGGAGCCAATCACTTCCATATTTTTTGGGACTGCCAGACATTAAGACCTTACTGGGAAGAGAGCCATAAACACATAAACAACGTATTTAATGTAAACATTCCATTTAAATGTGAAACAGTGTATTTGGGTAATCTAGGGTTTGAAACATGGAACATTAACGATAAAAAACTGCTGGCGATATTATTGGCAGCCAGTAAGTAAATCTGTTACGAGGAAATGGTTAAAAGTAGACCCACCCACCATTAACGAATGGATTGAAATTATCTATGAGATTTATGTTATGGAAAAGATATTCTTTTCCCTCAAAGTTGAAAAAGAAAAATTCTATAAGATTTGGACTAAATGGACTGAGTATGTAAAACCAATTAGATCTGATTTCATTTGATTGTAGTTATGCTTTGTGTAGGTCTGCCCTGTTTTATGTGATGTTTTAATTACTTGAAGTGGTGCGCATCCCGGTTCTGTTCTGCTTTGTTATGGTTCCCAATTGAAATAAGTAATGGTCCGTAAAAGAAAATTCCAGAAAAGCCAATATGGCCACCCCTACCTATGTACTTGAACAACTAAAGTTGTAACCAATATATGTGATGGGAATTTGCCTTGCCAAATAAAAAGATAATTTTAAAAAAAAAGTATAAACTTATAAAAAGTTATACTGTGTATCTCAGGCCCCCAAAATTGGAATCGTCCGGGATTTGAACCCGGGACCTCTCACACCCAAAGCAAGAATCATACCCAGGGCTGGACTGAGGGCATATCTACAAGACCGTGCTATCCTTGAGATGTGTTCGGTAAAGGACAGCTGGTCATTGAAGATTACACCAAGGTTTCTAACTGATTTAGATGGTGTAATGGTTGTGTTGCCAATTTGAATTGTGAGGTTGTGTTGCGTTGCCGGTGAGGCCGGAAGTACCAGGAGCTCAGTTTTGGCAAGGTTTAGCTGAAGGTGGTGTTTAGTCATCCAAGATGAGATGTCATTCAGGCAGGTTGCAATGCGTGATGCTATTGTGGGGTCATCTGGCTGGAAGGAGAAGAAAATCTGGGTGTTGTCAGCATAGCAGTGGTAATCAAAGCCATGTGATTGAATGATGGGAGCCAGGGATGTTGTGTAGATGGAAAAGAGGAGTGGTGCAAGAACAGATCCCTGAGGAACGCCAGTGGCCATGGGATGGGCTTTAGACAGCTCCCCATTCCATGACACCCTGAAGGACCTGTCTGAGAGGTAGGATTTGCGATGAGAGGGATGTCAGTAGGATCTGGTGGTTGACCGTGTCAAAGGCGGTGGAGAGATCCAGCAGAATGAGAACAGATGATTTAGACTCGGCTTTTGCCAGTCGCAGTGCCTCAGTGACTGACAGAAGTGCAGTCTCTGTGGAGTGGTTGCTCTTGAAACCGGACTGTCGTTTGTCCAGTAGTTTGTTCTGGGAGAGGTAGGATAAAAACTGATTAAAAACAGCTCGCTCCAGTGTCTTAGAGATGAACGGGAGGAGAGAGACAGGTCTGTAGCTATCGGTGAGGGAAGGGTTGAGAGTGGGTTTTTTAAGCAGCGGGGTACTTAAAAATAAAAATTTATTAAAACCGTAAAACTACACACTGATGAATCCTAAAACAAGATCCATTATTATTTTCTGATAAAGCGGCACACAAAGCTGTATTGGCATAACAAAACCATACTGTATAAAAAATGTATTTTTTAAACAAAAGTTAAAAAGAAGCAAACAAACACTGTCTTGTGAATGTCTCAAATTAATTTTTGTATTGTCCACCTACACAAAAGCTTGTTTGTTCTTTAGGTACTAAAAATACACTATTCACCCTAGAGCCTAAAACATTGTCAGCTGACTCACTGTTAATGTTTATGAATGGTGGTTCATAACATAAAAAAATAATGTTCTTGATTTTAGTAAAACATCGTATTAGACACGTTAAAATCGCTCTTTAGGAAAGACATAAAAATAACTATTTTCAAGATTTGCTAAATGTCTCAGCTATTGTGTACAATGTGTAAACTAGCTGTTCTGACTGTAACACTGAGATGTTAGTTTGGTAGCGACACCCGCGCTCCTAAACGTAACAATCCAACTGACGTAGTCGCAGAGCAAAGAGTGCAATATTTTTGCAGTAGTGTTCTCGCCATAATTTTGCAACAGCTAGTTTGTCTATCACTTGTGTTTTTGGCTCAGTTTTATCAAGGGGTATCTACGGTAAATACACAGCCTGAGTCTTTTAAAAGCAGCTCTGTTAACCACAGGTTCTACACTCACTTCTCCCTTATCTCTAAAAAAAATCTTGACACATTTTAAAGCACCTGCCTGAGTGACCGGTTACTTTTAATTGCACAATTTCTCTGCGCCTCCCATGTGTTTTCAGACTTTTTGATAGATACACGCAAAAGGTTGTTTAAAGACGTGATTGGGCCAGTCGAATGTCAGTTAAGAAAAAAGCCAATGGGCTGCTAATTAAGTGTTTCATGGGTCGGTCTATCTGAAGAAAAATCCCACGCTGACTTTGGGCCGGTGTTCTGATGATCTTTGCTACCGCTTAGAAAAAAGTGGGATGCATCGGCCCAATACGTACGTCGGCCCACCAGGAAAATACCCTATATGCCAGATGGCCAGTCCACCCCTGATCATACCCCAAGACCAACGAACCACTTCCTAAAGATGGAGTGCAATCATGAAAGATGATGTTGTTGAACAGTGTGCTATAAAACAATTCGTGTTTGATTTTATTAAGCGTATGTTTGCACAGTATGCAAATGGTTTGCGCAAATGGTACCTTTCAATACCTCATCGTAGTTGTGTAAGTGCCAGTCTGTGTTCAAGCAATTATGTTGGCTTGAGAAAGTGAAAATACTGTTCTTCCTTTTAAACTTATTATTATTATTATTATTATTATGTTGGCTTGAGAAAGCCAACATACTGTTCTTCCTTTTTAAACTTATTATTATTACTATTATTCTTATGCTGAATTAGCAACTCTAACTCCTAGAGCTTTCAAGCTACATTCACCAAACCTTCCACAGATCTTCAAACTGGTTTGAGGAAGTGTGCTATATCTTTTCTAAGCAATTAGGTGTACGATGTTCGTAGGGCATACAAAAATGTTATCCCATAGACTTAACATTGCGACAAACTATGACGGGTCATACCTCTGAGGGAGGATTTCGTAGAACCATGTGGGTTACCACATTTAATCAGACTGGCAGCCTCTGTAAGAATATACCTCACAATGGGGTGTAAGTTGCTTCCCCTCGGAGATATTATTAAGAAACATGACATCAACTTCCACTGTTACGCTGACGATACCCAGCTTTATATTTCCTCAGAACCTGACAAAACCCACTGTTTTTCTAAGCTAATAGACTGTATCAACGATATTAGAAAATGGATGGCAAACAACTTCCTTCTACTTAACTCCAACAAGACAGAGGTTCTGATTATTGAACCCAATAGCTCCAAACACGACACGATAATCCACAACATCTCTATAGAAGGCTGCACCATTGTCCCTTCTTCCGCAGTCAAGAACCTAGGTGTGATTCTAGATAAGAACCTGTCTTTCGATGGCCACATTTCCAATGTATGCCGAACTGCATTTTTTCACCTTAGAAATATTTCAAAGAAGCGACACATGCTGTCTGTCTCGGATATAGAGAAGCTAATCCACGCATTTATGACCTCCAGAATTGACTACTGTAATTCATTACTGGGGGGGTGTCATGCAAAGCAAATAAACAAGCTTCAGCTGGTTCAAAATGCAGCTGCTATAGTTCTCACTAGATCAAAAAAGTATGACCACATAAGTCCACTCCTAGCAACACTGCACTGGCTACCTGTAAAGTATCGCATACATTTCAAAATTCTGTTAATTACATACAAAGCCCTAAATGGCTTAGCACCGTTATACCTCCATGAACTACTATCAGCATACAATCCATCACGGACATTGCGTTCACAAAATGGCGGGCTGTTAATAGTTCTAAAAATATCAAAAAAATCTAAAGGTGGAAGATCCTTCTCCTACTTAGCACCAAAACTATGGAATGACCTTCCCAGTAAAGTCCGGGACTCAGACACACTCGAACTGTTTAAAAGTAAATTAAAGACTTATCTCTTTAGCCTCGCATTCACATAATCTCAGATCCTACTCTCTAAGGCCGCAATAGTTAACTCAACTGGAACCGGGCACACACACATACTACATACTGCATGTGTTATCACATATAACTGCCTACATCTACATAGGAATGGCTGCTACGCTAATGCTATTCTGTTCTGTCCCCCCTCTCTCTCTCCTCCTCTCTCCTTCTCTCTCTCTCTCTCTCTCTCTCTCTCCCCCCCCCTCTCCCCCTCTCCCTTTCTCCGAGGTATCCCGAGGAATGAGTTCCAGCTGGCACAACACTGCCCCACATCTACCACATCATACTTAACATATAACATTTTATTCACTCTCTAAAGTGATTGTCTGTATCCTACAATGTATGTTTCTGTATCCTGTAAACTGCATAGCGAGTTATAGATGCGATCAATGGCAAATTGTGTCCTTTATTACGGATTGCACATGCTACGGATTGCAACTATAACACGTCATGTCAGGGGTTTTTTTCTCTCTTAAAGAGTTTTTTTGAATCCCTGACCACTGACTGCTATCTGTCATTACATGTAAAGCTGCTTTGATACAATGACCTTTGTGAAAAGCGCTATACAAATAAAATTGAATTGAATTGAATTGTAAATTGTACCCCTGGGGCGTTAGGGCCACCCGAATTTCCCATAGACTTACAATGGCCCATAGACTACCATTATAAAATGGCCCAGATCTTTACATCAGAGTGACATAGAGAGATGGGGGTGGGCTCATTTTACTCAGACAACCAATCAGTCTTACAAAAGACTTATAAAGCTATCAAGACATGCTCTAGCAACCAAATAGACTGCCATTATAAACAGTCTAGATGGATATCTTTGCATAACAATGCTATAGAATCATGTTAGCTTCATGCTTAATCCTGCAGCTTCATGTTAAATCATGTTAGCTTCATGTTAAATCATGCTAGCTTTATGTGAAATCGTGCTAGCATCATGCTAAAACGTGCTAGCATCATGCTAAAACGTGCTAGCATCATGCTAAAGTGTGCTAGCATTATGCTAACACCTGCTAGCATCATGTTAAGTCATGTTAATTTCATGCTAAATAATGATAGCTTCATGTTAAAACATGCTAGCTTCATGCTAAACGTGCTAGCATCATGCTAAAACGTGCTAGTATGATGCTAAATCGTATTAGCATCATGCTAAAGTGTGCTATCATAATGTGAAAAGGTGTTACAATATACAATACAATAAGGTACAACAATATTGTGTTACAATGTGCTAACATCATGATGAAACGTGTTTACATTATGGTAAATCATGTTAACATCATTCTAAATCATTCTACCTTCATGATAAATCCTGTTAGCTTCATGTTAAATAATGCTAAACATGTTGAGATCATATTAAATAATATCAAAGCATATTAGTCATCTTGTGACTATAAAAATTCCCAACTTTAAGCTTTTAAAACTAGTACAGTCTATTTTCATTCCACTCTAATCAGCTCTTTTAAACCTAAACTTTCATAATATGCTTTCTCAAGCCAACATAAAGATTTTACTTAAAATTTTATCTAGTTATTACCGCTTACCTGCATATCATTTTAAATAATTTAATTTAAAGTATTTTTGGTACAGCCACGGTATTGCAATGACAAATCAGTTACAAAATCCGTTAGGGCTCGTCCGGGATTTGAACCCGGGACCTCTCGCACCCGAAGCGAGAATCATACCCCTAGACCAACGAGCCGCATATTTAATATGTTTGTATATCTTGTAAATGTAGTAAGCCTTACTAGGAAGGCTCAAATATTTACGACAAATCTTAATGCAGCTTCGCAAAATTTAGGGCCGCTGTTAAACACATTCAAAACTTATTCGCTCTCGTCTGACATGAAACAATTTATGATTGACAACACATTACTACGAAGACGTTTAGTCCCACCTAAAAATGCAAGGCAGCACGCTTGGAAGCGCCGCGCTTTGCATTTATTTCTGTGCACAACTGCTTGCTTGTACATGGTATCAAACAGTATAGAGCCAAACTCTGATGCTTTTTTGGTAACAGCGCGGTCGCCATTTTGGAGTGAAAATTCCAACAGGAGAACAGCAACCCGGCTAACACACGACGTACCAGTTTCGTAACTTATTGGTACTTTTTGGAGAAGGGGGAGGAGACCTGGAGCAGGCAGTATATAAGCTGAGTATATATATATATATTTATTTAATAAGGAATTGCGAGAGCTGCGCACTTGTATATTTTGGGCATTTTAACTTAAGAATTGTGGAGGCACCCCTAATGTACTATAATTAATTTCACAACAAATAAATAAAGTCTTCTAACCGAGGAAAATGCTTTTTTTGTCATTAATCTCACCCTTTTTGTTTTTCTGGGCTTCAGGTCAGAACATACCTTGTTCTCTTTAAAATACTGAGAAAAATAGTAATGTGCATCTTAAGTAATAATCTACCATATTTGAGAAAACGAGCAGGCAAATAAAAATACAATCACAGTGGCAGGCTCCTTTCTGTATTTTTTTCACAGAATTAAAATGTTGCAGTTATTTACAGATATATACTTCAAAAACAGACAATAACTGATGGATCCTCTCTGGTACAACAACAGTGCATTAAATATATTTGTAATATAGTATATGAAATAGCAAATACTATGTACAGTAGTATAACTATATAAATAACTATGGACAACAGTCAAAAAAGTAAATCATAAATCAATCAATTGCAGAACAACAATAACAATAAAATAAATGCTGTGACTAGTACCTAGGGTTGCCACCCGTCCCGTGAAATACGGAATCGTCCCGTATTTACAGGCAAAATGACGCGTCCCGTTTCAAATCAATACGGGACGCGACTTGTCCCGTATTTTACATAGGTTCACATTATGCAGCATCCCATGCAAATCACCCCACCCGCATTGTGTGAAGACACGTCCTATTCTGCCCCTGATTGGGTAATACTCGCTGCCATCGTTGGTTTGTTTCAGGTTCACGGGCCGTGAATCATGGCCAATCAGAGTCAGAGGAGGGCGGGATGCCGACTCGCCGGAGAATCCATTTGAAACGATGGCGGAGGCAGGTCCAGATACCCACCGCGTCCAGCTCTGAAAGTTTCAGAGCTGAAACGAAAGCGGATGCAAAAGTACAGACGAGAGTGGGAGGAATCAAATACTTGGCTGGAAAGTGTCAGCGGTAATGACTATTGCACAATTTGTAGGCGAGTGTTCTCTGGGGCGCACGGTGGCCTGTCAGATGTGCGACAGCATGCCTCGGGAGAGCAACATTCACGCAATGCTAGAGCTCACCGAAATCAGAGTGATTTCAATAGCAGATATCTTATTATAATGTCCATTGGTATCAATCTTATTCAATATATATATCAATATTTTTATGAAAACATGTTTTAAGTTATGATATACCACCACTCTCACGCCATCGGGACTGTGGTCATCGTGGCTCCGCCCCCGAGGGGTGTGGCCCCCGCTGCGGCAGGCGTCCCTTATTTTTCTGTATTGAAGGTGGCAACCCTACTAGTACCATAATATAATATAATAATAGTAATAGATTGATAATAGTAATATGTATATTGCATATATGTATAAAAAATAATAATACATTAGAACTAGTAGGTTGGCATAGTATAAACGAATTATCTCGGTTACACATAGATTATAATAGAAAATATGACAAACGCTCGTCTCCACTCACAGCTAAATAGCGCTATAGCTAGCTATTAATAGTCTGACTTTTACTGCCATACTGTCAACAAAGTGTTTTAATCACCAAATACAAACAAAAATAACTTTTCAGTATTACGTGTGAAAGGTAATTTCCCGAAAACTGTTTTAAATTACGCGGCGGCTTGCACAGCCCCAAGCAGCACACGAAACAGGCATTTTTCTCCAGTCCAGTAATGAGAGTTATGGAAACGTTGACCAAGCTAACATGGCCGCAGCGTTGACGTACGATCCAGCGGCCAATGTCGCGTCTAGTTATTATTTATGTGTCTATGGTTTCACCTCCCAGCAAGTTTTACAAGCCAGGCAGTTTTACGCCCCTGTATGTTGTTCTTCATGCGTCCTAGTAGGGGGAGGCAGTACAGTATGAACCATCAGAACAGACAGTAGGAACTTATCGCGCAGCAACACAGTGGAGCTGAAATCCTGCATTACGTTCAAAATATCTGTTATCGTGTCACAAAATGTAGTTTTTACATCTATTTAGGTGAGAATGTGTGTGTTTAAAGCTGAAATATGCGGTTGGTTAAAAATTTGATCCAACATTTTCAGAGACGTGAGCTCCAGGCAACCAGCGGACGCTCAGCGCTCATGTACCCGCCCAACACAGTCTCACTTTGGCAAGTCCTGCTGAAAGTCTCTGTATTGAGTAAACAGAATATAATTCATTTCAGGTATATCTAACGGCCAATCTTTGGTTTCATAAGTCTATAATTTGTTCCTGAGCAAATCATTTTGACTAAGGGCAAAGTTAAATTATAACTTTATATTTTTATTTAAATCTGAATTACTGGATCGCTGCCTAAATTGTGCTTTTAACTGAATTATTTTCTTATATATTTCCTATTGTATAACAATTTATACTTTATACTGAATTGTTGTGTTCTCTCATATTTCGTTTTATTATAAACAAATACACAGTTAGGATAATCTGACCACATTCCCTGAATCATATTTTATTTGCAAGCAGGAAGCAGTGTTTTATATCATATTAGTTTGTCTTACTTAGTTTAATTCTAAATCTAACATTAAAATGAGTCATAGGAATTCAAGGAAGGTGTGAATTGTGTTCATCTTCTAAAAATGCTATGTAGGACATTGTTCTATAGCTGCATGACAAGGGGCGGACTGGCCATCGGGAGCACCGGGACATTTCCCGGTGGCCTGATGGTCATTCTGGCCTGCCGGCTGCCGCTGTGCAGTCGATCAGGCTGACGTGCAATAGGCTGGTATGCAACTGCGAATTGAGGAGAAGGAGAAAAAAGGAGAAAAGCCCTGGCCACAGACACAGTAAGTTGCTGCAAAATCCCAGCCATGTTTGCCAGTAAGGGAGCAGGTCGGTCAGAATTACATTTACATTATATTTACGTAGTCATTTGGCAGACGGACGCTTTCATTCAAAGCGACTTACAATAGATCAAATCTATTCTAAAAAATTATTACAAATATATATAATGATAGAAGTTTTAAAAGAGCATCTTAATGACAAACTAGCACATTGTTCCCTTCTTAAAATGTGTAAGCCAATTTTATATTTGTCTTTGGTGTGGTAGTATAGATGGTGTATTCCTAGTGAGTTTTTGAGGGTTTATTTATTTATCCATTCATATTATGTATGGTAGTCTACCTGTTACATCATCTAACAGGGTTAGCCTACAAGTTTAGCAGTCTGGTGGACACATGAATTGGGTGGTGGTGACTGCAGCAACAGAGGTGTCCTGGGGTGGAGTCAAATTCCCGGCCTGATTTACTGTCCCAGTCCGCCACTGTGCATGACAACCAATAGTTTAATAACAAAAACACCAAATTTAATGCAAATCAATGGTCTCCTGCAAGCTATGTATGAACACAAAAAGTAAATATCAAAATGTGCAGCCATTACAAAAATAAACAATGGCAGCTCCACTGCCTACCTGTACATTGTATATTTTTAACAAAGTGTGTAATTGTGGTCTTTTAAATCACAGTCTTAATGTATTAAATCTCAAAGGGTGTTCTTTATGGTTTACTGTGGGAAAACACGTAACGTAAAACTTGCTTATTATTTCTTATCAGCTTGCAAGTAAATAGTTTATTCATAGTTCATTGATAAAGTGTGTATGCTACTGAATTTAGTAAATGCTTCACAGATCTGATTGTTCACTATACATAACTCCAAACACGTTTACAAATTAAGACTTTATTCTCTAAATATTTCGTTTTTATCTCGTATATAATGCTACTAGTTTATTCTCGAAATTTAGACTTTATTCTCGAAATATTTTGTCTGTACTCTCATAATGCTAAGAGTTTATTCCTGAAATTTAGGCTTTATTCTCGAAATTTAGACTTTATTTTCGACTTTAATCTGGTAATGTTGCTTTTTTTTAGGTGGCACTGATCCTCGATCTTAGTGAACAGGACAGGTATCAATGTTAATGTTAATAGCGTCGATTTAATTATGTTATTTCGCTAAATATCCTTCTCCACCTCCTGGATGTATCAGGAACAACAAGGGTGTAAAACTGCCTGGTCCGTAGATCTTTCTGGGCCGTAAAACGGCCTGCTCCAGGTCTGCAGCGTCACCATATAGACGTTTTGGTAATTTCATGACTTGCCACCTGGCAACGTAACTGCAACGTCAATATCATTACCGTTAAATTACCAGCGTCGCCTTCACGTCTTCTTATGTTGCAAGATAACCAAAAACGGTCCCAAAACATAATATGACTTACTGGTAATAATATGACTTACTGGTAACATAACTGCAACGTCCAATGGCACGTCATATCATTACCAATAAATGATCAATTCAGTTTTTATGAATTCCTAACTCAATTGACCAAGAATGATCAATTACGTACCTACTGTTTTCCCGGCCTATTCTATGACTTTTGATACTGCAACAAAATAATAACAGATATTTTCTTACCCTACAATTAAAGTAACGAAAAACATAGCCATTTACTGGCCATTTAAATTTGCTGTTTTAAAATGTTTTAGCAGCCTGCTCTTGTCTTTTATTTTTGTACTGTAACATACGTGCACGTGCCTTCCGCGGGTGAACTGAGAAGAAAGCGCGCTGTGCACAGAAGAACAGCATCTGACAGGAAAACAGAAGTTCGTTTCGGTGTAACAAGTTTTAATGTCACAATAACTTAGCTTATGTAAAGAAAAATAGTATTTATAAATGGCATAATTATTTATATTCTGACAGAATTTGACAGCAATATCACTGCATTTTTGAGGTGCTTCATACTGACAGGAAATTTCCTTTGTCATTTTATTTAGACTTTAGCCTGTTTTTCACAGACAGGGTCACATATTGCATCACAATGGCTTAGACCTTAAGCAGAAAACTATTTCAGTATTTCAGTTAAGTATAGCATCAAATAATTGGGTCTAAATATTTTCTATTGGTATTTCTTTATTATATCTACAGTATAGGTATAATTGCTCATGATACATTTACAAACAGATGTTTTTATTTGAAAAATGTAAATTCTTCAGGTTGCACATAAAGGAGAGTGATTTTAATTCCTAAATTAATTAATTTCCTAAACCCCTTTTTATTGCGAGCGCTTTGTGTGTTATGGCGAACAAGAAAGCTAAAGCGTGTGTGCATCCTTGCCCACGCTACATCTTGGATTACAATACCTCTCTGTGCTGCGTGTTTGGGAGAAGAACATGCACACACAGCTCTCGAGGAAGCCGGCTGCGAGCATTGCGAGCGTCTCCCGCTAAGAGTGGTTCGATCACGGTTAGCCCACTACGAGGAGGATCATCCTCTCATCCCATCATGGGGTTCACAAGCGGATATCGCAACGGGGCTTGAGACGGCCCACGATGCAGCTACTTCCAGCCAGGGACGGAGCCCAACTCAGCACGCATCCAGCTCTGAGGACCCGGATATCCTCAGTCTGGATGCCGGAGATCTGGAGGACCCTCCCGCCGCCTCTTTTTTCTGTGAGGACTTACTAAAGTGAGTAACGCTGTGGAGAAGTTGTCTCTGGACTGGCCGTTGGAGCGACAGAGCACGCCCCCCAGCAAGCTGGATGAGAGGTACCTGCGGGCTAAGGCCTCACCACTCCGTAGAGGTCTTCCGTTTTTCCCGGATCTGCACGCAGATCTATGCAGGTCCTGGAAGAACCCTTACTCGGAGTGCTCTCGCTTTTATCCAAAGCGACTTACAAGTATTAGGAGACAGCATCATCCCTGAAGGCACCAGTCCTCCCCACCAAGCTGGTCAGGACAACATCTTTGCGGGGCAGGGGATAACCCCAGAGGCAGTAAAGGAGCTCCGCATGGCCACCCAAGTCTCTCTGAGGGCCACAAGAGGGACTGACAGAGCAATTGGGTGGTCTATGGCAGCCATGGTGGCGACGGAGCGATACCTCTGGCTGAACCACTCGGACATTAAGGCGTCTGACAAGACCTTCCTCTTCGATTTCCCATCTCCCCTCCCGGCCTCTTCGGTGACGCAGTGAGTACGGTTGTTGAGAGATTCTGGGAGACGCACAAGCAGGCCCATAGAACAAGTACCTCTCGACGAGCTGGAGTTCCTCGGGTTCGCCTTAGTATCGAGTCCTCGATACACATCAAAAGAGGCAACAATAGTACGAAGAAGTGCTTTCCAAAGTTTACAATGTTTTGCAGTGCTAGATAAGTATCTATAGAGGAAAGAAGAAAAAAAGATGTTTTTTTTTATGTCAGGTGTTCGTCAAGAGGTGTGTTTTTAGCTGTTTCTTAAAGGAGGTGAGGGATGTGGCAGATCGGATTGCGTTAGAGAGATTATTCCACAAGCAGGGAACAGAGAAGGAGAAAGAACGAGAGAGAGATTTAGTGCCCTTCTGTGAGGGTACCACTAGTTGACATTCATTCGCTGAGTGCAGGGTTCTGAATGGGTTGTAGGTGTGTAGTCAAAGTATGAGGGTGCAGAGTTGTGATGGTTTTAAATGTCAGCATTAATTATTTTAATTTAATGCGGGCAGCAACCGGTAGCGAATGAAGAGAGATAAAGAGAGGTGTGACATGTGCTTGTGTCTTTCAGGCAGGCTGCAATGCGTGATGCTATTGTGGGATCGTCTGGCTGGAAGGAGAAGAAAATCTGGAAAATCTGTCGTCTGCATAGCAGTGGTAGTCAAAGCCATGTGATTGAATGATGGGTCCCAGGGATGTTGTGTAGATAGAAAAGAGGAGTGGTGCAAGAACAGATCCCTGAGGAACTCAGGAGTGACTGTGCTAGAGATGGATTTGAGCAGATGGGAGGGGATTGGGTCAAGTGGGCAGGTCGTGGGGTGGCTGGAGAGCATAGGTTGCGCCTGAACGAAACAGATGTGATGTGGCTGTGTTGTTAGAGGTGAGATGTATGTTTCAAGTTATTAAGAAGTGATCAGAGATATGTAGGGGTAGAACAGTAGGATTAGAGGTGCAGTTGCGTGTGAAGATGAGGTCCAGTTGGTTTCCTGATTTATGAGTAGCGGTGGTGGTAAGAAGGGAGAGGTCAAATGAGGAGAGAAGGTTTAAAAAGTCGGTGGCAGAGTATTTCTCCAGGTGAATATTAAAGTCACCAAAGACAATGAGTGGGCTGCCATCCTCAGGAAATGAGGAAAAAAGCACATCAAGTTCGTCAGTGAAGTTGTGAAGCGGACCTGGTGGGCGGTACACTACAACACTGTGAATCCGAGAAGGAAATGAAACAGTAACCGCATGATATTCAAAGGAAGTGTTTATACATAATCCTGGTAAACATGTGTATTTCCATGTGTTGGGAAAGAGTAAACCTGTGCCGCCGCCCCTGCCAGATTGACGAGGGGAGTGGGAGAAAGCGTAGTTGTCAGGTTCTACGACCTTGATCTGAGCTTGACACCTGGACCCAGGGTAGTCTCGTCTAGTGTCTCGTCATGACTACACACGGACAGGGATTCAGAAGTCTGGCAGCGTGGGTATAGCGTTTCCATAGTGTCACCAAGATGACGCAGTGTTGAGTTCCCTCAAAAGGGAACGTCATAGGTTACGTATGTAACCATGGTTCCCTGAGAGGTGTAGCGATTCTGTGGGTATTATTTAAACACTTTTGCATTCTCCATCAAAAGAAGTAAGAATTATAATGAGCTTTGCTCAAAAATAATAGTTAAAATATTCTCCACCATCCCCTCTGTAGGGGAAACAAATATGACCCCAACGGGGAAATATTTACCTCTGTGTTCCTAGTTCCTCTGTGCTCTTTACTCTATGTGTGTGTGTGCTCTTTCCATATCATATCTGTGCTCTAGTGCTCATCCTAGGAATCCTAGTTCCTAGTTCAGTACTTCTGTGTTCCTAGTACCTCTGTGCTCTTTACTATATGTGTGTGTGTGCTCTTTCCATATCATATCTGTGCTCTAGTGCTCATCCTAGGAATATACCAGAAATATACCATAAAAATATACCATGTATTCCCCCATAAATAAATGAATAATACAATTATCAAAAAGTACATTGTTTTATAGTGCGATGCTGCTGGAGTAGAATATCAGGGGGTGTCCTCCAATGTTGCCAGAGGAACCCACAGGAACGCGGCACCTGGGGCGCTATCTGGTGAGGTCATCTGGGTCAAGGTGTACCTTTTTCTTATTCTAAGTTCATGTTAAAGCAATAAATATAATATCAGAGTGCATAAGATATAACTGTAAGGGTTTTGTGCCAAAACAATAAACATAATAATGTCTAAATAACTGCCTATTCAAACTACAGAGGGTTACTATGCTGCAATCTTAAAAGAAAATAACAAAAATACAATTTTACGCTATCTCTCTTACTGCATAACCATTGTGAAAAGACAAAGAAAAGCAGTGGCAACCCTTTTAAGGTTTAAAGTGATTAGACTCATAAGCATAACTATCTGGATCATTAACAACAGTTGAATTAAGCATATGAACAAGATTATTTTGAGGTGTGTGGATTTGTGCTTGAAGAATCATTTGTGTGGCTGCAGCTTTGGTCATCATGGACCTGAGAACAGGAATCACATAACAAAACAGGAGAGCAAAAACAACTAATGCAATTCCACACATTATACTTATTTTAGCCATCCATCCCTGCCATGAATTAAATAGTGAATTAAACCATGATCGGTTGTTAGCATCATTGCCTGCGTTATGTTGGACTTGGTAAAAATCCTTCAAGTCCGTGTGCTCAATGAATCAGGAGAAAGGATATCTTTTAACCATTTATTCACTCAAAAGCATATGAAGAAAACATACAGAGCTCAGGTCTCAGCTGTCCCTAATTACACAATCCTACGCAAGGCTTATGTTTATGAGCATAAGACCAAGACCTTTCCCTCTGACCCAGGTATTTATAATCTTCTTTCTTGCAGCTGATTTTGGGGCGTAAAATTCACCGTGGACTTGTTGTTTTCCTCCTTATATGGCTGTGTTTCAACTGGTTCCTGTTTTTCCTGCACAAAGAAGCTTTCTCAAGGTTATCACCTGCATGGGCGCCCAAGGCCCCTTACGCTAACTCAAAAACAACTCCTTACATAGAAATGAAACAGTTATGGAGCAGATGTTTTTCACTTTGCTATCACACTATGTTGCACACACACACATAGCTTCAAGGTTACACACTGTTGCTGAAGCTCTTATGATATCTAAAAGTTATACGAGGTTTCATGAAAATATGTATAAGCCTGTAATGATTATAAGTAATGAATAAAACTCACACATTAAACACACACAAATTTAAATGTTACCCCAACCAGCTATACTCATCAATCCCTCTTTCGATCTCCTAAAACAGGAGATCGACTCACACCAATGCCTCCACCTCCAGCTCTTCATCATCATCCTCAGCAGATTGCCCCAATAGTGGCATTTGATATGGAGGTGGCTGCTTCCCTTCAACAGCTGTAACAATAAGACGGTTGCATAGAGACCGAATACATGGAATACAACAACATCCACAAGTAACTAAAATTCCCAGAAACGTGGCAATAGATAAAAGTAATGACATAGCTAATGCTTTCCATTTACCAAACCCCATCTTACCAGTTCATCCACTCTTCCAGAGGGTTCCTTACACCTGAGTGCTCTTGCATGGTTTTTGATCATTCTTTTAACCCCTCTAATGCCCTAGTGACCGATCCGTCCGGTGCTGTGTTATTTGGGATGAAAGTGCAACACATATCCCCAAACATACTACAAACTCCCCGTTCCGCGAGAAGCATATCCAGCGCAATTCTATTCTGTATGGCCATTAAGGAGGTCGGGGCTAATTGATCTGACAGATCCTCTACTGCATCCCTAGTGAGATTGGCCAGTTTCATCACATTATAATGCACGTAGTTTATTCTATCAACATTCTTGCTGGGAGTAATTGGAAAAAAGGCAGCTATTATTGGTATGTTTTCAAAGCCTGCTGCTATTTGATCTGCCAGTTTATATTTGTTAGGTACCCCTCTTGGAACCCCAATCGCATCTATGTACTTCAGACTATTTGCGGTTAGGTGAAACTTGTCTGTATCTCTCTTAAACAGTATGTGGCGTCTCCTTCGCCTTGTTAATTCGGCTGTTCCTGTCTCCCCCATTCAATCTCTTACTCTCTGCTAAGTCCCCTATTAAAACCAATGGAGCTCCCAATCTGACCATGGCACATGTCCCTCTCGCCCTCTTT
Source organism: Beaufortia kweichowensis (assembly GCA_019155185.1). Taxonomy (NCBI): domain Eukaryota; kingdom Metazoa; phylum Chordata; class Actinopteri; order Cypriniformes; family Gastromyzontidae; genus Beaufortia; species Beaufortia kweichowensis. The sequence continues at coordinate 11,902,504 of CM032798.1, forward strand.
GGTGCTCTAACAAACAATCTTTGACCCCCACAATAATAATAAAGTCCTGCCCTTGCCCACTGTCCTAAGATGTCCCCTTGGTCCTCTAACGTGGTGTTACACCAGTTACTGTCAATCTGGCCTAAGTTAATGGTGGCGTTTGACTTGGTGAGATTAAAACAGGTACAGTTCCCATCTCTTGGAGTGAAAGGCCCAGTTCTCGAATTATTGTTTACGGGTGGAAATATTGAGGCTAACGTGGTACAATTTGGTGGCGTGGCCATTTTCGTTAGATTTAACATACATTGGTATCCCCAAGAGTCCTCAGGATATAGAGGAGCAGGTTCAGTAAACAGACTAGGGCGTGCTTTGGCACATCCCACACAATTCCCCATCCCCTGCTCTTTAGCTGTGGCAATTATCCAATCTAGCCACAAGTTGCTTTCCCCATATCCTGTAGCTTTTTCAATGACATCCTCAGGTCTTAATTTGGTATAGTCTACGGTTATTACTGCGTCATTGGAGTGTTTTGGCTCTACCTTAGTCATGTTTGCTTCATCTGGGCTACCTGTTGGAGTTGGGGCACGTTTTTTAAAGTTGATTTTTATTACAGCCTTTGGGTCTGTTCCTGTCACTTCTACCCCCATTACTAAATACAACTGTTTACCTTCTTTTCCACCATTTGACTCCTCCCACAGTCTTACGGACATGGTTAATGGATTTTGGCCTGCAGTATAGTCTCTCTGGATTTTTAGTCTCCCTCACAGCTCCTGACTCGTAGGTCTCCAACTTCCTGTATGTCCTACTACCTTGCTCCAGCCATTACACCATCCTTCCGCAAATTGTTTTCCTGCCTTACAGTGCCCCATGATCCATACATACATACACATCCAATCCTCTCCCATGAACTGTTGTCACCTCTACAATTAATTACTGAGCATAGATCAAACTTGTATGATGTTGTGGCCCCAGTCTCATAGTCAAGCTCAATACCCCCATATTTCTTTAAGCATTCTTCGGTGCTGACGGACCTTCCTTTCCTCTGCAAGAGTGGACTCCCTCCAGCCTGGAAATGTTCTATTAAGAAAATGATCCCCACAATTGTACATGCAATTCCTACTTGCTCTCCTATTAATTTCCAATTTTTCAACAGCTTCATCTTGATTATTTTTATACAGATTTAGTTTTTTGGGGGTTTTTTTGCTAAATACGTCTTATAGTATGAAATAACTAAAAAATTGAAATATGTTAAAACATGGTAAATCACAACCTTCAAACCCACAAAGTTAATATATAAAAAATAATATGTAAAAGTGATACTATAAAACACCTGAAAAGATGATACTTAACGAAAACATGACAAGTAATGATCAAACTTGGAAAAATAGAAAGAATAATAATAAAACATGTAAGGGACCGAGAATGATTAATAAAACATTTAAGGAAGTTCATAAACTGTGATAGTCATTCCGGAGCCCCGAAATTCCTGAATCAAATGTCTTCCACTTTTCCCCATTTTAATTTGTCTCTCCCACACCCTATCTTTGGAATTGAGATTGTCTTAATTCCTGCTACTTCACAGTACGCTCTCATGCACTGGATGCTTCTTGTGAAATTGTCATACATTGGGAGATCTGATGCATGTTCTTTAGTAATCAGATGACATACTTTCCTGTTTTCTTCAGTGGTTACTGCACACTCTCCCACCCCCTTTTGTTGCTGTCTCACTTTTTCTACCCCAAATTCTTCCCTGAATTGCTTTGCAATCCTACAAGTCTCTGCTTACACGGTGTGCTATGGTCTCTGTGGGTGGGCTGGTGAATAAATCTCCTTGTGTGTATATCAATTTGAATTCAGTGTTACCTGTGTCCACCTCTGTTTGTATGTTTTGTGTGTTGGTTGTGTCGATGTGTATGTCCTCTGTGTCTGTTTGTGTGGTAATGGGTATGTTCGGTATGTCTTTGTCTGTGGCCGTGTCTGTGTCTGTACGCACTTCCCCCTTTTGGCCCTGTAGTTCCTTCAGGGCCAACCTTGTGTCTTGCAAGGATCTGGTTGGTGGCTCCGCAGGCGAACAACAGGTCCAATGGTACCACGTGTCCCCTTTTCCTTGGACACGCACGCCGTGCAAGGTCCTTTCGACCACTTTGTATAGACCAGACCACCTGGGCTCGTTCCACTTCCTTTTGAATACTTTCAAGCGAACCCACTCTGAGGTTGGAATCACCTGCTCACCTGCAGCTTCGTGCTGTGAATTGTCAGCAACCTGTTTTGAGAAACCTGAAACAATAGCAGTTAATTTGTCATAGTATGGTTTATACATCATTTGCTCACAATCATGCATGCGCAGAGCCGCGCTGGGACCTGGGAACTGTCTCCCAGTTAGCAATTCAAATGGTGTGTATCCTGTGGTTCTGTTTAATGATGACCTGATTGCCAGCAAAGCTATTGGTAGGGCTTGTAACCAGTTCATTTTTGTCTGTGCACAGATTTTAGCCAATTTGGTTTTTATGTTGCGATTCATTCGTTCCACTTTGCCCTGTGATTGTGGGTGATATACTGAACCAAATGAGTGTTTCAAATCAAGTGTTTGTTCAACTTGCCTCAGATGTTCGTTTTTGAAATGCATACCATTCTGTCTGTTCAGTATGCACTGCCCCAACTGCACAAGCTGAATCACTGTAAATATTTACCCATTTGTCTGGAAAGTAGGAAACCAGTTTGACCATATAGTAACAAAATCTATGACAGGGAAGCAATCTTTAAAGCTTCTATTACTGCCTGTACTTCCGCCCTTTGTGCTGATTGCTTCCCTGTCATAGATTTTGTTACTATATGGTCAAACTGGTTTCCTACTTTCCAGACAAACGGGTAAATATTTACAGTGATTCAGCTTGTGCAGTACTTTCCTGATTACAGCATAGCCAGACTTCAGATCACCCTTCTCATCCCTGAAACAACATCCATCAGTATACAAATCCTCAGCTTCTCCCTCCAATCTGGTGGTCCTTAGATCTGGCCTAACTTTGACTCAGCAAGGACTGTAAGTTCACACTCGTGTGGTTCCCCTCGTGTCATGTAATCAGCCATGTTGATCCCCTCATGTGTGAAAGTTAAGTTTGGCCACGTCAGAATTTTTAGAATTCTGTCTTGTCTTAAGGATGACATGGTAAATGATGCTGAATTGACGTATGCCATTACAGTGTGAGATGTTAAAATGGTCAGATGATGCCCAAGTGTGCTGTTTTCTGTTTAATTTTAGCCAGGCCTGCTGCGTATCTGGTACAAGGGGACTGTCTTTGTTCTGTTTTGTCAAGAAGTATGCTCAGGTACATTAAGACCACTCTGTTGTTAGACTTCTTTTGGAATAACACTCCGTTAACAGTTATGTCAGTCTCAGACATAACTGCAGCCAATGCCAATGATGACTTCAAGTCTATAAATCTTTTCTCCTTTTCTGTGGTCCATTCTAGAACAGCTTTTAGCTGCCTCGGACCTTTTGCTTGCACCATGTCCCTGAATGGGGCCGTGCTGTCTGTGAATTGTGGAATAAAATGTCTGCTGAACCCAGCCAGACCTAGAAATGACAACATGTCTTTTACAGTTGCTGGTTTTGGGTGGTGCAAAATGGCTGACCTGTGCTGTGGTGATATCCCTGAGCCCTGTCCTGATATCACTCTCCCTAGAAATGTAACCTGTGACCTACATAACTGTAGTTTAGACTAACTCACCTTGAAACCTGACTGGCAGAGCTGTGTTAGAACATTTTTCGTTGCTATCACACATGACTTAACTGTTTCAGCAGCCAACAAGAGATCATCTACATATTGTATCAGGACAACATCATTGGGTAATCTACATCCTGCCAACATGTCTCTAAGTGCATGGTTAAAAATACCTGGTGACAATATGAACCCCTGTGGTACCCTCGTGTCCCTGTACTGTTGGCCCTTGAATGTGAATGAAAACATGTCCCTTAAATGGTATGCTAATGGTAAGCAGAAGAATGCATTTGCTAAGTCAATACATGTAAAACATGTGTGTTGTGGTGTCAGGTTGGTCAGGGCTGTGTAAGGGTTGGGCACTGGCAGTGTGGGTGTTTTTACAATGGCATTAATTTTTCTCAAATCATGGGCCATTCGGTATTTACCAGTGTTTTGCTTTTCTACAGGCAATATTGAAGTGTTCCATGCTGAAAATGAAGGCTCCAGCACACCTGCCTCCAGGAGGCCTTTAATGGTGTCTGTGATGCCCTCTTCGACTTTTTGTTTGTGTGGGTATTGTGGTTGCCAAATAGGCTCATATGTGTCAAGTTCAAAGGAGACTGCTGGAATTGAGGAACAGAAGCAAACATCTGTAGGTCCTGATGACCATAACCCTTCTGGTAATGTGTCCAGCATTAGTTCAGCTAATTCATGATTCGTTTTCTCCCTACCGTGCCATCTTGTGACCATCTGTGTCTTAACGTGACTTTGTTACTTGTGTCTACGTTAATCTTTTATGCCTGCTCTTTCTGTGAATATTGCACCCCCATAATCTGTGTGTCTTCCCATTCTGTTGCTTCTAGTAATCTTTTTGTCATAAGGCCTAAGTCTTTTGCTTGATGTTCAGGATGTACTGCTAAATTAATGTGTGGTTTTCCTTCCTTACCCATCATGTACCATTCTTCCTGTGCCTTAGTCAGTACTACAGCCCCCACTACACCCTCTTTTCCTACAAAAATCCCAGAACATTTCATTTCCCATTCTATTCCCTCTAGTTCTTCAACGAAACTTTGTTGGTCCCAGTCTGTCTGATTTCTGTCATAGAACAATGTAATGTGTGGGGGATCATGTGGAGGCATGTACGGAGCCATAGCTGGCACCCAGGGTTTCCACAAAGAGTACAGCAGTAACAGTCCCTGCCCGCCAGGGGTTTCAGGATCAAGTTCACCCCAGTAGATATCAGCTCCTTCTTGTTCTCTGCAGGAGGAAAGCAACCACTGACCTCTGGCCAGACATGATGACAATGAACAGTTTATAGTCTTTAGTCTTTCTCATACCCCAGAGAAACCCATGACCTCCACTGTTTTGGACGATATGTTTTTTTGTCAATGTCAATAATCAAAGTGGAATATGTGGCACCTGTGTCCACTTAAAAGTCCAGACGGTCCCTGTTGACCTCAATGCTCAGCATAGGCTCCGCCATCGCCTGCTGTGGTCTCTCTGTGGGTCATTAAGTCTCGTCCTCCTCTCCACCCATTCTCCAAAGTGGATATTTAGTGGTTCTGGGCTGTGTGCCTGGGTGAGGGGCTAATGCTGCATTCGGTGCTGTGTAGCTACCCCTCCCTCGTGGGGAGGCTCTGCCTCGCCCATAGCCCCCTCTCCCTCTGTCTGACATTCTCTATTAACGTGGCCTGGCTTGCCACAGGCGAAACAGTTTCCGCCCTGCCACCCTCCGTATCCACCCCTCGTGCCTCTGGGCTCCCCCATGCCTCCCCTACCATATCCCCTTGCCTGCTGGCCATAGGGCCATGACTGACCCCTCTATGTGTGGCGTATGCACCTGTGTCTTCCCATTGTGTTTGTTCTTCCCCTGTGTGTTGCATTAACTGCTTAGTTTTTTCTTTCTTCTTGGTGTCATTGATTTTCTGTCTGGCCTCACCTAACTGCAATTTTAATAATTGTACCTTCAGTTCCTCAAGCTCAGAGTCTTTTCCCTTTGCCTTCTCTTGTACCCTGGTCATATGGTTGTAAGGCTGGATGGGAAAAGCCACCCAAAAACCACCCACTGGCCCAACGTAGGAGTCCAGTGGTAATGGCTGGTTTCAGCTAGGTCTTTTCCTGCCGCTTTATTCTTTACTTTTATTCCTCAATTTTATCTGACTCCAAAGATAAAACCTTGTAAAGGTTAAGTTAAGATTCTTAAATTTAGATAAATGTTTTATCATTCTATTCAACTCACTATTATTATTGGACTTGTACACCAAGGTTCTCAATGTCGCACAGGGTCTCGCTGACCGCCGTGCGGCCCACGATCACAAACTCGACCGTATAACAAGAGGTTTTGGCTAAAGCAATTTAACAATGTAGCTCCCGCTCACTATTGTTAAAAGGTACCCATGTAGCCCCATACAATCGCCTATATAATGCAATTGCTTAACAACTTAGTTAAAGTTAAGTAATTTAGATAATCAGAGGTTATGGCTAAAGCAATTTAACAATGTAGCTCCCGCTTACTATTATTAAAAGGTACCCATGTAGCCCCAACAATCGAACTCTTCTCTGACTAAACAGAGGATACACAAAACTCTTCTCTGACTAAACAGAGGATACACAAAACTCTTCTCTGACTAAACAGAGGATACACAAAATCCGACTGCATAACAACTTAATTATTTCAACATACTTAACCCTGGTCACAGTATTGACGGATGCATCATAGTCTACTAAGCCAATAATTCAGAGTATTTAGAATAGATACAAACATAACAATTTATTAAACAGGTAAACGACAACAATGATTCAATATCTAATTCAAAAAATTTAGTAAAGTGATCAATTCATGTGAAACAGTCAATAATGCAGAAATGAGAGAATTTAGAAATGTTTACCTGACAATCAAAACTACGCGGCGATTGTGCGGGAGATCCGCTTACAGACTCCAACTATAAGAACTACACACAGTGATTGTGCGGGAGATCCGTTTACAGACTCCAACTATAAGAACTACACACAGTGATTGTGCGGGAGATCCGTTTACAGACTCCAACTATAAGAACTACACACAGTGATTGTGCGGGAGATCCGTTTACAGACTCCAACTATAAGAACTACACACAGTGATTGTAAAGGGAGATCCGCTTACAGACTCCGACTATAAGAACTACACACAGTGATTGTGCGGGAAATCCGTTTACAGACTCCAACTATAAGAACTACACACAGTAATTGTGCGGGAGATCCGTTTACAGACTCCCAGAACCTTTTGCTTGCTTCCCTTAAATACCCAAATCAAAGTATACTTCCTCCAAATGGAGATGTAATTTACATAGAAAAGACTCTGAACCTGATCAGGCCCAAATGGCCATTTCCATGAAAGAGCCCAGGAAGGACACACCCACAACAGTGAGCAGAATATCTCCAAACTCCTTAAACCTTTGTTATGATCTGCTCTACTGTTGTGGGGATAGGACCATTGTGTAAGTCGCACTGAGACAATTCAAATGATATGAGACATGAATATTTAGATACTTTGATCACACAGAATGTGGTATATCTTAAATACAGTTCATTGATGAGTTTTGGGGATCTCTGAGCTAAGGGGACGTAGATGAAGAGAGGGGGAGAAAGAGACAGATGTGAAGGTGTCAGTTCGCAATCAGCATCCTTTGAGGTGTGCTATTTGAGATGGGGATGCAAACTCTGTGGGGAACTCAATATGTTGGAAAGAGTCCTTTGTTCCCCAGGATGTGATGTCCTGTTGGTTTGGACATCTTGGCACCAGTCTTACATGGTGAATCAAATGTCTTTCCCATGTCTGAGTGGCGCTGCCTGGTGTGTCTGGATTTTCTTTTAGACTATTCTTTACACTTTCCTCAGTCCCTTCCATTACTGCAGCCCTGAACATTTCCTCGTGTACTCTGTCTGAGTGTGGGTGTACCCCTGTGTGTGCTTCCCATTCCTCCTTTCATCTCATTAAATATGCTGCTGGCGCCTCCCCCGCCTTAGGGCTAAACTTAATGTTGTGAATAGCCCCCAGTGGAGCTGGAAAATGTCTTCTAATCGCATTGCCCATCCTTGTGGCTACTGTCCCATAAGGGGTGCAGGAGGGGCTTGTGGTTGTCACTGCGTCGTTTTCAATCTCAGCTAATTGCCCTGCTGAGGCTACCTGACCCAACAGTGCCCTCATGTCTCCTAAGGCTAATCTATGCCCTTGGGTTAGGCTCAAAACCTTGTTCAGCCATTTTCCACCTCCCTCAGTGATGTGTGGCAATTTGCCAAGGAGAGCGCCCATATCTGCAAATGACCACGCCTGGTACTCAACCATATTATTTCTTGTTATTAATGGTTTCTGCCCACTTGGTCCTGGGCCCCGTTCTTCGTACGTCGCTTATTACATCCGAGATCAAAAGACACATCCGAGATGATATGATCCGCCTAATCATTATCTGGCTAATTAGGTTCTTTAAACGAACAATTTGATGATTACTATGACTGGATTGAATTATCTGAGATCGTTGCGCATTCATGCGCTGATATAAAAGGGGATATGTATGGATCGTAGAAAAACTGATCAACAACGCTGCTATGGGTTGTTGACAATGGCCAAAGAGCGCGCTCACTTTTTCTCACCGGCGGAGCAAGAACTCTTGATGGAGGGCTATGGCGAGTTCCAAAATTTAATAAAAACGCCAGGGAACACCTCAAAGGCTGCAAAGGTCATGAGAGAGGGCTGGCAAAAAGTTGCTGACAAATTAAATGCGCAAGTAGTGCATGTGTTAGATGTTTTACATTAATTATTACAATATATTTACACTTCAATTCTTTTTAATAATTATGTTAATCTATTATGTTAGAGCCACCACAGGACCCACTAGAACTTGGAAACAAGTAAAGGTGAAATACAAGAATATACTACAAAATGGTAATATTATATATGTATATATTTACATTTACATTTAGGCATTTAGCTGACGCTTTTATCCAAAGCGACTTACAAATATTAGGAGACAAATATTTATATATGTATGTATGTGTTTTGTTTAATGGCTATGAAATGATGTGCTTGTTTATATCAGCCACTAGGAAAAAGGCAGAACTAAAAAAACAGGCGGTGGTCCTGCACCCCCACATCACACCCCGGCAGAAAAGCTGGCCCCTGGGTTCAATGAGAACAGACCCAATGTTCAGGGTATCTCTGGGGGCAGCTCTTCCTTAGACCCACAGCCAGGAAGCAGCAACAACAGCACCTTCATTACTGGTAAAGAGTCTTTTAATTCTCTTTGTATAAGCTACTGTAAAATAATTGGTAGTTACCTTTAATTTGGTGTGATCCAAAAGTCCGATACACTCATTTTCAGTCAACTGTAAATTCTGCAGTGCTGAATTGCGTTCACATGAACGGAAGGCAGTTAAACCTTCTTTGAGTAAATGTAAAAATGTTGCTTTTTTCCTTGTGTACCCAAACTGTTTTTTTTCTGTGTACCCAAACTTTTTTGTGCAGTTTTCAATAACACACCCACACTTTTGCCTGTTCCCATGCAAGTGGTGGCTGAAGCATGTGCAGTAAGTTTCCCTCAATAGTGACATCAATATCAATAGTGGAGACAGTCTATGACTTTGTCATACCATGTATTTTAATTGCACAGGACAGTGAAGAGACGCTCTCTGATGAGTGTCCTTTGGAGGAAGTACTTGTAAGTACAAAAACACCCTAAATAATGCACCCAAATAATATGTATATGTATATATGTATATCTTTTTTAACTACTAATGTACTTGCTAATTTTGACCGCAATGAGTTGCAGGAGTCTGCACAGAGGCCTGCAGAGAGGGAGTTTACGGCTGTTTTTTGAGTTCAGCCTGACGGCTGCCGTCCAGGCTAAGGGGGGGTCCACAAGGGAGTGTCAGGGAGTATGTGGAGTGGGTGCTGCTTTGTTGTGGCTGCCATCCCTTCCCCCACCTGGCCAAGGTATCGGCCCTGAGGTTCCTGGCTCCGCCTCCAATGTTCCTGGCTCCACCTCCGATGTTCCTGGCTCCGCCTCCGATGTTCCTGGTCCTGACCCCGAGCCTCCTGACCCCGAGCCTCCAGACCCCGAGCCTCCTGACCAAGGCCCCAAGCTCCCACCCAGCGTAACAATGGCACAGGGTGACATCCGTTCTCTGTATAACCGCAGCCTGCAGCACAAGATTGAATATTTGGAACTAAAAACTGCGGGGAGACTTTGAGATCCAACAGCTGATCAAGAAGAAATTGGCACTAGAAATAGAGTTGCTGCAAAAGGACCTTCAGGGTAAGTATTAAAACATTTCACACAGCACTTTTGACCTTTTATAACAATGTCAATGTCTCTTTGCAGGCAAGGGATGACCTATTTTATCCCCCCCCTCACAAAACAACTAATAAAAGTCATGGAATCCACATTTGCCCTGTCTCTTTAATTAAAAAAAGTAAAAAACACACACGCATCTATAGATCATAAACAATATTTTATTTCTCTCAAAAATGGTGTTCCACAACCCTGTCCCGTGCAGCTCTGCCACTAGGTTGATCCAAGTGCACTGGCTGGAGGTCATCATCAGGCTGCACTTCCACCACAGGGGTCCTCTCCTTTCTAATGGTGGCAATGTTGTGTAATACAGCACATGCGACAATAATGTCACAGGCCCTGTCAGGTGCAACCCTCAGACTTTTCAGACACTGAAATCTTCCCTTTAGTTGACCAAAGGTCATTTCAATGCGTGCCCTTGTCCTGGCTAGAGCTGCATTGTAATGGGTTTGTGGTCCAGGGTTGGGGTCAGGGAATGGGGTCATAAAATACTGCCTACAGGCATAGCCCGTCTCCAACCAGGATCCCGTCGTAATCACCTGTATAATGGTAAAATGCAGTTCTGTTAGGACCATAATCAGTGTGTAATACAATGAGCTTGACATTAATATTTTTCTTACCACGTTCAAATAATGTGAGTAAATGTGAGACTCTGAAAATTCTGGAGTCATGCACAGATCCTGGCCATTTGGCTTCCACATTTGTAATATGACACAGAGTCACACACCATCTAAGGCATTGTAGTCAATCAACTGCATACTTATGAAATGCATTGTGTATATTACCTATATAAAATATTAAGAATTATGATAGTAACTCACCTGCACATTTATACTCTGAACCCCCTTTCTGTTCACAAAATCCCCTTCAATGGGGCCTGGTGGGGCCTTGATACAAATGTGTGTGCAGTCTATGGCTCACGATCTTCATTAACAAGTAAAATGTACCTGCAATGGCGAAAAAGCTCTGTTTTACAACTTGGGGTCTTAAGTGGCTTGGAAAGACCACAAAAACCCCTAAAAGCTGCTTGAGCGCCAGGTAAACTTTGCGAATGGCACGACAGACAGCACTTTTGGTTAAGTTCTCAGCATCCCCAATAGTGTACAGGAAAGTGTCACAGGCAAAGAATCTTAACACAGTTTGTGCTGCTGTTAAAGGCCGACTACGACGAGTCGAACTTTTAATGTGAGGTTCGATCAAATTAATAATGTAAATGAGACCCTCACGTGAAAAACGATATCTTTCAAAAATCGCTCTGTGCTAACGGATCCTGTCCGCACAGATTTAGCGTACCGCCTCCGCTCCCGAGCAGGTTCAAGCTAACGGATCTGTTGCTATGACAGCAAGTCCAGGATGAGCTTCGAAGAACCAAACAATCCAAGATCAGCCGAAATCGACAACAATCAAATCCAGCTAACTGAGTTAGCGACGTACGAAGAACGGGGCTCTGGAGTCTCATCTTTTGTGTTTGAACTGTCTGCTGTGCCCGAATCTGTGCCCCTGAACCTCCTAAATTTTGTGCCAGTTTTCTGGTTTGTGCTCTCGTGACAGGACCTCTCCTACTCTCCACAGCCAGTTTCCCTCTAAATGTTACATCTAGCCCTGTTTCTTCCCTTCCTGTGCTCGGATAACTGCTTGTAAGCTACATTCTCTCGCTTTGTTGCAAGTTTTGACTGTTAAATCGAGTGTTGGCAATGTTATACTTTGGCTTAACAAAACTTTTCAGTCCTGATCGCCTCTAAACCATCTTCTTTTGTTTGAACACCTTTCCTAGGCAGGGCTCACACCAGTTTCCCGAATGCCCCTCGGTGTTGTCTTTTAATCCATCCATCTATCCATTTTCTTCCGCTTATCCGGGGCCGGGTCGCGGGGGCAGCAGTCTAAGAAGGGACGCCCAGACTTCCCTCTCCCCAGACACTTCCTCCAACTCTTCCGGGGGAACACCGAGGTCTGGTCATACAGAGACCGGACAGCCCCTAGCAAAGGAACTCGGACCCCATACTCCCAGAGCACCCCCACAGAACACCACGAGGGACACGGTCGAATGCCTTCTCCAGATCCACAAAACACATGTGGACTGGTTGAGCAAACTCCCATGAACTCTCCAGTATCCTAAAGAGGGTATAGAGCTGGTCCAGTGTTCCACGACCAGGACGAAAGCCGCATTGTTCCTCCTGGATCCAAGGTTCGACTATCGGATGAATTCTCCTCTCCAGTACCCTGGCATAGACTTTCCCGGGGAGGCTGAGGAGTGTGATCCCCTGTAGTTGGAACACACCCTCCGGTCCCCCTTCTTATAGAGAGGGACCACCACCCCGGTCTGCCAGTCCAGAGGCACTGTCCCCAACCTCCACGCGATGTTGCAGAGACGTGTCAGCCAAGACAGCCCCACTTCATCCAGAGACTTGAGGTACTCACCCCCGGTGCCTTGCCACAAGAGGATCTTCTTGACTACCTCGGTGACTTCAGCCCGGGTGATGGCCGGGCCCACCTCTGAGCCCCCGGCCTCTGCCTCCTCCGTGGAGGGCGCGTTGGCAGGGTTGAGGAGATCCTCGAAGTATTCCTTCCACCGCCCGACAATATCCCCAGTCGAAGTCAGCAGAGCCCCACCTCCACTATATACAGTGTTGGTAGGGCACTGCTTTCCCCTCCTGAGGCGCCGGACAGTTTGCCAGAACCTCTTCGAGGCCGACCGATAGTCCTTCTCCATGGCCTCACTGAACTCCTCCCAGACCCGAGTTTTTGCCTCCACAACCACCCATGCCGCAGTCCGCTAGGCCTGCCGGTACCTATCAGCTGCCTCAGGGGTCCCACAAGCCAGCCAGGCTCGATAGGACTCCTTCTTCAGCTTGACAGCATCCCTTACTTCCGGTGTCCACCACCGTGTTCGGGGGTTGCCGCCACGACAGGCACCAGAGACCTTACAGCCACAACTCCGAACGGCTGCATTGACAATGGAGGCGGAGAACATAGTCCACTCGGACTCAATGTCCCCAACCTCCCTCGGGATCCGTTCAAAGCTCTGCCGGAGGTGGGAGTTGAAGACCCCTCTGACAGGGGGCTCCGCTAAACGTTCCCAATAGACCCTCACAGAACGTTTGGGCCTGCCGAGTCTATCCAGCTTTCTCCCCCGCCAACAGATCCAACTCACCACCAGGTAGTGATCAGTTGACAGCTCCGCCCCTCTCTTCACCCGAGTGTCCAAGACATACGGCCGGAGGTCAGATGAAACAACCACAAAGTCGATCATCGACCTCCACCCTAGGGCGCCCTGCTGCCACGTGTGCTGATGGACGCCCTTATGCTCGAACATGGTGTTCATTATGGACAAACCGTGACTAGCACAGAAGTCCAACAACAGAACACCACTCGGGTTCAGGTCAGGTGGGCCGTTCCTCCCAATCACACCTCTCCAGGTGTCACTGTCATTGCCCACGTGAGCGTTGAAATCCCCCAGCAGGATGACAGAGTCCCCAGTCTGAGCATTTTCCAGCACCCCTTCCAGAGACTCTAAGACGGCCGGGTACTCTGTGCTGCCATTCGGCCCGTAGGCACAAATGACAGTGAGAGACCTATCCCCCACCCGGAGGTGCAGGGAAACGACCCTCTCATTCACCGGGGTGAACTCCAACACATGGCGGCTAAGCTGGGGGGCTATGAGCAAGCCCACACCAGCCCGCCGCCTCTCACCGCAGGCAACTCCAGAGTATGTGGAGAGTCCAACCCCTTACGAGGAGTTGGGTTCCAGAGCCCAAACTGTGTGTGGAGGCGAGCCCGATATCTCTAGTCGGTACCTCTCAACCTCCCGCACTAACTCAGGCTCCTTTCCTCCCAGCGAGGTGACATTCCATGTCCCTAGAGTCTGCATCTGAGGATTGGGTCGCCGAGGTCCCCGTCTTTGACCGCCACCCAAACCACAATGCACCGGCCCCTTACGGTCCCTCCCGCAGGTGGTGGGCCCACGGGAGGTCGGCCCCACGTCGCTCCTTCAGGCTGGGCCCGGCCGAGCCTCATGAGGTAAGACCCGGCCACCAGGCGCTTGCATACGAGCCCCAACCCCAGGCCTGACTCCAGGGTGGGGCCCCGGCTGCGCCATACCGGGCGACGTCATGACCTCTTTGTTTTTTCTCATAAGGTGGGAAGTGGACCGCTCTTTGTCTGGCTTGTCACTTAGGACCTGTTTGCCTTGGGAGACCCTACCAGGGGCATATAGCCCCTGACAACGTAGCTCCTAGGATCACTTTTCCTCTTTACTTCTTTTCTTCCATACACATAATTAAAATATAATATCCCGTTTGTTTTTCTATTTTCATCCGCGACTTAGTCGCAGGTTCCCTTACTATATAATATAGTCTTCCGTGATTCTGTCACAGGTTCCCTTTCACTTTAAACGTACACTTTATTTTCATCCGTATTTCAAATACAGGTACCCTTACTATATGATATAGTCTTCCATGACTCTGTCACAGGTTCCCTTTTACCTTAAACGTACACTTTATTTTCATCCGTATTTCAAATACAGGTACCCTTCTGTGTGGTTACTCTTCCGTGACCCAGTCACGAGTATTCTTACTATTAAATAGTCTTCTGTGAATTAATCAAAGGTTTATTCGGGAGTCGAGCCAAGCTCCCGGGACTCCCACCCAGATTCTTCGATCACTCGTCAGTGATACGGGGTACCAAGCCTCCGGCTCTTATTCCTCTATAGTAACCACACTTTACTTTTTTATTTATTTGATCTACAATTTATCAAAATATTTTCTTCCTATACAATTTAATTCAATATCAAAATAGATTCAACTTTTACTCTTTCAATGACATCAAAATTTAGTTTATCCAATAGAAGAATTTTGATGATAACAAAGCCCGTCTGATGTCAAAGAAAGATCAAATGTTGTGCAATCTTCCTGATCACGTCGGGGTCACCAAATTGTTGGACATAATTAAATCCTTCAAGTCCGCGTGCTCAATGAATCAGGAGAAAGGATATCTTTTAACCATTTATTCACTCAAAAGCATATGAAGAAAACATTACAGATAATCTTTCAAGTCCGCGTGCTCAATGAATCAGGAGAAAGGATATCTTTTAACCATTTATTCACTCAAAAGCATATGAAGAAGACATACAGAGCTCTGGGTCTCAGCTGTCCCTAATTACACAATCCTACGCGAGGCTTATGTTTATGAGCATAAGACCAAGACCTTTCCCTCTGACCCAGGTATTTATAATCTTCTTTCTTGCAGCTGATTTTGGGGCATAATCTTCACCGTAGACTTGTTGTTTTCCTCCTTATATGGCTGTGTTTCAACTGGTTCCTGTTTTTCTTGCACAAAGAAGCTTTCTCAAGGTTATCACCTGCATGGGCGCCCAAGGCCCCTTACACTAACTCAAAAACAACAGTTATGGAGCAGATGTTTTTCACTTTGCTATCACACTATGTTGCACATAGCTTCAAGGTTACATTCTGTTGCTGAAGCTCTTATGATATCTAAAAGTTATATGAGGTTTCATGAAAATATGTATAAGCCTGTAATGATTATAAGCAATGAATAAAACTCACATTAACACATTAAACACACACAAATATAAATGTTACCCCAACCAGCTATACTCATCAGTTAACAGCCACTTCTTCTCACATATTCTTCAGTTTATCATGGCTTTGGTACACGCTCCATCAGGGGCTGTATTATTGGGAATAAAAGTACAACAATCATTACCAAACATCATACAAATTCTCTGTTCTCTTCTTGTATTAATTTTACTCTGGCTCTTCGTCCACTTCAACCTTTAGGGAGAACAGAGTTAAATTTTTTTATCCCCACACAACCAAAAATAAACAGCATGGAGTGAGTTGCTCCTTATATTTCTCTATTAATGGGAATTGTAGTGTTTGATTTTCACATTCATTTTTGGTTATTACCGTTAAATCGTCTGTTATACCCACAGTAGTAAGCATGTGATTATATGTTGTCTATACATTTTCATGATCATACATTTGTTCATTAAGATACCATATAGTAGTAGAATTAACTAAAAAAATTCCCACCTTGTTTCCTTTCATACTGAAATCTTCAAAGCATTCATATCCTAATGAATAATCTATTGCATATGCCTCAGGTGCCTCAGCTTTATCTATTAACAATGTCATATCTTATGACTTTGCATTTTTTACTCCACCTTTCGTTATTCAATCTTATTTCAGCTTCAGGCTTTTCAGCGATAGCTAAACATTCTGCTGGACAAAATGGTACCTTCATATCTTCTATTGTAATTCTATCACAATATTTTGCATAATGTTTTGCACAGTGTCTATAGGTATACGGATTAGGGACAACAGTCACTTTACTCAAAGGTGAGGATGTACAGAGTACACAATTGTTCAGTTTTACTTGACTCACTATGAATTGTGCCCATTTATACCACTCATTATATCTTGCTGTATTCAACAGCCTCTCATCATGCAGTAGCTCATCGAAACACAGCTCAGGATGAGAGTGTCCATACCACATCAGAGAAGGCAATTGTTTGGAATTCTGTTGACGGGGGTGTGGACTGGATGTCCTGTCTCCATCTTTAACGTGATTCGATCCTGTTCACCCGTTGCAGGAGAGTCTTGTAAAGGAAGATCTTTTCCCTTCTCCATTTGTGTCTGTCTCGGGCTGCCTCCCATTGTCTCTTATTCTGCGACAACATCAAGATCATGATCAGGGCTTGAATCAGTCTGTACCTGATCTGCGTTTGTTGTCTCATGGTTGAGTCCAGCGATGTCTTTCTCTCGATCTCCATATGTCTCTGCATCGTTTCCTCGCTGGTTAGGACTCGCTGGCTTCTCTGCATCCTGTGTTGTGGATTCCCCATCCCCCAATTTTGAAGAAATACTCAAAGGTCTTTGGGTTATGATGCCAAAAGAATAGACTTTATTGTGAAAACAATCAAGCCGAGCCCATCTTTAGATGAAACTGAGGGCTGTTTGGTTGAACAGGGTTTATATAGGTTGGTTTGCACACATACATCTCATTTTGTTTTACCTGGGGGTTTTGGATTTTTCCATTATGTTGAAACTAGATGTTAAAGGGCCTTTTATAAAAACATGTGATATCCTGCTGACTTACCAGCACACACAGAAATATGACATCCTGCTGACTTACCAGCACACACAGAAACATATGATACATGATCCCTTTATATTTTTAATAGTAGAATAACTAGTACATAATTCCTTCATTTTATGATTAATAAAATCTTCTTCACCTGCTGATTCTCTGCTTCACAATATCTCAGTACAGGAACTCTGGTGGAATGATTTAAGTGATACCACGTGGTACTCCCTTCAACTTGTACAGCTGTTGGTGTTGCTCTTACAACCGTATATGGTCCTTTCCTTCTGAAGCTCATTCCACCTCCTCCGGAAGACTCTGAGATACACACGGTCTCCGGGAACTACTGGACACGGTGCTTCCTCGTCTTCTCTCTGTGCTCGTCTATGTTCCTGTGAATGCACAGTCTCATGTATAGCATTTAGTTGTCTTATATAATTTGTCAGTCCAACTTACAATTGTTCCCATCATAAGGGCCTCTCAAATATGGCATAGGCATTGACCTGCTCGTAAGCATCTCATGAAGAGTCAGATTTGTAATCCTATTAGTTTGCATGTGATAGTTCATCAATGCCAAAGGCAATGCATCAACCCAGTTCAGTTTAGTGTCTGCACAAAGTTTATTAATCTTGGCTTTGAGGGTTCCATTCACTCTTTCAACCATTCCTTGTGATTGAGGGTGATACACACATCCTAGTCTCTGTTTTATTCTCAGCTGCTGCTACATAGTCTTAACAGTCTTTTGAACAAAAGCAGATCTGTAAGACTGGTGCCAAGATGTCCAAACCAACAGGACATCACATCCTGGGGAACAAAGGACTCTTTCCAACATATTGAGTTCCCCCACAGAGTTTGCGTCCCCATCTCAAATAGCACACCTCAAAGGATGCTGATTGCGAACTCACACCTTCACATCTGTCTCTTTCTCCCCCTCTCTTCATCTACTTGCCCTGAGCTCAGAGATCCCCAAAACTCATCAATGAACTATATTTAAGATATACCACATTCTGTGTGATCAAAGTATCTAAATATTTATGTCTCATATCATTTGAATTGTCTCAGTGCGACTCACACAATGGTCTCATCCCCACAATGGTAGAGCAGATCATAACAAAGGTTTAAGGAGTTTGGAGATATTCTGCTCACTGTTGTGGGTGTGTCCTTCCTGGGCTCTTTCATGAAATGGCCATTTGGGCCTGATCAGGTTCAGAGTCTTTTCTATGTAAATTACATCTCCATTTGGAGGAAGTATACTTTTATTTGGGTATTTAAGGGAAGCAAGCAAAAGGTTCTGGGAGTCTGTAAACGGATCTCCCGCACATTCGCTGTGCGTAGTTTTGATTGTCAGGTAAACATTTCTAAATTCTCTTATCTCTACATTATTGACTGTTTCACATGAATTGATCACTTACTAAATTGTTTGAATTAGATATTAAATCATTGCTGTCGTTTACCTGTTTAATAAATTGTTATGTTTGTATCCATTTTAAACACTCTGAATTATTGGCTTAGTAGACTATGATGCATCCGTGTTACCGCAATACTACGACCAGGGTTAAGTATATTGAAATAATTAAGTTGTTATGCAGTCGGATTTTGTGTATCCTCTGTTTAGTCAGAGAAGAGTTTTGTGTATCCTCTGTTTAGTCAGAGAAGAGTTTTGTGTATCCTCTGTTTAGGTAGAGAAGAGTTCGATTGTATGGGGCTACATGGGTACCTTTTAATAATAGTAAGCGGGAGTTACATTGTTAAATTGCTTTAGCCATAACCTCTGATTATCTAAATTACTTAACTTTAACTAAGTTGTTATGCAATTGCATTATATAGGCGATTGTATGGGGCTACATGGGTACCTTTTAACAATAGTAAGCGGGAGCTACATTGTTAAATTGCTTTAGCCAAAACCTCTGGTTATACGGTCGAGTTTAGATCGTGGCCCGCAAGACACGGCGGTCTGTGCGGACCCTGTGCGACATTGAGAACCTTGGTGTACAAGTCCAATAATAATAGTGAGTTGAATAGAATGATAAAACATTTATCTAAATTTAAGAATCTTAACTTAACCTTTACAAGGTTTTATCTTTTGGAGTCAGATAAAATTGAGAAATAAAAAGTAAAGAATAAGCGCAGGAAAAGACCGAGCGCGCTGAAACCTTCGCCATTACCACTGGACTCCTACGTTGGGCCAGTGGGTGGTTTTTGGGTGGCTTTTCCCATCCAGCCTTACAGATCCATTGTCAGAGCTGATCTGTGATGGTATTCCATCTACTTCTATATACTGTCTTTAACATATCCACATAATCCATTACCAAGTGTTTAAAAGGTCCTTCTGGCACAGGTATGTGTCCTACAGGTGTAGATGTTCCTTTTCTAACATTATTCTGGGCACAAATGTAGTAAAATTAGGACGGTGTTATTTAAAACACTGTTCTGTTTCAGGGAATAATTATTTGTGGCTCAATGGAAATACTTACAGATAAAGATTATTAACTTTACGTATTTTGTAGCATTACCTGGTGCAGTAAAAGTAACAACGGTGGCCTCTAGAGCACTCGTCTGCCAAGTGTTCAACCAAATTGTGTGCTAACTTTTAATTAACGTGTTATTCTTCTGGCCTTGATGAATAACGGACCGTGCCCAATACAGCAATACTACAGAACCGGTAACAGTATCGCACAGTTTAAGGGATGCGTTATGAGCATTAAGCAGAGACAATCATGGGTGAATACAAATGAGTATTTATTGACTAAGCTACTGAAATAAAATAAATGTCCAAGATGGCGGTGAGGCAGTAGCACGCAGCGGCCACTCCGGATACAAAATGGTGCTATTTTGTCTTTTTAACGTGACTTTACACGGCATATGGACATCGGTGCAACTGGTGTTCGTGTATTTCACCGCCAGACACTTCTACAGCTAAATAACAACACCTCCAACATGATCTGTTGGAGAAGCTACGCGATCTCAGCGTGCTGCGGAGACCAGGCCTTCTGCCCTCAGGCGTCACCGGATGCCGGTGGCCGGGGGAGGGGACATCGCAAGCGGTGTGCGAGAAAGCAGAAGCACGGCAAGAGGGCGGGGGTCTGTGCTAGGCTAAAAACAAACCATTCATAGCCTAGCCGGCCGGCTCTCCCGTCCATCCTGCTCTCCAATGTCTGTATGGAGACAGTCAATGTATGTAACAGTCAATGGACTGTTTATTGTTGTTGGAGATTGCAATCATGCAAATCTCAAGTCAGTGCTGCCTAAATTCTATCAGCATGTGGACTTTGCAACGAGGGGGAAAAACATGCTGGATCTTGTTTACACAAACATCCCTGGCGCGTACAGGGCGGAGCCCAGCCCCCACCTCTGCTACTCAGACCACATCTCTGTTATGCTAATTCCGGCATAAAGACCGCTTTTCAGACAATCGAAACCGGTTCTGAAGCAGGTGAAAACCTGGCTGGCAGGAGCCATCTCTGCTCCTCAGGACTGTTTTGAACACACTGACTGGCACATGTTTAGGGAAGCGGCAACTGACGGCGACTCCACCAACTTGGAGGAATATGCGACATCAGTGACCAGCTATATTAGCAAGTGCATTGATGACGTCACCACCTCCACCTCCGGTGCTCAGAGGATGTGCAGACCAACTGGCAGATGTTTTCACAGACATCTTCAACATCTCTCTGAGCATCACGTAGTTCCAACGTGCTTCAAGGCCACCACCATCTTCCCCGTGCCAAAGAATTCTACAGTGTCCTGCCTCAACGATTACCGTCCCGTTGCACTTACACCTGTCATCATGAAGTGCTTTGAGAGGCTCGTCTTGAGGCACATTAAGACCCTGCTGCCCCCCTCATTAGACCCCCTGCAATTTGCTTACCGCCCCAACCGCTCAACAGATGACGCCATCAACATCACCCTCCATCTGACCCTCACCCACCTGGACAATAAAAACACATATGTTCGAATGCTCTTCATTGACTTCAGTTCAGCATTCAACACCATCATTCCTCAGCACCTGACTGAAAATCTGAACCTGCTGGGCCTGAACACCTCCCTCTGCAACTGGATCCTGGACTTCCTGACTTACGGATCTGGAACAGCATCTCCAACACCACCACACTGAGCACTGGGGCCCCTCAGGGCTGTGTGTTCAGTCCATTGCTGTTCACTCTGCTGACTTACGACTGTATAGCAATGCACAGCTCGAACCACATCATTAAGTTTGCCGATGACACGACCGTATTGGGTCTTATCAGCAAGAACGATTAGTCAGCATACAGAGAAGAGGTGAAACGGCTAACGGACTGGTGTAGAGCCAACAACCTCTCTCTGAACGTGGACAAAACTAAAGAGATGGTAGTTGACTTCAGAAGAGCACAGAGAGACCACTCTCCGTTGAACATCAGCAGCTCCCCTGTGGAGATCGTAAAGAGCACCAAGTTTCTTGGTCTTCACCTGACGGAGAACCTCACCTGGTCGCTCAACACCAGTTCCACAGCAAAAAAAGCCCAGCAGCGCCTGTACTTTCTGAGAAGGCTGAGGAAAGCACATCTCCCACCCCCCATCCTCACCGTGTTCTACAGAGGGACAATTGAGAGTATCCTGAGCAGCTGCATCACTGCCTGGTTTGGGAATTGCACCGTCTCGGACCGCAAGACCCTGCAGCGGATAGTGAGAGCAGCTGAAAAGATCATCAGAATCACAGACATTGACACCTCACGCTGCATCCGCAAAGCCACCAGCATTGTGGATGACCTCACACACACTTTTCACCCTTCTGCCGTCTGGTAAACGGTACCGAAGCATTCGGTCCCTCACGACCAGACTTTGCAACAGTTTTTTTCCCCCATGCCATCAGGCTGCTAAACTCAAAATAACTCTACTAAACTCAAAATAACAAATTACACTACTGCCATTGGACTGTTTTTATTATTTTTTGTACTTACTGTGTATTGTGTCTGCGTTACTGTCTTGTGCTGTCTATTTGCACTTTGTGCACTTTATGTATATAGGGTTTTTGTGTACACCGTACATTTTAGTTTTGTGTTGTATTGTAGCACCTTGGTCCTGGAGAAACGTTGTTTCGTTTCACTACGTACTTGTATATGGCTGAAATGACAATAAACTCCACTTTGACTTTGACTTTGACTTTGAAATACAATATCGACTAACTCACCTAAAACACATACACATTCACACGCATACAAGAGGAAGCATAGAAAATAAGAGAAAGAGTAAAGAGTGGCACATTAAAATCAGCAGAACACTTCTGGACAAACCACCGGATTCTCTCTACAAAAAGTTCACCTTTGTAGCAAAAGGGGCAATGCTTAAGCGCCGTTGAATGGTGATAAATAGGATACTTGCATTGAACAGTTGCGTCGGCAAGAATCCTGGTGCATGGAGAGAGAGAGAGAGAGAGAGAGAGGGAGAGAGAGAGAGAGAGAGAGTGTGTCCCGGTGGATTCGCGGAGTTCGTTCGGAGAGCGAGAAGTGTCGAAGTCTGCCGAAGTAAGATTGCCGGAAAGTCTGTCCTGAAGAAAGGGCAGGTCCCACGAAGGTTGGATCGATTCCAAGATTGTGAGCGAAGAGTTATTCACTGCATGTCTTAAATACACAGCTGCCACGCCCCTGTTAGGTCACCTGGCCAATACCAAGGGGCTGTTGGTGCGCGGGAGAACGTTTCTTTGTTTCTCCCCGTGACTTTGATTTACACAGGTATGGCAGTATGTCCTGTTTGCACAGAAAACATAAACTTATTGTAAAGTGAGTATGATGCACGCCATGACTATGTACTGTGCATCATTATTAAGGAAATAATTTGTGGATCATTTTGATACCACACACGTGAGAGAGGTGAAGTAGGAACACTGGTTTTTCATTCATCTGCCATGAAATAACAGTTAAACTTCAACAGTAATGAAATACATGCACCAACTATGGTAGGGCATTAAGTGACTGTGGAGGAATACACACACACATATACATATATATATACAAATTGGGCAGTTTAGTCCTGCTCATCCTAGGGAGTCTCTTTGAGGTGTTTGGAATGTTCTTCTCTAGTCCTCACTGCAAATCTCCAAAGGGGCCTGGAGAATCTCAGGGAGTTGAGCTGGGGGTCACTCTCTCTGGGGAAGGCCAGAGAGGTGCCATAACTGTCCTACTGAGTTAAGTAACAACCGGCAGGTTATCACTTAACCCAGGCTTTCTGGAGCCAAAAGGGGTTCTGTTGTGTTTGTTGTCTAATTTTATGATCCCTTAAAGAAATCCAACATTTGGCCCGGCCAAGTCTCTACATATCATATACATATATCTGCATATATCAACATGTTAACATTATGTGCAGTACGTGCAGCACGTGCCTCCTATGTTCGTGCCTACGTGCCTGTGGTGTTGTTCAGTACCTCTGTGTTCCTAGCACTGTTCAGTACCTCTGTGCTCTGTGCTCTTTACTCTATGTGTGTGTGATCTTTTCATATCATATATGTGCTCTAGTGCTCATCCTAGGAATATACCAAAAATATACCATAAAAATATACAATATATACACCTGTAAAACCGCAATTTTTCATCTCATCAAAAACATATCTAAACTGCGTCATATGCTGTCACTATCGAGTGCAGAAAAGTTAGTTCACGCATTCATGACGTCTAGACTGGATAACTGCAATGCATTATTAGGTGGCTGTCCAGCTAGCCTATTACAAAAGCTCAAACTAGTTCAAAATGCAGCGGCTATAGTTCTCACAAGAACAAAAAAGTTCGAACATATCAGCCCGGTACTGTCAGCACTGCACCCATTACGCAACATATTAACTTTAAGATCTTACTGACTACTTATAAGGCTCTACATGGTTAGGGTTAGACATCCATTACGCTCTCAGGACTCTGGCCTTTTGGTAATACCTAGAATTTCTAAATTAAGTGGTGGTGGTAGATCATTCTCCTATTTAGCACCTAAACTTTGGAATAGTCTTCCTAGTGCTGTGCGGGAGGCAGACACACTCTCAGTTTAAATCTAGATTAATCTCTTTAACATAGCATGCACATAGTCCAACTGTTTATAACACAAATCCCCTAAGGGATTGTTAGGCTGCATTAATTAGGCCAACCGGAACCAGGAACACTTCCCTAACAATCTGATGTACTTGTTGCATCTAAGGGTGTGAAACAGTATTTTGCTCCCAGTTTGTTTGTTTCTTATTATTCCGAGGTTGCATCCAGTCCATACCTGACGTTGGATCTGTCAGAAGGAGGTGGCGACCCCCAGGAGAACCTGCACTCATTATAGCTAATACTAATGCTAGTTACTACATTAATGATAATGCTAAATAGTATTCATGCTATTTAACTCAGACTAATTAACTACTTCTTTTCTGTCTATGTCAGCAGTTTGATGTTATAGCTGCACTCAGTCATCCCTGGCTAAACAATCCTTTATTGTATAATACTACCTAGTTTACCATACACACAAACACATTGTTAAATTAAATCACAACTAATAATCCAGATCAACTCAAAACTCAGACCTACATGGCTTCAAACTTTAGCAAATTTAGTACACAACTTTAAATCAAATAATTTTTATCAAACTACTGACTGCAGCTGTGACGCATCAGAGGAGAAATGACCCTCCAAGTGAGCCTGTGTTCTCCCAAGGTTTTTTTCCATATATATATAGATATTAGAAATATATATATATATATATATATATATATACTGTATATAGCTTTTATATTTCCCTGCTTGTCATTCTGTTTATTCTGCTGTAAAGCTGCTTTGAAACAGTGCTACATTGTTAAAACGCTATACAAATAAACTTGAACACTGCACAACACCACATTTTCCTGGTGTTGTGTCTAAAAGTCTGTTCCCCTGTCGAAGCCTGTTCCCCCTGTTTCCCCTTATACTACTATAATATTAGCCTCTTAGCACCTGCGAGCCCTAGTAACCCTAACTGCAAGTGGTACGAGCACACGCCCGCGCTCTTGATGCACCCTGTTTGCCAGGGGAAACAAGGGGAACAGACTTCAACACAAAGACACCAGTCGTCTTTGGCAACCGACATGTGCAGCTGAACCTGCGTGACATGACATCAGTGTGGCGTAGACTGATAATTGGTCTATATGTATATTGTAATCCTGCAGCATATCACCGGTAGGGCGATGTTATATTGAGTTATTAATTGTGTTTGTCGAGTGTTATGTCATGCGCATCTGTCCATATATCTCTCGTCATAGCGACTGCCTTTGCTCATATTATTCTTTGTTAAGTTTAATAGAGTTTAATGCATCGTAATCATTAATGTTTGATATTATATCTGGTTGTAATATAAACATTTAAGTTGAACAGTTTTCTAAATACATGAGTATTTAATGTCCACAATAACGTTGTTCATTGCTAATGTAGTGAACAGCAGACCAGAATGCATTTTAGGTCCCAACTTTACAGCAGGGTCCCTCTCTAATGTAAACAAAGGACCAGTGTCATCAGATAAGGCTACAAGAGAATCTGCCAGACACCCTCTATAGGGCAGCCTTATCATCAAACTAAACCCCTTACCCAAAGATTCAGGCCAGCCTGGCCATAAAACTCCTCAGGACCTCCAGATGTGGCATGTAATTAACTGGCCATGCGGCAGCTTTGGCTAAAACAAAGGACACATCTCTACATTACTTAATTTATAAAAATGGACACAAACTATCACATATTCATTCTGTAGTCTTTCAAAATATTTTTGGCATTGTCTTAAATACACAGAGTATAAACATGACAAAAAGATGTTAAACTATCATTCATGCATTCATTCATATGTAAATAGTATTTGTAAAAACTTCAGTATTTAACACAAATTACATACTTTGTAATAGTCATTTGTGCTAGGAAGCATAACAGCAACACCCGTTCTGAATTTCTGGCCCCTGTGCTAGGAAGTTTAACAGATCTAATGTTATGTTATTCTCTGATCATATTAGCATATGCTAACTACATTCATAAGTGTGTACTTCACTTCAGTAAACAAAGATAAAAGATCAAAACAAGGTTTGAGTAATTCTTGGGCTTCCCTGGATTAAGATGTCGTCTCTTTTTGAACCAAGAGACACTGTGGTTCGCCCCATGCATCATCCTGCAGAATGCCCTTCCTTCAATGAGAGTGATGGATCAGATGCTAGCTCTATAAAGTTGCAGAGGATCTTAAACGAGAATTCGAAGCTCCGTGAAACACAGCAGGCCATTCAAGCCGATCTGAAACGGATTAAGTCAGCCAAAGATTCGATTTATCTGGTGTGATTCAATGGAAAGTGGGGCCCTGGATGTCTTAGAGTGGCAAGTTCTCCCCTTCAGAACAACATGTAGCCCCTGCTGTGCTACCTTCACCTTACAGCAGCATGTGAATAAACACAGCCGGCCCGATGAAGATGTGAGGGCTGCAGTGGAATGATACTTCTACGTTGACAACTGGTTACATAGTTTGTCATCAGCAGAGGAGGTGAAGTGACTGGTTGATAAGCTAAAAGGGCTGTTAGGCTTCGAACTGAGAAAATGGGCCAGCAACGTACCAGCTGTCATGAAACATCTTTCACATGAAGCCAGATCAGATGGCATTGAACTCTGGTTAGCCCCTGAAAAGACCGAGATCCAGGAGCCCACATTGGGACTTAGTTGGAACTGCCCCACAGATGTCTTGACATATCGCCACCAGCCCATAGATCACGGTATGCTTACCATGCAGAATATTTACAAAGTCTTAGCCAGTCAGTACGATCCCTTGGGATACATTCTTCCATACATTACCAGGGCAACTTTGGAGCAAGGAACACCCAAAAGGGTCCTGTCAGTGCCACATCTAGAACTCTGCGCCACTGTAACTTGTGCACAGTTGGCAAACCTTTTAAACAAGGGGTTAACTTTGCCCATTTGCCACACAGTTCTTTGTTCAGACTCCACTACTGTAGTGTCTTGGATTCAGTCCGAGTCTTGTCACTTCAAAGTTTTTGTGGGGACGAGAGTGGCCGAAATTCATGACTTCATTGACTATCACTTCCTGGTGATACATGGATTCAGTGGCCAAAATTCATGACTTAACCCACATCACTTCCTGGTGATACGTGGATTCAGTTCAGAATCCAGCTGACGATCTGACACGAGGAAAGACCCTGAACGAGCTGTCGAAACCCAACTGGTGGTGTCAAGGGCCCCTATTCTTAGAGGAAAGAAAATGTTTGTTGTTTTAGGTTGTCTAATGTTCATGGAAGAGGTGTGTTTTTAACTGTTTCTTAAAAGAGGTGAGGGATGTGGCAGATCAGATTGCTGCTGCGTTCTGTATCATCTGGAGTAGTCTGATTGCTCGTGCAGGAAGACTGGCCAGAAGAGCATTGCAATAGTCCAGTCTAGAAATTACCAGGGATTAAACTAGCAGTTGGGCAGCGTGCTCTGTGAGATATGACCTAATCTTCCTGCCGTCACATTCCGGTTCCGGTTCACCGCTGCAGCATCGTCTAAGTTTGGAGCTCCACTGAGCTGATCCTAAATCTACCTTTCTATTTACTCTATTTCAAATTGTTAATATTTAAATACTTGATTCATTTTCTCAAATTAATACTAAACTGGTGTATATATAACTCTGATAATATTCATACGCAAAATCATACGCAACTTACCTTTCGATCAGCTATTCTATTCTAATGGCGGATCTATCCGATGTGTGTATTTCTGCTTTTTTTACTCCTCATACTGCCGAACGGGAGGTGGTCGGGAAGTTTGCATGGGCCCATACACACCGGACCCGGTCTGCTGTGTTGAACAACACCCCAGCCCCGGCACGACGCAGACAACCGAGGACCTCTCCCCCCGCTCTGCAACCGGACTTTGAGACCTCAGTCCCTCTGCACGTAAACGGTAATAAATCTACTCCTTGTCGTAACTTGCATCTCCTGCCACATGTATAGCTTAGCTTCTTCCGTTAGCGAAAAGGGTTTCACATGTGATAAATGTAAGGAAGTAGTAAGGCTGACGGAGAAGGTTACAGAATTAGAACGTACTCTTGTTGAGACTAGTAAGGCTATTAATAACTCTGACACTATTTCGGATGCGCCTAGCATAACGTGCAATAATCATGGCTCGGATCCGAATGTAGGCCCGAAGCGGCAGGGCAGCTGGGTGTCAGGTGGCATAGTCGTAAAGAAAAGCGGCGCCACTCTTCCGCTCCTGTGATTATCTCAAACCAGTTCTCCCCACTCAGCCACACACATGTTGAGACACCTGTGGTTATTGGTAATTCTATTTTACGGAATATGGAAATAGAGACCCCAGCCACCATTGTTGAATGCATACCAGGAGCCAGAGCATCTGACATTAGATCTAAACTGAAAGTGCTGGCTAAGACTAAATGTAAATTCTCTAAGATTGTTATTCACGTCAGCACAACAATACGAGGCTCCGCCAATCAGAGATCACTAAATATAATATTAAAGAGGTGTGTGAACAAAAACTCTGTCAGACACTGTAATATGCTCAGGTCTCCTACCCGCTTACCGGGGTGATGAGACCTATAGTAGATTATTGTCGCTGCATGGCTGGATGTCTAAGTGGTGCCCGGAAAACAATGTAGGCTATATAGACAACTGGAAATATTTCCGGAGGAGACCTGACCTGTTAAAGAGAGATGGCCTCCATCCCTCATGGGAAGGAGCTGAGGTCCTCTCTAGAAATTTGACCAATAGTCTTAAAAGTAAAATCTGACTATCCGGGGCCCAGGTCAGGAAGCAGACCAATCGGCTTAACCATCCGTCTGCAAGCTGCCTTGACATGTCACATAGGCCACATAAATCACAGCATATAGAGTTTTTACAACCCACATATCAACATATACAGACTGTGTCTGTTTCCCGAACAAACAAACATGTAGCATATTCTAAACCAAAACACACAAATCTAATTAATATTAAACTTGAAAACAATCTACAAACAGATGCAACAAAAAAGTTAAAATTCGGCCTGCTTAACATCAGGTCGCTTTCCAATAAAGAATATATTGTCAATGACATTATTACAGACCACAACTTGGACGCACTGTGCCTGACAGAAACATGGCTTAAAACAGACGATTTTATCAGTCTGAATGAATCTACTCCACAAGACTACCACTATAAGCATGAGCCTCGTCTGAAGGGTAGAGGTGGCGGTATTGCTACAATCTATAGCAACCTATTTTGCGTAAATCTTAAATCTAGAAAATTTAACTCATTTGAAATAATGGTGCTAAATATGTCACTCCCAAACGGTCGCAACAAACATTTGCCCTTCATCATGGCTACTATTTACAGATCACTGGGTCATCATGCAGACTTCCTTAAAGAATTTGCAGATTTTCTGTCAGAATTAGTAGTCACTGTAGATAGAGCCTTAATCGTTGGTGACTTTAACATACACGTTGATAACCCAAAAGATGCGCTACGTATAGCTTTTTTTTTTTATAGCTACGTATGGATATCCTGGACTCGCTTGGTGTTAGCCAAAAGGTGTCAGGTCCCACACATAAATGTAAGCACACTTTAGACCTAATTCCTCTCTTCTCATATTACTCGACCTCAGTGCAGCTTTTGATACAATAGATCATACAATTCTACTCGATAGACTAGAAAACCTTGTTGGCATTAGGTGTCAAGCCTTAGCCTGGTTCAAGTCTTATTTAACTGATCACTACCACTTTGTTTGTGTTAACGAGGAAAAATCGTATCACTCTCAGGTAAAATACAGCGTGCCACAGGGATCAGTTCTTGGTCCTGTTGTCTTTGCATTATACATGCTTCCCCTTGGAGATATTATTAAGAAACATGACATCAACTTCCACTGCTATGCTGACGACACCCAGCTTTACATTTCCTCAGAACCTGACAAAACCCATTGTTTTTCTAGGCTAATAGACTGTATCAACGATATTAGAAAATGGATGGCAAACAACTTTCTTCTTCTTAACCCCAATAAGACAGTGTCCCATCTTCCGCAGTCAAGAACCTAGGTGTGATTCTAGATAAGAACCTGTCTTTCGATGGTCACATTTCCAATGTGTGTCGTACCGCATTTTTCCACCTTAGAAACATTTCAAAGATGCGTCACATACTGTCTGTCTCGGATGTATAGAAGCTAATCCACGCATTTATGACCTAAAGAATTGACTACTGTACTGGGGGGTGCAAAGCAAATAAATAAGCTTCAGCTGGTTCAAAATGCAGCTGCTAGAGTGCTTACTAGATCAAAAAAGTATGACCACATAAGTCCACTTCTAGCAACACTGCACTGGCTACCTGTATCGCATACATTTCAAAATATTGTTAATTACATACAAAGCCCTAAACGGCCTAGCACCTTTATACCTCTATGATTTTTTATACCTCCATACAATCCATCGCGGGCATTGCATTCACAAAATAGCGGGCTGTTAATAGTTCCAAGGATTTCAAAAAAATCTAAAGGTGGAAGATCCTTAGCACCAAATCTATGGAATGACCTGGATGTCCAGGACTCAGACACACTCGAGCAGTTTAAAACTAAACTAAAGACTTATCTCTTTAGCCACGCATTCACCTAATTTCAGATCCTAACTCCCCAAGGCCGCAATAGTTAGCTCAACCAGGCACACATACATATTACACATTGCATATGATATCACATATGATTGCATACATTACATATGAACGGCCACTGTGCTAATGTTAGTCTGTTTTGTCCCCTTCTCTCTCTCTCCTCCTCTCTCCTTTTCTCTCTCTCTATCCCCCTCTCCCTTTTCCGAGGGTTCCCGAGGAATGAGTTCCAGCTGGCACAACACTGCTCATAACAGTGCTGCCCCACCTGATGACCATCCTGGTGATGCTAAATGGACGACTGCCCAAGACAACTTCCTTGCACCCATGGCCCTGTTAAATTAAAATCACATCTACCACATTATATATAATTCATTTTTATTCACTCTCTTAAGTAAGCAAATGTCTGTGTCTTGTAACTGCATAGCGATATAGTTATAGATGCGATCAATGGCAATTTGTGTCCTTTATTACGGATTGCACATGCTACGGATTGCAACTATAACACGTCATGTCAGAGTTTTTTTTTTAATCCCTAACTATTGTATTTCAATACATGTAAAGCTGCTTTGGTACAATGATCTTTGTGAGAAAGCGCTATAAAAATAAAATTGAATTGAATTGAATGTTGATGCAGGCTGCAATGTGTGATGCTATTGTGGGATCGTCTGGCTGGAAAGAGAAGAAAATCTGGGTGTCGTCTGCGTAGCAGTGGTAGTCAAAGCCGTGTGAAGAAATGATAGGTCCCAGGGATATCCATCTACCAGTAATTATACTCCAAGCCATGAGTGAAATGAGCCCATGTCCCTATGACACTGTGATGCAAAGATATCTGTCTGGGCCTTTTATGATGGCAGTCTATGGGATCGGTTTCTAGGGTGCTCTTAATGGTTGCTAGGGTGTGGCTTGATAGCTTTATAAGTCTCCTGTCAGACTGATTGGTTGTCTGAGTGAAATGAGCCCACCCCATGTCTCTATGACACTCTGATACAAAGATATCCATCTAGGCCATTTATAATAGCAGTCTATGGGATTGTTTGCTAGGGTGCCCTAAATGGTTGCTAGGGCATGGCTTCACAGCATCATGAAGCTTCTGAGAAACAGATTGGTTGTCTGAATAAAATGAGCCCACCCCATGTCTCTATGATACTCTTATGCAAGGATAATCCATCTGGGTCTTTTATAATGGGGGTCTATGGGCCATTTCGGGTGGCTCTCACACCCTAGGGGTACAACTTACACCCTATTGTGAGGTATGCTCTTACAGAGTCTGCCAGCCTCTTAAAATGTGGTAACCCACGTTTAACCCGAGCTATGTCCCTTCAAAGTTTTTGCAATGTTAAGTCTTTGGTATTTTTCACCCAAATTTTCGTCCGCCCTACGAACATTGTACACCCAATTGCTTAGAAAAGATATAGCACACTTTCTCAAACCAGTTTACAGATCTGTGGTAAGTTTGGTGGATATAGCTTGAAAGCTCTAGCAGCAGTTAGAGTTGAAAATTCTGCGTAAGAAGAATGAGAAGAACCAGCTATGCCCTCCGCAAAACCATTAAGACAGCAAAGCGGCAATATAAAAATAAAATTCAAGCACAGTTCTCTACTTTCAACTACAGAGACATGTGGCAAGGACTCCACAACATCATGGGCTACAATGATCGCGAACACACTGCTACAAACACTGCTACCTGATGAGCTCAACGCCTTCTATGCTCGCTTCGAAGTCAGCTTACAGAGCACTCCCGCGGCCGAAACTGCTAAGGCTCGTCCACTCTCCGTATCTGTAGCGGATGTTACCAAATCGCTCTGGTGCATGAATATCCGAAAAGCCCCAGGTACAGACAGCATCCCTGGTCGTGTTCTTAAAACTTGTGCTCACCAACTAGCTCTCGCAACTAGTATTCGCGAACATTTTTAACCTCTCCCTATATGTTGTCCCCCATTGTGCATTGGCACAAAAAATACCCAAAGCTTCTTTTCTGAATGGCTGGCAATAGCTCTGACTCCTGTCATCAGTAAGTGCTTTCTTGAAGCCTATCAGAGATTACATCTTCTCTGTATTACCAGCATCACTAGACCTACTGCAATTCGCCACTAATGATGCGATATCCTTGATATCCACTTGATGATCCACCTGCATACTGCTCTGGGAACATCTTGACAAGAGGAACACATATGTGAGAATGTTTTTTGATGACTACAGCTTAGCGTTCAATACCATACTGCCCTCCAAGCTTGGAATAAAACTCCGGGCTCTAGGTCTGAGCCATTGTACTCATCATGAACTAAAATGTAGTGCAAAGCAAAGCTTCTCACTGTGTAGCTGGATTCTGGACTTCTTGACAGGCAGACGGCAGGTGGTCAGAGTTGGCAGCAACATCTCCTCCCCGCTGACCCTTAACACTGGAACCCTCACATAAAAACATTATGCCAAGTTGTTTTGAATGAAAGTGAGTGCACCTCAAAGTTTCACACAAATTCCAGGTTCCTGTGATGTGAATTGAAGTATAGGATAACTTTGCTTGTCAAACGCTACTGGTTTTATGACTCCATGCCCCTCACCGCTTTGCAACTCTGACATTAGCGTAAGCAACAGTTTGTGCATACTGACAAATTCACATAGAAAAGTTGTGTTTTAATTGTACTACTCTCTTTCTGACTGAAAGTGAGTGCACCTCAAAGTTTCACACAAATTCCAGGTCCCTGTGATGTGAATTAAGAGATAGGATAACTTTGCTTGTCAAACGCTACTGGTTTTATGACTCCTTGCCCCTGAACGCTTTGCAATTCTGACATTAGCGTAAGCAACAGTTTTTCACAAATTTTATGTTGCCCTGATTATAAGAGTATAAACATCTCTTGAATATAGAAAACTCGTTTAATCAATAGTTTTGTATTTATCGTATGCTTTAATGATGCTTACAAACTCATAAAGCAGGCAGAACACATAGCCTTACTAATTTCCTGTTCCTCTGATGCTAAAGGAAAGAATCGAATACATCACTTCCAAATCTCATTCAATCACTTTTTATGACTTTAGCTTGAAGCTGCGATACATATTTTTATGATGTAGTGCAGCTTCAAGCAAAAGACATAAAAAGTGATGGAATGAGATTTGGAAGTGAAGTTGTATTTTGAAGTCGCCCTGAAAGGGCATGCAGAACATACTTTTGTATACTTTTAATATCAGCGAGAATGTTGATGTAAAAAGAAATGCAGGTGAAAAATACTTTTAACCAACTAGATTGGTGTTTTGGTTTACACTGTACTGTTCATGAACTGAAATGTAGTGCAAAGCAAAGCTTCACAATATTTCCATGTTCCCGTGATGGTAACAGTAAAAAACACATCTTAAAGAGCGAAATTCCTTATTTCACTACATTCGTATTTTGCTCATGCTTCTCTGTTAAGTACAAATTCAAAACAGAAGCACAACAAAGCGTTCTTACCAACTCCCTGTTTTTGTGATGCTATAAGTAAAAACCCAATACTTATTCACTTACCAATCTGATTATATTACAATATATATATATATCTCTTTGCTAAACTGCAGAACAGAATTTAAATCGCGTGCAGAACATATTTTTTTCACATTGACAACAGTGTTGCTTTATATGCATATTACAGTGAAGGGCGCCAGTGTGTACTGACAACTTCACATAAAAAACATTATGCCAAGTTGTGTTGTAATTGTACTACTCTCTTTCTGACTGAAAGTGAGTGCACCTCAAAGTTTCACACAAATTGCAGGTCCCTGTAATGTAAATTGAAGTATAGGATAACTTCGCTTACCAAACGCTACTGGTTTTATGCTCCTTGCCCCTAACCGCTTTGCAATTCTGATATAAACATAAGCAACAGTTTTTCACAAATTTTATGTTGCCCTGATTGTAAGAGTAAAAACATCTCTTGAATATAGAAAACTTGTTTAATCAATAGTTTTGTATTTATCGTATGCTTCAATGACTCTTACAAAATCATACCACAGGAACAACGCACAGCCTTACTAATTTCCTGTTCGTGTGATGCTAAAGAAAAGAATCGAATACATCACTTCCATATCTCATTCCATCACTTTTTATGACTTTAGCTTGAAGCTGCACTACATAAAAAATCTGAAAGGGCGTGCAGAACATAGTTTTGTATACTTTCTATATCACCGAGAATGTTGCAGTAATGTAAAAAGAAATGCAGGTGAAAAATACTTTTAACCAACTTGCTTGGTGTTTTGGTTTACCCTGTACTGTTCATGAACTGAAATGTAGAGCAAAGCAAAGCTTCTCAAAATTTCCATGTTCCCGTGATGGTAACAGTAATAAACATCTTAAATAGCGAAATTCCTTATTTCACTACATTCGTATTTTGCTCATGCTTCTCTGTTGAGTATAAAGTCAAAACAGAGGCACAACATAGCGTTCTTACCAATTCCTAATTTTTGTGATGCTTTAAGTAAAAACCCAATACTTATATACTTTACCAATCTGATTATATTACAATATATATACCTCTTTGATAAACTGCAGAACAGAATTTAAATCGCGTGCAGAACATATTTTTTTCAGCGTTGCTTTATTTGCATATTACAGTGAAGGGCGAAAGTGTGTACTGACAACTTCATATAAGAAACATTATGCCAAGTTGTGTTGTAATTGTACTACTCTGTTTCTGACTGAAAGTGAGTTCACCTCAAAGTTTCACACAAAATTCCAGGTCCCTGTCATGTAAATTGAAATGTAGGTTGACTTCGCTTTGCCAAACGCTACTAGTTTTTTGACTCCATGCCCATCACCGCTTTGCAACTCTGACATTAGCGTAAACGACAGTTTTTAACGAATATTATATTGCCCTGATTTAAGAGATGTATAAACATCTCTTAAATAGCGAAATTCCTTATTTCACTAGAGTCGTATTTTGCACAATGACAACAGCGTTGCTTTATATGCATATTACAGTAAACGCAGCCAGTGCGTGCTGACAAATTCACATAAAAACATTATGCCAAGTTGTGTTTTAATTGTACTACTCTCTTCTGACTGAAAGTGAGTGCACCTCAAAGTGTTACACAAATTCCAGGTCCCTGTGATGTGAATTAAGAGATAGGATAACTTCGCTTGCCAAACGCTACTGGTTTTATGACTCCTTGCCCCTGGCCGCTTTGCAATTCTGATATTAGCATAAGCAACAGTTTTTCACATATTTTATGTTGCCCTGATTTTAAGAGTAAAAACATCTCTTGAATATAGCAAACCTCGTTTCATTAATAGTTTTGTATTTATCGTATGCTTTAATGATGCTTACAAACTCATACCACAGGCAGAACACATAGTCTTACTTATTTCCTGTTCCTCTGATGATAAAGAAAAGAATCGAATACATCACTTCCATATCTCATTCCATCACTTTTATGACTTTAGCTTGAAGCTGCACTACATAAAAAAATCTGAAAGGGCGTGCAGAACATAGTTTTGTATACTTTCTATATCACCGAGAATGTTGCAGTAATGTAAAAGAAATGCAGGTGAAAAATACTTTTAACCAACTTGCTTGGTGTTTTGGTTTACACTGTACTGTTCATGAACTGAAATGTAGAGCAAAGCAAAGCTTCTCAAAATTGCCATGTTCCCGTGATGGTAACAGTAAAAACATCTTAAATAGCGAAATTCCTTATTTCACTACATTCGTATTTTGCTCATGCTTCTCTGTTGAGTATAAAGTCAAAACAGAGGCACAACATAGCGCTTCTTACCAATTCCTAATTTTTGTGATGCTTTAAGTAAAACCCAATACTTATATACTTTACCAATCTGATTATATTACAATATATATATATCTCTTTGCTAAACTGCAGAACAGAATTTAAATCGCGTGCAGAACATATTTTTTCACAATGACAACAGCGTTGCTTTATATGCATATTACAGTGAAGGGCGCCAGTGTGTACTGACAACTTCATATAAAAACATTATGCCAAGTTGTTTTGTGATTGTCCTACTCTGTTTCTGACTGTAAGTGAGTTCACCTCAAAGTTTCACACAAATTCCAGGTTCCTGTGATGTAAATTGAAATATAGGTTGACTTCGCTTTGCCAAACGCTACTAGTTTTTGACTCCATGCCCATCACCGCTTTGCAACTCTGACATTAGCGTAAACAACAGTTTTAACGAATATTATATTGCCCTGATTGTAAGAGTAAAACATCTTTTGAATATAGCAAATCTCGTTTCATTAATAGTTTTGTATTTATCGTATGCTTTAATGATGCTTACAAACTCATACCACAGGCAGAACACATAGCCTTACTTATTTCCTGTTCCTCTGATGATAAAGAAAAGAATCGAAAACATCACTTCCATCGAATCGATTCCATCACTTTTATGACTTTAGCTTGAAGCTGCACTACATAAAAATCTGAAAGGGCGTGCAGAACATAGTTTTGTATACTTTCTATATCACCGAGAATGTTGCAGTAATGTAAAAGAAATGCAGGTGAAAAATACTTTTAACCAACTTGCTTGGTGTTTTGGTTTACCCTGTACTGTTCATGAACTGAAATGTAGAGCAAAGCAAAGCTTCTCAAAATTTCCATGTTCCCGTGTGATGGTAACAGTAAAAACACATCTTAAATAGCGAAATTCCTTATTTCACTACATTCAGTATTTTGCTCATGCTTCTCTGTTGAGTATAAAGTCAAAACAGAGGCACAACATAGCGTTCTTACCAATTCCTAATTTTTGTGATGCTTTAAGTAAAACCCAATACTTATATACTTTACCAATCTGATTATATTACAATATATATACCTCTTTGATAAACTGCAGAACAGAATTTAAATCGCGTGCAGAACATATTTTTTCAGCGTTGCTTTATTTGCATATTACAGTGAAGGGCGAAAGTGTGTACTGACAACTTCATATAAGAAACATTATGCCAAGTTGTGTTGTAATTGTACTACTCTGTTTCTGACTGAAAGTGAGTTCACCTCAAAGTTTCACACAAATTCCAGGTCCCTGTCATGTAAATTGAAATGTAGGTTGACTTCGCTTGCCAAACGCTACTAGTTTTTTGACTCCATGCCCATCACCGCTTTGCAACTCTGACATTAGCGTAAACGACAGTTTTAACGAATATTATATTGCCCTGATTTAAGAGATGTATAAACATCTCTTAAATAGCGAAATTCCTTATTTCACTAGAGTCGTATTTTGCACAATGACAACAGCGTTGCTTTATATGCATATTACAGTAAACGCAGCCAGTGCGTGCTGACAAATTCACATAAAAAACATTATGCCAAGTTGTGTTTTAATTGTACTACTCTCTTTCTGACTGAAAGTGAGTGCACCTCAAAGTGTTACACAAATTCCAGGTCCCTGTGATGTGAATTTAAAGCTAGGATAACTTCGCTTGCCAAACGCTACTGGTTTTATGACTCCTTGCCCCTGGCCGCTTTGCAATTCTGATATTAGCATAAGCAACAGTTTTTCACATATTTTATGTTGCCCTGATTGTAAGAGTAAAAACATCTCTTGAATATAGCAAACCTCGTTTCATTAATAGTTTTGTATTTATCGTATGCTTTAATGATGCTTACAAACTCATACCACAGGCAGAACACATAGTCTTACTTATTTCCTGTTCCTCTGATGATAAAGAAAAGAATCGAATACATCACTTCCATATCTCATTCCATCACTTTTTATGACTTTAGCTTGAAGCTGCACTACATAAAAAATCTGAAAGGGCGTGCAGAACATAGTTTTGTATACTTTCTATATCACCGAGAATGTTGCAGTAATGTAAAGAGAAATGCAGGTGAAAAATACTTTTAACCAACTTGCTTGGTGTTTTGGTTTACACTGTACTGTTCATAAACTGAAATGTAGAGCAAAGCAAAGCTTCTCAAAATTGCCATGTTCCCGTGATGGTAACAGTAAAAAACATCTTAAATAGCGAAATTCCTTATTTCACTACATTCGTATTTTGCTCATGCTTCTCTGTTGAGTATAAAGTCAAAACAGAGGCACAACATAGCGTTCTTACCAATTCCTAATTTTTGTGATGCTTTAAGTAAAAACCCAATACTTATATACTTTACCAATCTGATTATATTACAATATATATATATCTCTTTGCTAAACTGCAGAACAGAATTTAAATCGCGTGCAGAACATATTTTTTTCACAATGACAACAGCGTTGCTTTATATGCATATTACAGTGAAGGGCGCCAGTGTGTACTGACAACTTCATATAAAAAACATTATGCCAAGTTGTTTTGTGATTGTCCTACTCTGTTTCTGACTGTAAGTGAGTTCACCTCAAAGTTTCACACAAATTCCAGGTTCCTGTGATGTAAATTGAAATATAGGTTGACTTCGGCTTGCCAAACGCTACTAGTTTTTGACTCCATGCCCATCACCGCTTTGCAACTCTGACATTAGCGTAAACAACAGTTTTTAACGAATATTATATTGCCCTGATTGTAAGAGTAAAAACATCTTTTGAATATAGCAAATCTCGTTTCATTAATAGTTTTGTATTTATCGTATGCTTTAATGATGCTTACAAACTCATACCACAGGCAGAACACATAGTCTTACTTATTTCCTGTTCCTCTGATGATAAAGAAAAGAATCGAATACATCACTTCCATATCTCATTCCATCACTTTTTATGACTTTAGCTTGAAGCTGCACTACATAAAAAATCTGAAAGGGCGTGCAGAACATAGTTTTGTATACTTTCTATATCACCGAGAATGTTGCAGTAATGTAAAAAGAAATGCAGGTGAAAAATACTTTTAACCAACTTGCTTGGTGTTTTGGTTTACACTGTACTGTTCATGAACTGAAATGTAGAGCAAAGCAAAGCTTCTCAAAATTGCCATGTTCCCGTGATGGTAACAGTAAAAAACATCTTAAATAGCGAAATTCCTTATTTCACTACATTCAGTATTTTGCTCATGCTTCTCTGTTGAGTATAAAGTCAAAACAGAGGCACAACATAGCGTTCTTACCAATTCCTAATTTTGTGATGCTTTAAGTAAAAACCCAATACTTATATACTTTACCAATCTGATTATATTACAATATATATATATCTCTTTGCTAAACTGCAGAACAGAATTTAAATCGCGTGCAGAACATATTTTTTTCACAATGACAACAGCGTTGCTTTATATGCATATTACAGTGAAGGGCGCCAGTGTGTACTGACAACTTCATATAAAAAACATTATGCCAAGTTGTTTTGTGATTGTCCTACTCTGTTTCTGACTGTAAGTGAGTTCACCTCAAAGTTTCACACAAATTCCAGGTTCCTGTGATGTAAATTGAAATATAGGTTGACTTCTCGCCCAAAACGCTACTAGTTTTTGACTCCATGCCCATCACCGCTTTGCAACTCTGACATTAGCGTAAACAACAGTTTTTAACGAATATTATATTGCCCTGATTGTAAGAGTAAAAACATCTTTTGAATATAGCAAATCTCGTTTCATTAATAGTTTTGTATTTATCGTATGCTTTAATGATGCTTACAAACTCATACCACAGGCAGAACACATAGCCTTACTTATTTCCTGTTCCTCTGATGATAAAGAAAAGAATCGAAAACATCACTTCCATCGAATCGATTCCATCACTTTTTATGACTTTAGCTTGAAGCTGCACTACATAAAAAATCTGAAAGGGCGTGCAGAACATAGTTTTGTATACTTTCTATATCACCGAGAATG
This sequence comes from Beaufortia kweichowensis, assembly GCA_019155185.1. Taxonomy (NCBI): domain Eukaryota; kingdom Metazoa; phylum Chordata; class Actinopteri; order Cypriniformes; family Gastromyzontidae; genus Beaufortia; species Beaufortia kweichowensis. Next base: position 11,942,921 of record CM032798.1, read on the forward strand.
TTGCAGTAATGTAAAAAGAAATGCAGGTGAAAAATACTTTTAACCAACTTGCTTGGTGTTTTGGTTTACCCTGTACTGTTCATGAACTGAAATGTAGAGCAAAGCAAAGCTTCTCAAAATTTCCATGTTCCCGTGATGGTAACAGTAAAAAACATCTTAAATAGCGAAATTCCTTATTTCACTACATTCGTATTTTGCTCATGCTTCTCTGTTGAGTATAAAGTCAAAACAGAGGCACAACATAGCGTTCTTACCAATTCCTAATTTTTGTGATGCTTTAAGTAAAAACCCAATACTTATATACTTTACCAATCTGATTATATTACAATATATATACCTCTTTGATAAACTGCAGAACAGAATTTAAATCGCGTGCAGAACATATTTTTTTTCAGCGTTGCTTTATTTGCATATTACAGTGAAGGGCGAAAGTGTGTACTGACAACTTCATATAAGAAACATTATGCCAAGTTGTGTTGTAATTGTACTACTCTGTTTCTGACTGAAAGTGAGTTCACCTCAAAGTTTCACACAAATTCCAGGTCCCTGTCATGTAAATTGAAATGTAGGTTGACTTCGCTTGCCAAACGCTACTAGTTTTTTGACTCCATGCCCATCACCGCTTTGCAACTCTGACATTAGCGTAAACGACAGTTTTAACGAATATTATATTGCCCTGATTTAAGAGATGTATAAACATCTCTTAAATAGCGAAATTCCTTATTTCACTAGAGTCGTATTTTGCACAATGACAACAGCGTTGCTTTATATGCATATTACAGTAAACGCAGCCAGTGCGTGCTGACAAATTCACATAAAAACATTATGCCAAGTTGTGTTTTAATTGTACTACTCTCTTTCTGACTGAAAGTGAGTGCACCTCAAAGTGTTACACAAATTCCAGGTCCCTGTGATGTGAATTTAGAGCTAGGATAACTTCGCTTGCCAAACGCTACTGGTTTTATGACTCCTTGCCCCTGGCCGCTTTGCAATTCTGATATTAGCATAAGCAACAGTTTTTCACATATTTTATGTTGCCCTGATTGTAAGAGTAAAACATCTCTTGAATATAGCAAACCTCGTTTCATTAATAGTTTTGTATTTATCGTATGCTTTAATGATGCTTACAAACTCATACCACAGGCAGAACACATAGTCTTACTTATTTCCTGTTCCTCTGATGATAAAGAAAAGAATCGAATACATCACTTCCATATCTCATTCCATCACTTTTATGACTTTAGCTTGAAGCTGCACTACATAAAAATCTGAAAGGCGTGCAGAACATAGTTTTGTATACTTTCTATATCACCGAGAATGTTGCAGTAATGTAAAAGAAATGCAGGTGAAAAATACTTTTAACCAACTTGCTTGGTGTTTTGGTTTACACTGTACTGTTCATGAACTGAAATGTAGAGCAAAGCAAAGCTTCTCAAAATTGCCATGTTCCCGTGATGGTAACAGTAAAAAACATCTTAAATAGCGAAATTCCTTATTTCACTACATTCGTATTTTGCTCATGCTTCTCTGTTGAGTATAAAGTCAAAACAGAGGCACAACATAGCGTTCTTACCAATTCCTAATTTTTGTGATGCTTTAAGTAAAAACCCAATACTTATATACTTTACCAATCTGATTATATTACAATATATATATATCTCTTTGCTAAACTGCAGAACAGAATTTAAATCGCGTGCAGAACATATTTTTTTCACAATGACAACAGCGTTGCTTTATATGCATATTACAGTGAAGGGCGCCAGTGTGTACTGACAACTTCATATAAAAACATTATGCCAAGTTGTTTTGTGATTGTCCTACTCTGTTTCTGACTGTAAGTGAGTTCACCTCAAAGTTTCACACAAATTCCAGGTTCCTGTGATGTAAATTGAAATATAGGTTGACTTCGCTTGCCAAACGCTACTAGTTTTTTGACTCCATGCCCATCACCGCTTTGCAACTCTGACATTAGCGTAAACAACAGTTTTTAACGAATATTATATTGCCCTGATTGTAAGAGTAAAAACATCTTTTGAATATAGCAAACCTCGTTTCATTAATAGTTTTGTATTTATCGTATGCTTTAATGATGCTTACAAACTCATACCACAGGCAGAACACATAGCCTTACTTATTTCCTGTTCCTCTGATGATAAAGAAAAGAATCGAAAACATCACTTCCATCGAATCGATTCCATCACTTTTTATGACTTTAGCTTGAAGCTGCACTACATAAAAAATCTGAAAGGGCGTGCAGAACATAGTTTTGTATACTTTCTATATCACCGAGAATGTTGCAGTAATGTAAAAAGAAATGCAGGTGAAAAATACTTTTAACCAACTTGCTTGGTGTTTTGGTTTACATTGTACTGTTCATGAACTGAAATGTAGAGGAAAGCAAAGCTTCTCAATATTTCCATGTTCCCGTGATGGTAACAGTAAAAACACATCTTAAATAGCGAAATTCCTTATTTCACTACATTCGTATTTTGCTCATGCTTCTCTGTTGAGTATAAAGTCAAAACAGAGGCACAACATAGCGTTCTTACCAATTCCTAATTTTTGTGACACTTTAAGTAAAAACCCAATACTTATATACTTTACCAATCTGATTATATTACAATATATATACCTCTTTGATAAACTGCAGAACAGAATTTAAATCGCGTGCAGAACATATTTTTTTCAGCGTTGCTTTATTTGCATATTACAGTGAAGGGCGAAAGTGTGTACTGACAACTTCATATAAGAAACATTATGCCAAGTTGTGTTGTAATTGTACTACTCTGTTTCTGACTGAAAGTGAGTTCACCTCAAAGTTTCACACAAATTCCAGGTCCCTGTCATGTAAATTGAAATGTAGGTTGACTTCGCTTGCCAAACGCTACTAGTTTTTTGACTCCATGCCCATCACCGCTTTGCAACTCTGACATTAGCGTAAACGACAGTTTTAACGAATATTATATTGCCCTGATTTAAGAGATGTATAAACATCTCTTAAATAGCGAAATTCCTTATTTCACTAGAGTCGTATTTTGCACAATGACAACAGCGTTGCTTTATATGCATATTACAGTAAACGCAGCCAGTGCGTGCTGACAAATTCACATAAAAAACATTATGCCAAGTTGTGTTTTAATTGTACTACTCTCTTTCTGACTGAAAGTGAGTGCACCTCAAAGTGTTACACAAATTCCAGGTCCCTGTGATGTGAATTTAAAGCTAGGATAACTTCGCTTGCCAAACGCTACTGGTTTTATGACTCCTTGCCCTGGCCGCTTTGCAATTCTGATATTAGCATAAGCAACAGTTTTCACATATTTTATGTTGCCCTGATTGTAAGAGTAAAAACATCTCTTGAATATAGCAAACCTCGTTTCATTAATAGTTTTGTATTTATCGTATGCTTTAATGATGCTTACAAACTCATACCACAGGCAGAACACATAGTCTTACTTATTTCCTGTTCCTCTGATGATAAAGAAAAGAATCAGAATACATCACTTCCATATCTCATTCCATCACTTTTTATGACTTTAGCTTGAAGCTGCACTACATAAAAAATCTGAAAGGGCGTGCAGAACATAGTTTTGTATACTTTCTATATCACCGAGAATGTTGCAGTAATGTAAAAAGAAATGCAGGTGAAAAATACTTTTAACCAACTTGCTTGGTGTTTTGGGATTACTGTACTGTTCATGAACTGAAATGTAGAGCAAAGCAAAGCTTCTCAAAATTGCCATGTTCCCGTGATGGTAACAGTAAAAACATCTCTTAAATAGCGAAATTCCTTATTTCACTACATTCGTATTTTGCTCATGCTTCTCTGTTGAGTATAAAATCAAAACAGAGGCACAACATAGCGTTCTTACCAATTCCTAATTTTTGTGATGCTTTAAGTAAAAACCCAATACTTATATACTTTACCAATCTGATTATATTACAATATATATATATCTCTTTGCTAAACTGCAGAACAGAATTTAAATCGCGTGCAGAACATATTTTTTCACAATGACAACAGCGTTGCTTTATATGCATATTACAGTGAAGGGCGCCAGTGTGTACTGACAACTTCATATAAAAAAACATTATGCCAAGTTGTTTTGTGATTGTCCTACTCTGTTTCTGACTGTAAGTGAGTTCACCTCAAAGTTTCACACAAATTCCAGGTTCCTGTGATGTAAATTGAAATATAGGTTGACTTCGCTTGCCAAACGCTACTAGTTTTTGACTCCATGCCCATCACCGCTTTGCAACTCTGACATTAAGCGTAAACAACAGTTTTTAACGAATATTATATTGCCCTGATTGTAAGAGTAAAACATCTTTTGAATATAGCAAACCTCGTTTCATTAATAGTTTTGTATTTATCGTATGCTTTAATGATGCTTACAAACTCATACCACAGGCAGAACACATAGCCTTACTTATTTCCTGTTCCTCTGATGATAAAGAAAGAATCGAAAACATCACTTCCATCGAATCGATTCCATCACTTTTTATGACTTTAGCTTGAAGCTGCACTACATAAAAAATCTGAAAGGGCGTGCAGAACATAGTTTTGTATACTTTCTATATCACCGAGAATGTTGCAGTAATGTAAAAAGAAATGCAGGTGAAAAATACTTTTAACCAACCTGCTTGGTGTTTTGGTTTACATTGTACTGTTCATGAACTGAAATGTAGAGGAAAGCAAAGCTTCTCAATATTTCCATGTTCCCGTGATGGTAACAGTAAAAAACACATCTTAAATAGCGAAATTCCTTATTTCACTACATTCGTATTTTGCTCATGCTTCTCTGTTGAGTATAAAGTCAAAACAGAGGCACAACATAGCGTTCTTACCAATTCCTAATTTTTGTGACACTTTAAGTAAAAACCCAATACTTATATACTTTACCAATCTGATTATATTACAATATATATACCTCTTTGATAAACTGCAGAACAGAATTTAAATCGCGTGCAGAACATATTTTTTTTCAGCGTTGCTTTATTTGCATATTACAGTGAAGGGCGAAAGTGTGTACTGACAACTTCATATAAGAAACATTATGCCAAGTTGTGTTGTAATTGTACTACTCTGTTTCTGACTGAAAGTGAGTTCACCTCAAAGTTTCACACAAATTCCAGGTCCCTGTCATGTAAATTGAAATGTAGGTTGACTTCGCTTGCCAAACGGTACTAGCTTTTTGACTCCATGCCCATCACCGCTTTGCAACTCTGACATTAGCGTAAACGACAGTTTTTCACGAATATTATATTGCCCTGATTTAAGAGATGTATAAACATCTCTTAAATAGCGAAATTCCTTATTTCACTAGAGTCGTATTTTGCACAATGACAACAGCGTTGCTTTATATGCATATTACAGTAAACGCAGCCAGTGCGTGCTGACAAATTCACATAAAAACATTATGCCAAGTTGTGTTTTTAATTGTACTACTCTCTTTCTGACTGAAAGTGAGTGCACCTCAAAGTGTTACACAAATTCCAGGTCCCTGTGATGTGAATTTAAAGATAGGATAACTTCGCTTGCCAAACGCTACTGGTTTTATGACTCCTTGCCCCTGGCCGCTTTGCAATTCTGATATTAGCATAAGCAACAGTTTTCACATATTTTATGTTGCCCTGATTTTAAGAGTAAAACATCTCTTGAATATAGCAAACCTCGTTTCATTAATAGTTTTGTATTTATCGTATGCTTTAATGATGCTTACAAACTCATACCACAGGCAGAACACATAGTCTTACTTATTTCCTGTTCCTCTGATGATAAAGAAAGAATCAGATACATCACTTCCATATCTCATTCCATCACTTTTTATGACTTTAGCTTGAAGCTGCACTACATAAAAATCTGAAAGGGCGTGCAGAACATAGTTTTGTATACTTTCTATATCACCGAGAATGTTGCAGTAATGTAAAAGAAATGCAGGTGAAAAATACTTTTAACCAACTTGCTTGGTGTTTTGGTTTACACTGTACTGTTCATGAACTGAAATGTAGAGCAAAGCAAAGCTTCTCAAAATTGCCATGTTCCCGTGATGGTAACAGTAAAAACATCTTAAATAGCGAAATTCCTTATTTCACTACATTCGTATTTTGCTCATGCTTCTCTGTTGAGTATAAAGTCAAAACAGAGGCACAACATAAGCGTTCTTACCAATTCCTAATTTTGTGATGCTTTAAGTAAAACCAATACTTATATACTTTACCAATCTGATTATATTACAATATATATATATCTCTTTGCTAAACTGCAGAACAGAATTTAAATCGCGTGCAGAACATATTTTTTTTCACAATGACAACAGCGTTGCTTTATATGCATATTACAGTGAAGGGCGCCAGTGTGTACTGACAACTTCATATAAAAACATTATGCCAAGTTGTTTTGTGATTGTCCTACTCTGTTTCTGACTGTAAGTGAGTTCACCTCAAAGTTTCACACAAATTCCAGGTTCCTGTGATGTAAATTGAAATATAGGTTGACTTCGCTTGCCAAACGCTACTAGTTTTTGACTCCATGCCCATCACCGCTTTGCAACTCTGACATTAGCGTAAACAACAGTTTTTAACGAATATTATATTGCCCTGATTGTAAGAGTAAAAACATCTTTTGAATATAGCAAACCTCGTTTCATTAATAGTTTTGTATTTATCGTATGCTTTAATGATGCTTACAAACTCATACCACAGGCAGAACACATAGCCTTACTTATTTCCTGTTCCTCTGATGATAAAGAAAAGAATCGAAAACATCACTTCCATCAGATCGATTCCATCACTTTTATGATTTTAGCTTGAAGCTGCACTACATAAAAATCTGAAAGGGCGTGCAGAACATAGTTTTGTATACTTTCTATATCACCGAGAATGTTGCAGTAATGTAAAAGAAATGCAGGTGAAAATACTTTTAACCAACTTGCTTGGTGTTTTGTTTACCCTGTACTGTTCATGAACTGAAATGTAGAGGAAAGCAAAGCTTCTCAAAATTTCCATGTTCCCGTGATGGTAACAGTAAAAACATCTTAAATAGCGAAATTCCTTATTTCACTACATTCGTATTTTGCTCATGCTTCTCTGTTGAGTATAAAGTCAAAACAGAGGCACAACATAGCGTTCTTACCAATTCCTAATTTTTGTGATGCTTTAAGTAAAACCAATACTTATATACTTTACCAATCTGATTATATTACAATATATATACCTCTTTGATAAACTGCAGAACAGAATTTAAATCGCGTGCAGAACATATTTTTTCAGCGTTGCTTTATTTGCATATTACAGTGAAGGGCGAAAGTGTGTACTGACAACTTCATATAAGAAACATTATGCCAAGTTGTGTTGTAATTGTACTACTCTGTTTCTGACTGAAAGTGAGTTCACCTCAAAGTTTCACACAAATTCCAGGTCCCTGTCATGTAAATTGAAATGTAAGGTTGACTTCGCTTGCCAAACGCTACTACTTTTTGACTCCATGCCCATCACCGCTTTGCAACTCTGACATTAGCGTAAACGACAGTTTTAACGAATATTATATTGCCCTGATTTAAAGAGATGTATAAACATCTCTTAAATAGCGAAATTCCTTATTTCACTAGAGTCATTATTTTGCACAATGACAACAGCGTTGCTTTATATGCATATTACAGTAAACGCAGCCAGTGCGTGCTGACAAATTCACATAAAAAAACATTATGCCAAGTTGTGTTTTAATTGTACTACTCTCTTTCTGACTGAAAGTGAGTGCACCTCAAAGTGTGTTACACAAATTCCAGGTCCCTGTGATGTGAATTTAAAGCTAGGATAACTTCGCTTGCCAAACGCTACTGGTTTTATGACTCCTTGCCCCTGGCCGCTTTGCAATTCTGATATTAGCATAAGCAACAGTTTTCACATATTTTATGTTGCCCTGATTGTAAGAGTAAAAACATCTCTTGAATATAGCAAACCTCGTTTCATTAATAGTTTTGTATTTATCGTATGCTTTAATGATGCTTACAAACTCATACCACAGGCAGAACACATAGTCTTACTTATTTCCTGTTCCTCTGATGATAAAGAAAGAATCAGATACATCACTTCCATATCTCATTCCATCACTTTTTATGACTTTAGCTTGAAGCTGCACTACATAAAAATCTGAAGGGCGTGCAGAACATAGTTTTGTATACTTTCTATATCACCGAGAATGTTGCAGTAATGTAAAAAAGAAATGCAGGTGAAAAATACTTTTAACCAACTTGCTTGGTGTTTTGGTTTACACTGTACTGTTCATGAACTGAAATGTAGAGCAAAGCAAAGCTTCTCAAAATTGCCATGTTCCCGTGATGGTAACAGTAAAAAACATCTTAAATAGCGAAATTCCTTATTTCACTACATTCGTATTTTGCTCATGCTTCTCTGTTGAGTATAAAGTCAAAACAGAGGCACAACATAGCGTTCTTACCAATTCCTAATTTTTGTGATGCTTTAAGTAAAACCCAATACTTATATACTTTACCAATCTGATTATATTACAATATATATATATCTCTTTGCTAAACTGCAGAACAGAATTTAAATCGCGTGCAGAACATATTTTTTCACAATGACAACAGCGTTGCTTTATATGCATATTACAGTGAAGGGCGCCAGTGTGTACTGACAACTTCATATAAAAACATTATGCCAAGTTGTTTTTTGTGATTGTCCTACTCTGTTTCTGACTGTAAGTGAGTTCACCTCAAAGTTTCACACAAATTCCAGGTTCCTGTGATGTAAAATTGAAATATAGGTTGACTTCGCTTGCCAAACGCTACTAGTTTTTGACTCCATGCCCATCACCGCTTTGCAACTCTGACATTAGCGTAAACAACAGTTTTAAACGAATATTATATTGCCCTGATTGTAAGAGTAAAACATCTTTTGAATATAGCAAATCTCGTTTCATTAATAGTTTTGTATTTATCGTATGCTTTAATGATGCTTACAAACTCATACCACAGGCAGAACACATAGCCTTACTTATTTCCTGTTCCTCTGATGATAAAGAAAAGAATCGAAAACATCACTTCCATTGAATCGATTCCATCACTTTTATGACTTTAGCTTGAAGCTGCACTACATAAAAATCTGAAAGGGCGTGCAGAACATAGTTTTGTATACTTTCTATATCACCGAGAATGTTGCAGTAATGTAAAAGAAATGCAGGTGAAAATACTTTTTTAACCAACTTGCTTGGTGTTTTGGTTTACCCTGTACTGTTCATGAACTGAAATGTAGAGCAAGGCAAAGCTTCTCAAAATTTCCATGTTCCCGTGATGGTAACAGTAAAAAACATCTTAAATAGCGAAATTCCTTATTTCACTACATTCGTATTTTGTTCATGCTTCTCTGTTGAGTATAAAGTCAAAACAGAGGCACAACATAGCGTTCTTACCAATTCCTAATTTTTGTGATGCTTTAAGTAAAAACCCAATACTTATATACTTTACCAATCTGATTATATTACAATATATATATATCTCTTTGCTAAAGTGCAGAACAGAATTTAAATCGCGTGCAGAACATATTTTTTTCACAATGACAACAGCGTTGATTTATATGCATATTACAGTAAAGGGCGCCAGTTTGTACTGACAAATTCATATAAAAAACATTATGCCAAGTTGTGTTGTAATTGTACTACTATGTTTCTGACTAAAAAAGGGGGTTTCACCTCAAAGTTTCATACAAATTCCAGGTCCCTGTCATGTAAATTGAAATATAGGTTGACATCGCTTGCCAAACGCTACTAGTTTTTTGACTCCATGCCCATCACCGCTTTGCAACTCTGACATTAGCGTAAACAACAGGTTTTAACGAATATTATATTGCCCTGATTGTAAGAGTATAAACATCTCTTAAATAGCGAAATTCGTTATTTCACTTGAGTCGTATTTTGCTCATGCTTCTCTGTTGAGTACAAGGTCAAAACAGAGGCACAATATAGTATTATTACCAATTCCCTGTTTTTGTGATGCTATAAGAAAAACCCCAATACTTATTCACTTACCAATCTGATTATATTACAACATATATATATCTTTGCTGAACTGCAGAGCAGAAATTAAATCGCCTGCAGAACATATTTTTTCCACAATGACAACAGCGTTTCTTTATATGCATATTACAGTAAAGGCCGCCAATGCCTACTGACAAATTCACATAAAAAACATTAATGCCAAGTTGTGTTTTAATTGTACTACTCTCTTTCTGACTGAAAGTGAGTGCACCTCAAAGTTTCACACAAATTCCAGGTCCCTGTAATGTGAATTTAGAGATAAGGAAAACTTCGCTTGCCAAACGCTACTGGTTTTATGACTCATTGCCCCTGACCGCATTGCAATTCTGATATTAGCATAAGCAACAGTTTTTCACAAACGGTATGTTGCCCTGATTGTAAGAGTAAAAACATCTCTTGAATATAGCAAACCTCGTTTCATTAATAGTTTTGTATTTATCGTATGATTTAATGATGCTTACAAACTCATACCACAGGCAGAACACATAGCCTTACTTATTTCTTGTTCCTCTGATGATAAAGAAAGAATCTTTCTAGAGATACATCACTTCCATATCTCATTCCATCACTTTTATGACTTTATGCTTGAAGCTGCACTACATAAAAAATCTGAAAGGGCGTGCAGAACAAAGTTTTGTATACTTTCTATATCACCGAGAATGTTGCAGTAATGTAAAAAGAAATGCAGGTGAAAAAAAACAAATGCATTTTAAACAACTGTGTTGGTGTTTTGGTTTATTCTACACTGTTAATTCAACTCCTGAATAGCAAAACTCGTTTCATCTCTCGTTTTCGTTAGCTTGATGTTTTGGTTACATTGCACTGTTCATGAACTGAAATGTAGAGCAAAACAAAGCTTCTTACTTTTTCCATGTTCCCGTGATGGCAACACTAAAAACATTCACTCATTTTATAACTTTTTGCATATGTCACTGCTTAGCAACTCTCACAGCGTGTGCAACACAGCTTCTCACTATTTTTATGTTCCCCTGATGGAAAGAGTAAAAAACACATCTAAAATAGCAAAATTTGTTTCATCACTAGTTTCATACTTTGCTCATGTTTCTCTTTTGCGTACAAGCCCAAATCACAGAAAGTGATAAATCGAAAAGAAAGAATCGATTACTTCACCTCCAAATCTCATTATATCACCATTTATGTCTTTTGCTTTAAACTGCCATACACAAAAAAATTAAAAACGCGGACAGAACATAGTTTCATTTGATTTCCATATCACCGTGAATGTTGCCCTAACGTAAAACAAATGCAGGTGCAAAATATTTATAACTAACTTGATTGATGTTTTGGTTACATGCACTATTCATGAACTGAAATGAAGTGCAAAACCAAGCTTCTGACTATTTCCATGTTCCAGAGGTGGCAACAGTAAAAACATCTTAAGTAGCAAAATTCCTTATTACACTAGATTTGTATTTTGTTCATGCATCTCTGTTGAGTACAAAGTCAAAACAGAGGCACAACATTGCAGTCTTACCAATTCCCTGTTTTGTGATGCTATAAGCAAAAATCGAATACTTATTGATTTGCCAATCTAAATATCTCAAATTAATATATGTCTTTGCTGCACTTCAGAACAGAATTTAAATCGCTTGAGCAGAACATATTTTTTCACAATGACAAATACGCGGCTTTATTTGCATATTACATTGAAGGCCTCCAGTGCTTACTGACAACTTCACATAAAAAACATTATACCAAGTTGTGTTTTAATTGTACTACTCTGTTCCTGACTGAAAGTTAGTGCACCTCAAAGTTTCACACTAATTCCAGGTTCCTGTCATGTGAATTGAAAGAAAGGATAACTTAGCTTTCCAAAGGCTACGAGTTTTATGACTCCTTGCTCCCAACGCATTGCAAATCTAACGCTATGTAAGCAATAGTTTTTCACAATTTTTATGTTGCACCGATTGTAAGAGTAAATAACAACTCCTGAATAGCAAAATTCGTTTCATCACTAGTTTCGTATTTATCGGATGCTTCTATGTTGCTTACAAACGCATACCACAGGCAGAACATATAACCTTACTAATTTGCTGTTCATGTGATGCTTAAGGAAAGAATCGAATACTTCACTACCGAATGTCAACTCATTTTATGTCTTTTGCTTGAAGCAGCACTACATAAAAAATCTGAAAGCGCGTGTAGAACATGGTTTCATATAATTTCTATATCACCTAGAATGTTGCAGTAACATAAAGACAAATACAGGTGCACTCACTCATTTTATAACTTTTTGCATATGTCACTTTTAGCAACTCTCACAGCGTGTGCAACACAGCTTCTCGCTATTTTTATGTTTCCCTGATGGAAAGAGTAAAAACACATCTTCCATTACTTCACTTCCAAATCTCATTATATTGCCATACACAAATGTGACTTGTGTTTATGACTTTTGCTTTTAGCTGTCCTACACAAAAAAAGTTAAAGGCACTAATTCCATGTTCCCGTGATGGTAACAGTAAAAAAACACATCTTAAATAGCAAAATGCCTTTTATCACTAGATTCGTATTTAAAAAAATTACTAACCCATTGCCTTAAAATGTACATATTTACAGTATATTAAATATATCACATTATAAATATCTCTTTGCTACACTGCAGAATAGAATTTAAATCGCTTGCTGAACATATTTTCTTGTAATTACAATAACTCTACTTTATTTGCAAATCACCATAAAGGCCGCCAGTTCTTAATGACAGCTTCACATGAAACAAACATTATACCAAAATGTGTTTTAATCGTGCTACTCTTGGTTCCTAACTGAAATTGAGTGCACCTCAAAGTTTCACACTAATTCCAGGTTCCTGTGCTGGAATTGAAAGAAAGGATAACTTCGCTTGCCAAACACTACTAGTTTTATGACTCTTTGCCCCTCACCGCTCAGCAACTCTGACATAGTGTACGCAACAGTTTTTGCACAATTTTTATTTAACATAAAAATTGTGCAAAAACTGTTACCAAACAATAAAAAAACAACTCCTGAATAGCAAAACTCGCTCCATCACTAGTTTCGTATTTGGCTCATGCTTCTCTGTTGCATACAAACTCAAATCACAGTCTAAATATAGTGTCTTATTGTTCATGTGATGCTTAAAGAAAGAGTCGAATACTTTGGAAAAATCTCATTATATCAACATTTATGTCTTTTGCTTTAAGCTTGCACTAAATAAAAAACCTGAAATCGTGTACAGAACATAGTTTCATATGATTTCCATATCACCGTGAATGTTGCAGTAATGTAAAGACAAATACAGGTGCAAAGTCTCATTATTTTTTTACTACTTGCATATATACTTATAGATGACTTCACTTCCAAATATAATTATATCACTATTTATGTCTTTTGCTTTAAGCTGCACTACACAAATACGCATACAGAACATAGTTTCATATGATTTCCATATCACTGTGGAACATTAGTTTCAACATTAGTTTACATTAGTTTCACTAATGTAAAAATGCAGGTGCAAAATAATTTTTACCAACTATCTTGGTGTATTTGTTACATTGCACTGTTCAATAAATGAATTAAACATTAGAAAACAAAGTTTCTAATTAGTATTCAATGTTCCGTTGAAAGTAACAGTAAAAAAAACACATCTTTATCTGGCCCATAAAATGAGTTTAGTCAATAGTAACAGCTTAGTGGTTTAAGAAGGAGTCATAGTCATTTCCTTCTAACCTTAGATAACACTGCGGGCAGCGCACAGCTACCCAATTTCAGGCATGTTTTGCTATTCTGGGTATCTTTTGTTATTCTGCTGTGTTACCTGTAATACGAAATGAGTCCTATTTTAATGAATGTGTTTATGTGTTTTATCATTGTTAGTATATCAAATCAAGGGAGTTATTTCTTTTGTCAGTATTTTTACAACTGTTTAGGCATTTTCTTTTGCACAGGACATGCTTCTGGCACAAGCCACCACAGTCTTTCTCAATAATATGCATCCATTAATTTTCTTTACACACTTTTACAAACATCTTAAAGTGGTCATAACATTTTTAAACCTTCAGCAATTTCATCTTTCTTTTCAAAAAACATTTCCAACCGGCTTTTAGCCAGGGTATCAAATTATACTACTTTATGAAGACACAGCAAAAAGTTCATAAATGGTTGCTACTGTCTAGTAGTGCCAATCATTAGTCCTTCTAATATGTCTCTGTCCGATACTACTCCAAAGTTTCCTAGTCTCACGTCAACATTTCTCAACCCCTCATTCAACATACAACTATACCTTTTTTTGACTGTCCACTTTGCAAAAATGTTTCTGCTCTAACAAGCACGAACATGCACTAAATAGATCATACACTAACTAACTGTAAATAGATAGTTTTAGAAAAAACACCATGAGATTGCATTGCTTCCAAACAAGCAAGGAAGCAACAACAACAGCTCTTAAACAAAAAGGCATACCTTGTGCTAAAGAATCTAAAGTTTTGGACTGGTATGCCACTGGATGATATTGGCTGCCATGTTCTTGTGCGAGGACTCCCTCAGCTGTGCCCCCACCGCCTTATGCACACTAAAATGGCTTGTTGTAGTCTGGCAAGCCCAGTGCAGGAGTTTTCATGACCAGGTGTTTCAGTTCATTGTTTTGTTGGTGCATTTCAAAAGTCTATTAATAGTGTCATTAGGTGAGGAGCAGCCCTTTGTTGACCTTTACTGAAATTAAGCTTTGAAATCAGCAGTGGCGAGCACATTGCATACAGTGACTAAGGCATTCTCACAGTCTTTGGTGGAGGAGCAGGTTATCTGCATATTGGGGTAGACATGTGTCAGGTGGCAAAAAATATGTCCTTGAGTTTTGTGTACACTTCAGCATAAGAACACAGCCTGCACCCTGAACATGCCTTGTATAGATATGTTGGTGCCCCTATAGATAAAGCAAAGAGCTGCTGCGACATCTCATCAACAGGAACACTGAAAAAGGCAGAACAGAGATCAACAACAGTGAAATGTGAGTGGTGTGCAAGGAGTTTATAATAGTGGAAACATCAGGTGCAAGATAATGGAATCACAAGGTCACTGATTTCTCTTAAGTCTTGAGTTAGATGCCAGCTGTTTATCAGCTTTCTGTAGAGGTTGATTTGGTATTTTTGGTGTGTAAGGTGAGTGTATTTTTATCATAATGCCTTAAGCTAATTAATTTTGTATCCCATTAGCAATACCCCCTTCCTTTATTAATTTTTGTTTTGTTTTAAGATATAGTTTTACATGGTGTTTGTGTCATAAGCAATCTTATGTAAGGTTCACATTGATTAACCCAGCTGACAACATCATGTGCCGCCCAAAGGGCAGGGTTTATCCTTGACAGCTCAGGGGAGTTATCAGTCTGTTTTAGCTCAGGAAAAATAGAAAAAGTTTTGTGCAGGTAGGAAGTCTCTCGGCTGTGGCTCCGTAGATAAAGAGAGCAGAGGGAAAAAGGGTGTTTAATAGGACACAGAATAGGGACCCAGTCATTTTCAACAGAGTGAGTAGTTTTAGCAGACCCAGGCCCAAAGTACTGTTGCCCAGAAAAGGAAAAATATTAGAAATATTAATTTGATACACTTGTGGCTGTGAAACTGTTTGTGGATGTGACTGTGACAAAATTGTAACATAACATACACAACTTCATTACGCATGAAAGTACATATACTACTGGTCAAATATTACTCCACTACAAGTAAAAGTTCTTATAGTATAATGGTGGCAAGGCAACCCTGGACTGGTGTTTCAGTGTTATATCATATACATGTATCTGCATATATCAACATGTTAACATTATGTGCAGTACGTGCAGCACGTGCCTTCTATGTTCGTGCCTGGTACCTGCGTACCCAGTGGTGTTATTCTGTACCTCTATGTTCCTAGTACCACTGAGTTCTTCACTCTATGTGTGTGTGCTCTTTACATGCCATATATGTGCTCTAGTACTTTAGTGTTCATTTAAGATATAATTCTATTTGTGTAATACATTTGTACATACCATGGGCATATAAAATATTTCATATAATCATATGTATATATCATGAAAATATACCATATATTCTCCCCTCTGGGACTTTAAAAGTCCCACACATAAATGAATAATATACATTTCAAGAAGTATATCGTTATGTAGTGTGATGGTGCTGGAGTAGAATATCAAGAGGTGTCCTCCAACGTTGCCAGAGGAACCCACAGGAACGCGGCACCTGGGGCGCCATCTGGTGAGGTCATCTGGGTCAAGGTGTACCTTTTTTCTTATTCTATAGTATATGTTAAAGCAATAGACATAATATCAGAATGCATAAGATATAACTGTAAGGGTTTTTGTGCCAAAACAATAAACATAATAATGTCTAAATAACTGCCTATTCAAACTACAAAAGCTTACTATGCTGCAATCTTAAAAGAAAATAACAAAAACACAATCTCCCTAACTGTGCATAACCATTGTGAAAAGAGAAAAAAAGCAGTGGCAACCCTTTTAAGGTTTAAAGTGATTAGACTCATCATAATTAGACTGGATCATAAACAACAGTTGAATTAAGTATATGAACAAGATCATCTTGAGGTGTGTGGATTTGTGCTTGAAGAATCATTTGTGTGGCTGCAGCTTTGGTCATCATGGACCTGAGAACAGGAATCACACAACAAAACAAGATAGCAAAAACAACTAATGCAATTCCACATGTTATACTTATTTTCTTATTTTCTTTGGGATACCTCTAGGTTGTCCAATCGAATCTAAATATACATTAGGATCTTTTTGTTAAGACCGCTTTAATCTAGGTAACAATACCTTTACTTCTGCTGTGGGAATATTTTTCTTAAAATTGTCTGGATCCCATGAAAATATATTAACCTCTTGTACTAGTTTTACTCTAGCACATCGTCCACTCCAGTTTTTAGGGAGAACAGATCTTAATCCCCCCCCAACCAAAAACAATCAGCTATAGGAGTGAATATGTCTCTATCAATGGGAATTGTAGTGTTTGATTTTCACATTCAGTTATACCCACAGTAGCAAGCATGCAATTATATATTGTCCATACATTTTCATGATCATACATTTGTTCATTAAGATACCATATAGTAGTACAGATACCCCAAAATTTTCCTACAGTTACAGAATACACAATTGTTCAGTTTTACTTGACTCACTGTGAATTGTGCCCATTTATACCACTCATTATATCTTACTGTATGCAATAGTCTCTCATCAGAACACAGTTCAGAATATGAGTGTCCATACCACATTAGAGGACTCATTTGTTTGGAATTTTGTTGACAGGAAGACCCTGTATTAAAGGCAGACCTTGCAGTACTGACAGAAACATCAGGCCATAAATTACTATTTTCCTCGTCTCCACCCGCATTGTGACTCGACTGCTTTTCACCTGTTGTAAAAGATTCTTGGAAAGGAAGATTTCCCTTCTTGTTTGTGCCTGTCTCGGACTGTCTCTTGTCGTTTCTTATTCTGCAACAACATCAAGATCATGATTATGGCTTGAATAAGTCTGTACCTGATTTGCGATTGTTGTTTCATGGTTGAATCTAGCAATGTCTTTCTCTTGGTCATCATATGACTCTGCATCATTTTCTGGCTGGTTAAGTCTCACTGTCTCCTTTGCCTCTGCATCCTGCTGATTGTCTCTGTGTCTTGATGTCTCAGTACTGGAACTCCCAATGATTCAAATGATACCACGTGGTACCCCCTTCAACTTGTACAACTGTAGGTGTTGCTCTTACAACTGCATATGGCCCTTCCCTTCGTGGCTCATTTCCCTTAGCATAACAAAGACCTAATTAATATCTGAAACAACTGTTCATTTACACAAGTTACACTACTGTATAGTATACACATTCTGTTTTGAATGCAAGATTGAAGAGTATGAGAAATACACTGCCTTCTCTAGCAATAATGAAAACAGCCAGCGACAGCTTCTCGCAGCAGAGGTTGATCAGTTATTGTTTACTGTTCAAATAGTTTCAGTCAAATATGTGATTATTATATGTAGTTGTAGCGTATTTGTGCTCTGAAATAAAGATGGTGTGTAATGTGAGTGTATTTTTACATAATGCCCAGCTTTGTCATTATGTGCCGCCCAAGGGGCAGGGTTTATCCTTGACAGCTCAGGGGAGTTATCAGTCTGTTCTAGCTGTTGTGCAGGTAGGAAGTCTCTCGGCTGTGGTTGCGTCTCCTTAGATAAAGAGAGACATTAAAATAAGTAAAAACTATTTCCATTCCAAATTTGCGCTTAAAATCTCAATTCAAT
Source organism: Beaufortia kweichowensis (assembly GCA_019155185.1). Classification (NCBI taxonomy): domain Eukaryota; kingdom Metazoa; phylum Chordata; class Actinopteri; order Cypriniformes; family Gastromyzontidae; genus Beaufortia; species Beaufortia kweichowensis. Next base: position 11,961,242 of record CM032798.1, read on the forward strand.
CAATTTGAAGGTGAATTTGGTATGATTGTGAAGCAATCCAAAAGGTTTGAATCAAGTTTTGTTATAGGTTTTACAGGCAAATGGTGTTTGATAGAAACAAAATTGGGACCCAATCATTTCCCACAGAGTGGGTAGTTTTAGCAGACCCAGGCCCAGAGTACTGTTGCCCAGAAAAGGAAAAATAAAAAAATATTAATGTGATACACTTGTGGCTGTGACACTGTTTGTGGATGTGACTGTGACAAAAATTTTAACATATTTCATAATGGTACCCCCACATGAGTTTTACACATTGTCCACATTGTGGACACTTACCTACAAAATACACTGACCAGCTTATAGTATTTGTGGAATTAAGAGACTTCAAAATATAAAAAACCCACTAAAATGACACAACTGAACTGAAAAAACAGACATACTAATTTTACACTCCTATGACTACCTTAAACTCATTTATTACGTAAAGGTTAAAAGCTAAATTTAAAGAGATGTGGGGCTGTGATATTGTTCATTGATAGAACAATATCACAAACATTGACAACAAAACAAATCTTAGAATGAGGATTAAAACTATCCTTAACATAAGACGATTAAAATCAATATGAAAATATTTAGGTCTTCACTTTAAAAGAATAATAAGAAGATACTTTAAAAGAATAATAGGTGGTTTTGGCATCTAACTCTCTTAACTTTCGCTTTCATGCACACAGCATTAAAGCATTTATTAAAAAAGCATAAAATAAGTAAATAAAGTAAATAATTAAATACAATTTTATAATTATTAAATATATGTAATTCAGGGCTTTTGTGTCCTGGCACAGTGGATAGTCATTTACTTTCTTAATCTTGTATATATTTTTATGAGGTATTAAGAATTCATAAGTTATTGAGTTTTTTTATTTTTTCATCTAACCTTCTTCAACCACAATACAGACAGAAACAAGGTTGCTGCAATCGAGGCGTGTAGGATTATTGGCAACTTTATAAATGTGATTAAAGGGTTGATGAAGCCAATTTGCAATTTTATACTTTTCGTTGACAGGCAGTCTACTTCACTTTTAAGTGTAGGGCCCTTTCAAAGGCCAACTAAGCTATATACTTTCTGTTGACAGGCGATCTACAGCTTTATTCTACAGAGTAGGGCCCTTTCTTAGGCCAACTAAGTCATATACTTTCCTTTAACAGGCTTTCTACTGCTCCCACTGAGTAGTGCCCTTTCTCAGGTCAACTAAGTCATATACTTTCCGTTGACAGGCTGTCTACTGCTTTTCTTATTATGAGTATTGCCCTTTCTCAGGCCAGCTAAGCATATGACCATCCAGCCACAGGAAGTAAAATTCACGTAAGAATTCGCTTACCTACATTTACATTTATTCATTTAGCAGACGCTTTTATCCAAAGCGACTTACAAGTTTTTACCAGTGGCACACTGGGAGCGATTAGGGTTAAGGTGTCTTGCTCAAGGGCACCTCAGTTGTTTCCTGCTGGTACTCAAATTAAGCAGAAAACAATTCTCAATCATAAGAGCCATAAAATAATATTTTACAGAAATCCTAGAGTTTTAATCATATAAACATCATATTTTGTCAGTCTCATCTAAAGGCTTTTGCAATGCTAAATTGCAAAGAGCTTGAATTTTTGTTGAAGGACATGTCCATGGTAGCCTGTCAAATTCTGGGGTTTTGCCATGAAACAGGAAGTTGTTGTTGTTATTTAGGCATATAATGTCCAATCGGCCCTAACCTTCACAGGTTTGATAAGAGTCCTGGCCTCTACACAATGACATGCCAATATTCTATGCAAGAGGAAATTGTTTTAAGTCAAACTATGTCAGAATTGCCCCAAACTTCACAGGTTTGATAATGGTCATGGCCTGAAAACATCCACCAGACAATATACAGCTACAGTCACAGCGCTACCTGCTGGTAACAGGCAATGGCTTGTTTACACAGTAATCTACTAACACCAACACATGAAAATGTGCCATCATCTTTAAAATATGTTAGAAACATGCTAAACCATGCAAGTACTACTTGGCTAAAAAGGAAGTATTAACACCACAAAACAAGGAGTTGTTGTAACTCAGGCATACAATGTCCAACCTGCATTCTCTGAACTGTAATTAGCTGCCAGAAACATTAAAGTATGTCATCAGGTGCCCAAACTTTACATGTTTGATAAAAGTCATGGCTTTCAATAAATCAATTTTAGTTATATTTCTGGATCTGCCTATATAATATATAGTTACATATATATCTGGCCATAGTCATATACATATACAGTCATGGCCAAAATGGTTGGCACCCCTGAAATTTTTCCAGAAAATCAAGTATTTCTCACAGAAAAGTATTGCATTAACACATGTTTTGCTATACACATGCTTATCCCCTTTGTGTGTATTGGAACAAAAAAAAAAGGAGGAAAAAAACGCAAATTTTACATCATGCACAAAACTCCCAAAATGGGCTGGACAAAATTATTGGCACCCTTAACTTAATATTTGGTTGCACACCCTTTGGAAAAAATAACTGAAATCAGTTGCTTCCTATAACCATCAATAAGCTTCTTACACCTCTCACCCAGAATTTTGGACCACTCTTCCTTTGCAAACTGCTCCAGGTCTCTCATATTGGAAGGGCGCCTTTTCCCAACAGCAATTTTAAGATCTCTCCACAGGTATTTTCCACGAGGAAAATAATCCCTCACTAATCACTAAAAATTAGACAAAAGTCTAACTTTATTGCTCGAGCCAACAAAGCTCGAGCAATTAACATCCAAAGAACATCCAAGAGCATCTGATCTTACAATCTCTGACTCCTCACTTTATTCCATTTCTTCTTGACAATTGATTTACCTTTTCTCTTTAGCCATCCCCTTTTCTTGGTCTGCTACTATTATCTTTCCTTATTGGACTATTCCTTTTTAGGCCTGCCCCCCTGGTTTCCTATTTCTCTGTTCTTATAGTATAATGGTGGCAAGGCAACCCTGGATTGGTGTTTCAGTGTTATACCATATGCATATATCTACATATATCATCATATTAACATTAGGTGCGATACATGCAGGACGTGCCGCACTGTGTTCGTGCCTGGTACCTACATACCTAGTGGTGTTATTCTGTACCTCTATGTTCCTAGTACCACTGTGGTACTCTTTACTCTGTGTGTGTGTGTGCTCTTTTTATGTGTGCTCTAGTGCTTTAGTGCTCATTTAGGATATCATTCTATTTGTGCAATACAAATATACCATGTGCATATAAAATGTTCCATATAACCATATGCATATATCATAAAAATATACCATATATTTCCCCCTCTGGGACTTAAAAGTCCCACACATAAATGAATAATACAATTATCAAAAAGTACATCGTTATATAGTGTGATGGGGCTGAAGTAGAACATCAGGGGTGTCCTCCAACGTTGCCAGAGGAACCCACAGGAACGCGGCACCTGGGGCGCTATCTGGTGAGGTCATCTGGGTCAAGGTGTACCTTTTTCTTATTCTCAGTTCATGTTAAAGCAATAAACATAATACCAGAGTGCATAAGATATAACTGTAAGGGTTTTGTGCCAAAACAATAAACACAATAATGTCTAAATAACTGCCTATTCAAACTACAAAGGCTTACTATGCTGCAATCTTAAAAGAAAACAACAAAAATAAAATTTTACGCTACCTCCCTAACTGTGCATAACCATTGTGAAAAGACAAAGAAAAGCAGTGGCAACCCTTTTAAGGTTTAAAGTGATTAGACTCATAAGCATAACTATCTGGATCATTAACAGCAGTTAAATTAAGCATATGCACAGGATCATTTGAAGTTGTGTGGATTTGTGCTTGAAGAATCATTTGTGTGGCTGCAGCTTTGGTCATCATTGACCTGAGAACAGGAATCACACAACAAAACAAGAGAGCAAACTAATGCAATTCCACACATTATAATTATTTTAGCCATCCATCCCTGCCATGAATTAAATAGTGAATTAAACCATGACCGATTGTTAGCATCATAGCCGAATGTTAACAGCCACTTTTTCTCACAGATTCTTCAGTTTTATTATGGCTTTGGTACACGCTCCATCCGGGGCTGTATTATTGGGAATGTAAGTTCAACAATCATTACCAAACATCATACAAATTCTCTCTTTTTTCAGCTAATAATTAATTAAGTGCTTGTCAATTCTGCCAGGTCATTTTACTTGTTGGCCCTAACTGAGCACCAATAGCGCCTAGAACATCATCAGTATAATTAATAAATCTTTGCTGATTTTAGTACAGATAATTAATCCATTTTGCATTTTTGTTGGGCATTATCTAAATAAATATAGATTCAAATTCAGATTTTTATTTCATCCCTAGCTTTAAATTAATTCGGGATACCTCTAGGTTGTCCAATCAAATCCAAACATAACAACTTCTTGTTGCTCCTTATATGTCTCTATTAATGGGAATAGTAGTGTTTGATTTTCACATTCATTTTTGGTTATTACCGTTAAATCGTCTGTTATACCCACAGTAGCAAGCATGTGATTATATGTTGTCTATACATTTTCATGATCATACATTTGTTCATTAAGATACCATATACTAGTACAATTACCTAAAAATGTTCCCACCTTGTTTCCTTTCATATTGAAATCTTCAAAGCATTCATATCCTAATGAATAATCTATTTCATATGCCTCAGGTACCTCAGCTTTATCTATTGACAATGTCATATCTTTTTTTACTCCACCTTTTGTTATTCAATCTTATTTCAGCATCAGGCTTTTCAGCGATAGCTAAACATTCTGCTGGACAAAATGATACCTTCACATCTTCTATTGTGATTCTATATCACAATATTTTGCATAATGTTTTGCGCACTGTCTATAGGTATACGGATTAGGGACAACAGTCACTTTACTCAAAGGTGAGGATATACAAAATACACAATTGTCCAGTTTTACTTGACTCACTGTGAATTGTGCCCATTTATACCACTCATTATATCTTGCTGTATTCAACAGTCTCTCATCATGCAGTGGCTCTCAAATACGGCATAGGCATTGACCTGCCCGTAAGCATCTCATGAAGAGTCAGATTTGTAATCCTATTAGTTTGCATGTGATAGTTCATCAGTGCCAAAGGCAAATGATAGTTCATCAATGCCAAAGGCAATACATCAACCCAACCCTCTGTGATGGTATTCCATCTACTTCTATATAGAAGTAGATGGAATACCATCACAGATCAGCTCTGACAATGGATCTGCTTTTGTTCAAAAGACTGTTAAGACTATGTAGCAGCAGCTACATAGTAACTGTCTTTAAAATATACACATAATCCATTACCAAGTGTTTAAAAGGTCTTTCTGGCACAGGTATGTGTCCTACAGGTGTAGATGTTCCTTTTCTAACATTATTCTGGGCACAAATATCACAGCTTGTCAAAAAGTTGCCCACTGTGTCTAAATATGAATAAGATCTACTGTCTGGGGCTCAGGCTGAATAAGTATCATAGGTGACATCACTGCACTATGACAACCAGGGGCTTGTCTTGTTTCTAACTTAGCCACATTATTACCCATTATTATAAAATCATTCCCTTTCTTATGGGCCTGGCACTTAATTACTGCTAGTTGTCTTGGTAGCATCATGGCAAACATTAGTTGCTCTGTTCTGCATGTTGGATAGGTGTTTCATCACTTTTCTGAAAATCTCTCTGGGTCCAAACTACTCCAAAAAAGTGACATATCCCATTTGTGTATGCCGAGTCGGTGTATATATTTGCAGTTTGGCCTTTTGCTAACTAACATGCTACAGTAAAGGCCTTGCTTGTGTAAGAACAAATCTTCCTTGTTCAGTCAACTCAACAACTTTATGATATACATAAATAAAAACGGGATACCCCATAGTTATTGAAGAAGCTTTTTCATAAGCATAATATACAGCATCAAGCCCTTGGTAGCATAGGTCATAGTTTTGGGCTACACTATCCAGTTTAGCACTATAATATATTAGCTGTTATATTAGACCTTTACATGTTTCTTGCATAAGTACTGCTGAAACATACCCCTCTTTTTGATCTGCAACATACAAATAAAAATGCTTTGTATGATTAGGGTTAGCTGGGGCAGTGTGCAACTCTCTTTTCGACATTTCAAATGGTAACAAAGCATCATTTGTCCATGTTAGTTGTGCTATAAGATTCTGTTGACTTGCTTGTTTCATTAATACTCTTAGAGGGGCAACCCATAATCTTCTATCCATTCTGAAATAAATTCAGTCATTCCTAAAAATGTCATAATTTGCCTTATATTTTGGAGTAAATATATTTTACTTATCCCTTCTAACTAACTAGGTGAAATGGCCCTGGTTTTATAAGCTATTGTTCTACCGGAGTATTCCACTTGAGGGAGACTGTACTGTAGTTTAGTTCTGGAGGCTTTATGACCCCCCTTTGCTAGTCAGGTCAGCACTTTGAACACTTTATCTTGATTTCATTTCTTCTGTATTGTTCAACATCATAGGCAACATAACTCAAAACCACATAAAGACTTTTGTCCCACCACATCTTCCAGCTTGGTTTTTACTGCAGGAGGCATTGCATCAAATAGCATTCCTAAATAGAGCTGTCAGAGTGCAGGTTCTCCTGGGGGGGTTGCCTCCTCCTGATGGATCCAATGTCAGGTCAGGGTATGAACTGGATGCAACCTCGGAATAATAAGAAATAAACAAACTGGGAGCAAAATACTGTTTCACACCCTTGAAAGTTGCTACTCATCCAGGTTTTTATGTCAAGTATACATTCCATCATTTTAGTGAATTGCTGTGTTTCGTGAGGCTTCGAGGAGATATAGAGTTGAGTATTGTCGGCATAGCAGTGAAAATTAACTCCATGTTTCTTAATCATGGCTCCTAAGGGCAACATGTACAGGGCGAAGAATAGTGGTCCTAGAACAGATCCCTGTGATACTCCATACTGGACTTGTGATCGGTAAGACTTTTCATTGTTTATTGCTATATATTGAAAACGGTCAGATAAGTATTATTTAAACCACTCTAATGCGATTCCATTAATGCCGACATAAGTTTTAAGTCTATTTAAAAGTATGCTGTGATCAAAGGCAGCGCTAAGATCTAACAATACAAGTAATGAGATGCAGCCACGATCAGATGACAAGAGCAAATCATTTGTAACTCTGATCAAAGCAGTCTCTGTACTGTGATGGGCTCTAAATCCCGACTAGAATTCCTCATAGATTCTATTCCTATGGAGGTAGGAGCATAGCTGTGATGAAACAACCTTTTCAAGTACTTTGGAAATGAAAGGTAGATTATCGAATCTACTAAGGTCTATAGTAAGTCTCTAGGATCAAGTTGTGATTTTTTAATAGTAGGCATAATAACGGCCAGCTTGCTTTAGGGACATATCCTAATGTTAAAGATGAGTTTATAATACTAAGCATAGGGTCTATTATTTCAGGCAGCATCTCTTTTAATAAGGTACTATGCACGTTGCGGATTTAGATGATTTAATTATCTTAAACAGTTCATCCTTTTCTATGGTTGAGAATAAATGCAGTTGCTCAGTAAGGGGGCTGGGATGTTCCGTCTGTCCTGGGAATATAGCCCCTGGTTGCATATTTATAATTTTTTTCTCTAATATTATCAATTTTATTTGTAAAGAAATTCATAAATTCATCACTACTATGTTGATAGCCGGCATCTGAGGATGGTGACGATTTATTTTTTGTTAAGTTAGCCACTGTGTTAAATAAAAATTTTGCGTTGTGTTGATTTCCTTCTATTAATTATGCAAAGTAGGCAGATCTAGAGTTTTTTCAATTCAATTCAATTTTATTTGTATAGCGCTTTTCACAAAGGACATTGTATCAAAGCAGCTTTACATGTAATAACAGATAGCAGTCAGTGGTCAGGGATTCAAAAAAACTCTTTAAGAGAGAAAAAACCCCTGACATGACGTGTTATAGTTGCAATCCGTAGCATGTGCAATCCTTACGGATTGCACATGCTACGGATTGCAACTATAACACGTCATGTCAGGGGTCATGTCAGGGGTTTTTTCTCTCTTAAAGAGTTTTTTTGAGTTATAGATGCGATCAATGGCAAATTGTGTCCTTTATTACTAAAGGACACAATTTGCCATTGATCGCATCTATAACTCGCTATGCAGTTTACAGGATACAGAGACATACATTGTAGGATACAGAAATTACTTTAGAGAGTGAATAAAATGTTATATGTGAAGTGTGATGTAGTAGATTTGATTGTAATTTAACAGGTGCAGGAGGTTGTCCAGGGTGGTCGTCATTTAGCAGCACCAGGATGGACATCAGGTGGGGCAGTGTTGTGCCAGCTGGAACTCATTCCTCGGGATACCTCGGAGAAAGGGAGAGGGGGATAGAGAGAGAGAGAGAGAGAGAGAGAGAGAGAGAGAGAGAGAGAGAGAGAGAGAGAGAGAGGGGACAGAACAGAGTAGCATTAGTGTAGCAGCCGTTCCTATGTAGATGTAGGCAGTTATATGTGATAACACATGCAGTATGTAGTATGTGTGTGTGCCCGGTTCCAGTTGAGTTAACTATTGCAGCTTTAGAGAGTTGGATCTGAGATTATGTGAATGCGAGGCTAAAGAGATAAGTCTTTAATTTAATTTTAAACAGTTCGAGTGTGTCTGAGTCCCGGACTTTACTGGGAAGGTCATTCCATAGTTTTGGTGCTAAGTAGGAGAAGGATCTTTCACCTTTAGATTTTTTTGATATTCTTGGAACTATTAACAGCCCGCCATTTTGTGAACGCAATGTCCGTGATGGATTGTATGCTGATAGTAGTTCATGGAGGTATAACAGTGCTAAGCCATATAGGGCTATGTATGTAATTAACAGAATTTTAAAATGTATGCGATACTTTACAGGTAGCCAGTGCAGTGTTGCTAGGAGTGGACTTATGTGGTCATACTTTTTTGATCTAGTGAGAACTCTAGCAGCTGCATTTTGAACCAGCTGAAGCTTATTTATTTGCTTTGCATGACACCCCCCCAGTAATGAATAACAGTAGTCAATTCTAGAGGTCATAAATGCGTGGATTAGCTTCTCTACATCTGAGACAGACAGCATGTGTCGCATCTTTGAAATATTTCTAAGGTGAAAAAATGCAGTTCGGCATACATTGGAAATGTGACCATCGAAAGACAGGTTCTTATCTAGAATCACACCTAGGTTCTTGACTGCGGAAGAAGGGACAATGGTGCAGCCTTCTATAGAGATGTTGTGGACTATCGTGTCGTGTTTGGAGCTATTGGGTTCAATAATCAGAACCTCTGTCTTCTGAACCTCTGAGTTAAGTAGAAGGAAGTTGTTTGCCATCCATATTCTAATATCGTTGATACAGTCTATTAGCTTTGAAAAACAGTGGGTTTTGTCAGGTTCTGAGGAAATATAAAGCTGGGTATCGTCAGCGTAACAGTGGAAGTTGATGTCATGTTTCTGTCATGTTTCTAATATCTCAGAGAGGAAGCATATATAGTGTGAAGACAATGGGACCAAGAACTGATCCCTGTGGTACGCCGTGTTTTACCTGAGAGTAATAAGATTTTTCCTCGTTAGCATAGACAAAGTGGTAGCGATCAGTGAAATAAGATTTGAACCAGGCTAAGGCTTGACCATTTATGCCAACAAGGTTTTCCAGTCTATCGAGTAAGATTGTATGATCTATTGTATCAAAAGCTGCACTGAGGTCGAGTAATATAAGAATAGATGTTTCACCGCGATCTGATGCTAGAAGGAGGTCATTTGTCACTCTGAGCATGGCTGTTTCTGTGCTGTGATGGGGCCTGAATCCTGATTTAAATTTTTCATAGATGCTATTTTTCGCTAGGAATGTCTGTAGTTGTTTAGACACAACCTTTTCCAGTATTTTTGATAAGAAAGGGAGATTAGAGATTGGTCTAAAGTTGGATAGGTCTCCCTGGTCGAGATTAGGTTTTTTAATGAGAGGCCTAATAACTGCCATTTTAAAGGCTACTGGAACATAGCCTAATTCTAAGGATGAATTAATAATATTGAGCACTGGTTCCGAAACTGCAGGAAAAACTTCTTTTAGTAGTTTTGTGGGAATGGGATCTAATATACAGGATGATGATTTTGATGAGTTTATTATTTTTTTGAGTTCATCCATTTTAATAGCATTGAATGATTCTAGTTGTACTATTGGCATGATGCGGGACGGGATACTATGAGATATAGAAGTGGCTGGCTGTGTAGATGCAATATTGTCCCTAATCTGCTCGATTTTATTATCAAAAAATTTCATAAAGGTGTTACTATCGTGCTGTAGTTTAACATCTTTTTCTGTAAATGATTTATTTCCAGTCAGCTTTGCGACGGTGTTAAAAAGAAATCGCGGGTTATTTTGATTTTCTGCGATCAACTTGCTAAAATAGGACGCTTTGGTGGTTTTTAGAGCCTGTTTGTACTTGTTGGTACTCTCTTTCCATGCATCGCGCCATACTTCTAGGTTCGTAGTCCTCCATCTACGTTCCATTTTTCTGGTTGCTTTTTTTAGTGCTGCAGTGTGGTTATTATACCACGGTGCTGGCGTTCTATCTTTTATTCTTTTTAATCTGATGGGTGCGACAAGTTCTAAAGTGCCTGAAAAAGCTTTGTTTAATGTTTCTGTTATACTGTCAAGATCCTCATTTTTATTGATTACATTATGGGTTTGATATAGATTCGGAAGTTTGTTAATAAAACTATCTTTAGTGGTAGAAATGATTGATCGGCTTGATCTAAACCGAGGTGTAGGGCGAGGGGGTTTGTCTAAAAGTACAGTGTAAGTTATGAGGCAGTGATCTGAAATAGCATCGCTCTGAGGTAATATTTCTACATTGTTTATGTTTAGTCCAAATGATAGAATTAGGTCTAAAGTGTGCTTACATTTATGCGTGGGACCTGAAACCTTTTGGCTAACACCAAGCGAGTCCAGGATATCCATAAAAGCTATACGTAGCGCGTCTTTTGGATTATCAATGTGTATGTTAAAGTCACCAACGATTAGGGCTTTATCTACATTAACTACTAATTCTGACAGAAAATCTGCAAATTCTTTAAGGAAGTCTATATGATGACCCGGTGGTCTGTAAATGGTAGCCATTATGAAGGACAAATGTTTGTTGCGACCGTTTGGAAGTGACATATTTAGCGCCATTATTTCAAAGGAGTTAAATTTCCTAGATTTAAGATTAACGCAGAATATGTTGCTATAAATTGTGGCAATACCGCCACCTCTACCTTTTAGACGAGGCTCGTGCTTATAGTAAAAGTCTTGTGGAGTAGACTCATTTAGACTAGTAAAATCATCTGTTTTAGCCATGTTTCCGTCAGGCACAGCATCTAGTCTGTGTTCTGTAATAATTTCATTGACAATATATTCTTTGTTGGAAAGCGACCTGATGTTAAGCAGGCCGAAGTTTAGCCATTTTGTTGCATCTATTTGTAGGTTATTTTCTAGTTTAATATTAATTAGATTTGTATATTTTGGTTTAGAGTATAATAAAGGTTTGTTTGTTCGGGAAACAGACACAGTCTCTATATGTTGATAGGTGGGTTGTAAAACTCTATATGCTGTAATTTATGTGACTTGAGTGACATGTCGTGGCAGCTTGCAGACGGATGGATAGGCCGATTCGTCTGCTTCCTGACCTGGGCCCCGGATAGTCAGATTTTACTCTTAAGACTATTATTCAAATTCCTAGAGAGGACAGCAGCCCCTTCCCGTGAGGGATGGAGGCCATCTCTCTTTAACAGGTCAGGTCTCCTCTGGAAATATTTCCAGTTGTCTATATAGCCTATATTATTTTCCGGGCACCACTTAGACATCCAGCCATGCAGTGACAGTAGTCTACTGTAGGTCTCATCACCCCGGTAAGCGGGTAGGAGACCAGAGCATATTACAGTGTCTGACAAAGTTTTTGCAACTTCACACACTTCTTTAATATTATATTTTGTGATCTCCGATTGGCGGAGTCTCATATCGTTTGTGCCGACGTGAATAACAATCTTAGAGTATTTACGTTTAGTCTTAGCCAGCACTTTCAGTTTAGATCTAATGTCAGACGCTCTGGCTCCCGGTATACACTCGACTATGGTGGCTGGAGTCTCTATTCCCACGTTCCGTAAAATAGAATCACCAATAACCAGGGCGCTTGACACGAGTGCCTCAGCATGTGTGTGGCTGGGTGGAGAATACCGGTTTGAGATAATAACAGGAGCGGGAGAGTGGTGCCGCTTTTCTTTACGACTACGCCGCCTGACCGTCACCCAGCTGCCCTGCCGCTTCGGGCCTACAGTCGGAACCGGGCCGTTATTATCGCACGTTATACTAGACGCATCCGAGAGAGTGTCAGAGTTATCATTAGCCTTACTATTCTCAACAAGAGTACGGATGCGTGTTTCTAATTCTGTAACCTTCTCCGTTAGCCTTACTACATCTTTACATTTATCACACGTGAAGCCCTTATCGCTAACGGAAGAAGCTAAGCTATACATGTGACACGAGATACAAGTTACAACAACAAGCGATGGAGTAGGTTTATTACCGTATGCGTGCCGAGTGCCTGAGGTCTCGAAGTCCGGTTGCAGAGCAGGGGAAGAAGTCCTCAGTTGTCTGTGTCGTGCTGGGGCTGGGGTGAAGTTAATCACAGCAGACCGAGACCGGTGTAAATGGGTCCGTGAACACTCTCCGACCGTCTCCCGTTCGGCAGTATGCGGAGCACAAAGAACAGAAAGACACGCATCGGATAGATCCGCCATTAGAAAGATATGAGAGAGCGAATCTAGTAAATTAGTATGAGAGAGCGAATCTAGTAAATCAAGTATTTAAATAATGACAATATGAGAGTAGAGTAAATAGCAGTGAATAGCAGATTTAGAATTAGTTTCGTAAGAAGAAAACTAGGTTTTTAGTATCAGATCGGCGGAGCTCCAAACTTAGTCGACGCTGCAGCGGTGAACCGGAACAGTCTTGGTCTGATTGTTGTTCTTTATTGATAGAGGTTTTAAGAAATAGACCTATCATAAGCCTCTGTAGTTTGAGTAGGCAGTTATTTAGACATTATTATGTTTTTGTTTTGGCACAAAACCCTTTCATTTATATCTTATGCACACTGATATTATGTTTGTTGCTTTAACACAAACTGAGAATAAGAAAAAAGGTACACCTTGACCCAGATGACCTCACCAGATAGTGCCCCAGGTGCCGTGTTCCTGTGGGTTCCTCTGGCAACGTTGGAGGACACCCCTGATGTTCTACTTCAGCTCCATCACACTATATAACGATGTAGTCTTTGATAATTGTATTATTCATTCATGTGTGGGACTTTTAAGTCCCAAAGGGGGAAAAATATGGTATATTTTTATGGTATATTTTTGGTATATTCCTAGGATGAGCACTAGAGCACATATATGATATGGAAAGAGCACACACACATAGAGTAAAGAGCACAGAGGTACTAGGAACACAGAGGTACTGAACGGTACTAGGAACACAGAGGTACTGAACAACACCACAGGCACGTAGGCACGAACATAGGAGGCACGTGCTGCACGTACTGCACATAATGTTAACATGTTGATATATGCAGATATATGTATATGATATAACACTGAAACACCAATCCAGGGTTGCCTTGCCACCATAAGAACAGAGAAATAAGAAAGCAGGAGGGCAGGCCTAAAAAGGAATAGTCCAATAAGAAAAGATAATAGTAGCAGACCAAGAAAAGGGGATGGCTAAAGAGAAAAGGTCAATCTTTTGTCAAGAAGAAATGGAATAAAGTAAGCAGTAAGAGACTGTAAGATCAGATGCTCTTGAATGTTCTTTGGATGTTCATTGGCATCTCAGCTTTGTTGGCTCGAGCAATAAAGTTTGACTTTTGGCACCTGGAACATTCTTCTCTTAGTGATTTTTTGGAATAGTGAGGGATTATTTTCCACAACAACAGCAGCAGAACGGACTTAAGGTGCTTTTGGAACCAAAAGCGAGTGACAGGGCGGTTGCCATTATCTGTGATTTCCTGAGCTGAAGATGGCTAGGATGTATGGGCGATTGGAGGTTAAAAATGTTTCTTTGTCTGGTCTGTCTTACTTTGCTTTATGAAGTAAGAAATGGTTTCGTCATCCAACACTGCTAGGTCGGAAATAGTAGGGTCGATGTTTGGATTAACACCTGATGTGATGTTGAGCTTAGAGCATCTGAGAAAACCATAAAAGGCCAGGATGAACATGGCGTCAAGCGTGCAGGTGTTGTGGATTAGTGATGCGCGGGTTGGCTTTTTTTCCAACCCGCGGGTCCCGCATTTATGAAATTATATGGCCCGCCCCGCACCACTGTATCTATTTTTACAACCCGCCCCGCCCCGCACCCGCGGCAATTAAACAGACATAGAGGCATTGTAATGTTAAATAAACACAGCCTTTATTTCAGCCTCAAAAAATGCTTGGAAACATCGCCCTGTAAACTGGCAACAACATGCGATTGAATATGAACCATAAACCAGGTCGTATTAATAACAAGATAGTAAATATTTTCAACATTTAGAAAGCAGCCTATTTATCTAATGGGATAAACATTTTTTTTTTTTAGATTTGTATGAGGCTGACAGTTTACAGCTATATCCACTGAACTTTTTTAATAAATCTTTTTTAATCTGAATTTTTTTTAATCAATCAATCAATCTTAACAGACTCAAGGTCTCAAGGTTTTAATAGGAAAAATATAAAGGGAGAGAGAAACACAATATCCCACAGAATCTACCACACATTTAACGCACGGAAATGTTCATTTGGCGTTTTTACGTTCGCTGTGCAAAAAAAGAATGGCATCTACTGTACCGGGGTTTAATCTATTTCGCCTTGACTCCAGCACCCGGCCAGCAGAGCTGAATGTGTGCTCGCTTGATGCGCTTGTGGCCGGGATACAGAGAATCATTTTAGACACCTTAGCAAGCACAGGAAAGGCAATTGACTGCGACTGCCAGAAGTTTAGAATGTCCTCTCCGCCCCAGAAGAACTGGCCCTCAATGTAGCGCTGAACCTAGTCTCTCTTGGCAACTTCTTCACTATCATCCTCCCACTCACTAAACTCATCTCTTTTTCTTTTGACTCGCTCGGCTTCATCAACTAAAAATAAAAAGTGACAATATTTAACCTTTTAAACATACATTAGACCACTGTAGCTGAAACGCAAGACCCGAGCCTATAGGCCTAGGCTATCTATTTGCTGGTGCTACTCACCTCGGGGGAGTCGGGGCATCAGCTCTGGTTCCCTGACACTTGCTGGAGGTGTAAGCGGCGCACTGTCAAATTCCCTGACAAGTCTTCTGGCCTGGTCGTACACAGCGTTTCTCTCCTCCGCCTGAAACATCTTCAGGGACTTAAAACGGGGACAAAGAAACGTTCCAAGCTTGTGGATGACGCTGATGGACATTTTCTCGTTCAGCAGCTGCGTTGCCTTTGCCCGAATATAAACCATGTACTCTGGATCACCGTATTGGGGCTCGCAGCGTTTCTTTAGTTTAAAAAACCAAAGCACGACCAGCTGAATAGTTGGATACGTGTCACCCTCCATCTCTTCACTTGCAGTTTTAAAAGGCAACAAAAACTCAGTAACTGTGTTTAACACATCCAGCTGAATGCCATCCATTCTGTGGTGCTGATCTTTCTCCTGCAAGGCCTGTTGGATTTCACGGTACTGTTTACTGACTGACTGCATCATTGCAACTTTACTATTCCATCGGGTTTCGCATTCCTGTGTCACTGTGTGTGGGAGCTGTACTACAGTGCCGGATTTTTTCAGGTATGTCACGAGGCTTTTGCACTTTGCAATGATATCACTCACTTCGCGCATGTATGTTGGCGTGTTCTCTTTTACATCAAATGTGTGTTTGAGAACGATGTTAATGACATGTGCTGTGCACGGCATCCACTTGTAGCTGCGAAGGGCAGCTTTTATGTTTGCGCCCTGGTCACTAACAAACATTACTTTTGATATGCGAGCAGGTTCAATGCCAAAGTCATGCAGCTCCTTAATAATTTGCTTGTGGATGTTGTGCGCTGTCTTTTTTAGAGTAGAGTCAAATTCAGCTGTGCTTATGACACGGCTCTCCAGTTTCCAGTTGTCAATAATGAAGTGACCAGTAAACGCCGTGTATGCTCGTTTGTTGAACTCATCAGTCCACATGTCAGTGGTAATAGCTATGCCACAATCCAGAGCTTCATTTATCTTCTTTGAGAGGATTTCTTTTTTTTCTTGCGCGGTCGCTTTGGCTCTGTCGCAAACAGTTTGCCTGTGCGGGAGTACACTGCCGGCATCCACACGTCCGTAACGTGAACCAATGTTAATTAGACACTGGGCTACGGTTTGAAATCCATCTCCAGATACTATGTCGAAGGGCCGCAGATCTCGACAGCACAATTCAACACAAGCGTCTGTGACCTCGGACTTGACATGTGCTGGTATTTTACTTTTGAGGAAAGCAGTAATATTTTGAGACGTGTCACTGTCGTTCTTTTTCTTAGACCCCCCACAAATATGTCTTGCCATACTAGAAGTGCCCGTTTTGTGGCTCTCGTGTTTGTACATTTTATCACACGGGTTGCACTTCACATAGCCGATACTGCTGTTGTCTTCTGCTGAAATTATTTCTGAGAACCTGTCCCAAACATTTGATTTTGCAGCCTGACCTGTTTTTCTTTTAATTGTGTAAATTCCTGACCTCAATTTCTCCCGCACCTCGTCTTCCATCTTCTTCACTTTAATTTTTTTTCGTTGTTGTGGCTGGAGACTGGAGCAATTGGCGCGCCGCTTTTGTGACGTACACGTCACGCCAAAGGTTTGGGGACATAAGTTACGATGCTACGGCCTTCGTATTGTAACCTTATCAAAGAATCTAATAAAATCCTAATAAAATATGAAAATAGATATTCCCAAATATTTATTATAGGCTACAGAAAATTGCACGCAACATACATGGATTTTTTAAAATAGTTTTTAATGACCAGCTTCAACCCGCCCCAACCCGCCCCGCATATAAAGTGACAATTTCGTCGCCCGCCCCAACCCGACCCGCGGGTTACCCGCGGGGTCCGCGGGTTATGAGACGACCCGCGCATCACTATTGTGGATGGAATGGTAACTTCTGTCGAGAGTGGATATGCATTTAGTGAGTATTTTTAAAGTTATGGGTTGCCTAGGGTCTAGGTCAGAGGGTTGGTCCTTTTGGATGCCTCTGATAAGAAAGGAGGTCTGAGAGTTGGCTATTTGAGGTGATGACGAACCATATATGAGTTTATGGAAAAATTGGATTCCACTTAGATAGCCTTTATTAGAGCTGACGTGTAGATTTTTATTATTGTTGAGATGAGAGATGAACGAGGTAATGCTGAGTAGGGAAAAATCGGGGAACGGCAGGTTGGAATGGAATGCTTTGAAGCATTTCCATGCTGTTAGGTAAGATTGAAAGGGAAAACACTTTAGGTTGTTAAGAGGTGCGCGGCCAGGGGGCAAGATGATTAAGAAATCATTTAACAGGTGAATGAGGTAAGGGGTAGCGTAATTATTTGAGAGAATCCAGCAAATTGCCTCTGACAGCATGTAGAAAATTTTGGGCTGCTTCTGCAACCAAAGGTTAGGCGGGTGGCAAAGTAAAAGTTGTTGCGCCAGCGTATACAGAATAAATGCCAAAAATCTGGGTGAATGGGCATCACTTTGAAGGCGGAGGTGATGTCGACTTTGGCCAGTTAAGCTCCGCGACCCACGTCATTGATCATGGTAATGGTCAATTGATCTTGGTCAATGTTATGATAATGAAGGGAAATTTAATTGAGTGGAATGAGGCTGTTAATGTTTGGGAATGGGGAATGTAAGAGAAATTTTTATTATTGCTTATGATATGCATTTATTGCTGTGCATTATAAATATGTTATGAAATGTATGTGTGTTAATTTGGCAATAAGCTAGTGACATTTAAATAACATATATAGTGGAATGTGCCCCAGACGTATATAAGTGGGTATAACAGAACTGCATGTAAATTAAGCTTGCTCATGACAAATATATTCTTTGAAGTAAACTAGTCATAAGGCTTCTTGATAGAAACAACCCATGTTTTAGGGCTTTAAATAAACATTGTGTGTGCTTGCATTTCGAGACATCTGTGTGTGTGTGCAAGAAAAGAGGAAGATGTGGTTTTCACAGTATAAAAAGTATGTACGAACAGAGAAGACTGCCTTCTCTGTGCATGATATCGTGTGCAGAAGAATGCCTTCTGCAGAATAAAGCTGAAATCATTTACTCTGACAATTTGGGCGTCTGAGGGTCTTTTTTAAAGTGATATTACAAGAAATTCCACAACAATTCAATGGCGACGAGGATGGGATCACTGGACTAGTGGATTCGGGAGAAATCTGTTGACTGATCATCCTGCAAAGAGCAGCTCTACCCCGTGTATTCAGGGACGAGAGGATGGAGGTTTCCCGAGTCGCTGGTCAACGTGATCCCGAAAAGAACCCGACAGAAACTAGTGTGTGCTGCTTTAGCATGGTAAGCCTTCCTATTTTATTACGTATTAAAGTGTTTTATGGTTTTAGAGGAAAGATAAAAGATTCCTCAAGGTAGCCTTTCGGCTGGTTGTGCGGTGACCGCACAGAAACTGCATTTTGTTCCAAAAGGGTCAGGTAGCCTTTTGGCTGGTTGTGCAGTGACCGCACAGGAACTGTATTTTGTTCCAAAAGGGTCAGGTAGCCTTTCAGCTGGTTGTGTGGTGACCACACAGGAACTGTAGTCCGGACAAGTTTATATGTTCCAAAAGGGTCAGGTTTTATAAAACTTTTTAATACAAAATGGGGAAGGCTGAGTCTAAACAATGTTGTGAATATGATACTGAGGCGCCCATTGTCAGACAAATGTGTAGAAAATATGGGCAGGAGGCGGTGACATTTATGAATAAATGGGTCAAATATAATGGCATGCCAGAAAAGGGAACAATGAGTGTTCAAAACTTAAAAGAAATAGAATGTCAAATAGACGAAGAAGGCAGGAAATTGAGGAGACAAAGAAAGGTCAAAAGTGAGCTGTTAGACAGACAGGAAGCTGAGCACAGATGGTTGAAACGATGGTTAGCAGAAGCTGAGAAACAGGAAAATAAGTCACAGGCTTTTTGTTCCAGCTGCCGGAAAATGACAAAGATAGAGAAGATAGACGCACATACACACACACACACACATACACCCAACACCACATGCTCACACAGGGCCCACAGCCCCACCGCCCTATTCCTCTCTTTATTCTTTTTCTAAACTAACCACAGCTGAGGATGATGACTATGGATGACTATGACTATGACGTAGGAGGTCCCATGGAGGGTATGCCCCCCGACTGGCCACACACACAAGAAGGAAGAACTCATTCTTTCCATTCTGAGTTGGAAGGCCCATTATCTATGCTTATCTTCGGGCACCAAATAACACCGCAGTCAAGAGTAGTGTCGACGATGGAGGGTTCACTGCACTGAAACAGACCCTGTCCTCATCGCCCACTTTAGGCATTCCAGACCCAGAAAAACCATTCACACGAACTGTGGATGAGAAAAATGGATACATGCTGTCTGTTTTAATGCAAAGCCATGGTGATAAATTGCGTCCAGTGGCCTACTTTTCCAGTAGACTGGATGCAGTTGCCCAAGGCCTGCCGCCATGCCTCAGAGCCGTAGCAGCAACAGAAAAGGCTGTACTAGCCTCCCCTGAATTCGTGAGCTACAGTGCCCTTACCTTACTAGTCCCACACGCTGTGTCCATGATCCTATTAGAACAACGTATGTCACATTTATCCACCGCACTCTGGTTAAGATACAACATGGCCTTACTTGAGGCACCTAACATCACTGTTAAACGCTATCCTCAACCCCCATTGTTGTCTCCAGGTCCTGGAGCAAATCTGCACCCCCAGACCTGATCTAAAAGATGAACCCCTCATTAACCCGGACGGGTAGACGGTTCGGCGCATAAAGACGAGAAGACGTATAAGAACTGTGTAGGCTACGCTGTGGTCACCTCCTCTGCCACTGTACGCTGTGGCAGACTGCCAGCCATCTCTCCGCACAGGCGGCAGAACTAGAAGCTCTGACCGAAGCATGTAAACATGCAGAAGGCCAGTCAGTCATCATTTACACTGACTCGAGACGCGTGAACATTTTGAGTTTACTCGCTTCATTCGCGCGTGGAACTCCAGTTACGTTGCAAAATGGCTGACTTGGATTTCGTTGAGAGAGTAGCTGTGCTTTATGTGCTATGGAAGGCTGAAAAACGGCGTAGATTCGTTCGGCGCCGTGTCTGGGTCCATCAGATACTTCAGAGGTTGGTGGAACTACAGCCAAAGGACAGTGTGACATGTATTTGGTTTGGTGAAATTAAAACCTTTTTAATATTCACCCTTTTGTGAATGAGCTGTGTTCTCTTGAGAGGGAAGGGATCATTTACAAAAACTCACAGAATGTAGAGCACATTTCCAAGGTACTAATATGTAGCTCTGACTCAACTGCCCGTCTACTCCTCAGAAACACAAACAAAACAAAATGGACAATATGGGTGTAATTTCTGCTATCACATAGGTGGAGGTCTTTATCCATATAGAAGACTGAACATTATGAGCATGCTATGGCAGCTACCATAGAACTGAGAGTCAAGGGTGTTAAATGACCATCAGAATTAATGTGATTATAAAACAGAATGGCGGTCATTTATTCTTTTCTATTCTTTGCCTATTCTAAATGGTGTTCTAATGAAGAAGTATTGGAACCACCTGTTTCTTTTAGTTTTTGCTTTGCATTTACTTCTTTAGCAGCAAGTGAACCTCTTCTCTGACTGGAAATGTCACTGTTTTTGGTCCACTTTCTGACACTGTCTGTGCCACTGAAGAATTAAATGGTGGTAAAGTGTGTTCAACCTACAGTCGTTTCCTAATTAGTGAGACATTCTATCATGCAGAAGGTTACCGCAGATTAAAGAAAAGAAATTATTCTATTGCAGAATTAAAAGATGAGATGAGAATGCTTTCACGTGCTGTACAGAACTGTTATACTAATCCTGTGTATAGTGCTTTAGATACACAATGCAATGCTTAAAGATTTTAAAATTATTGTACATGATTCTAAAATTATTGTAATTATTTAAATGTATTGTATTTCAATTATTGTTAATTACAACACATTATTATTACAAACTTTACTGTGACTAAACACTTTTAAAATACATTAACATATGTAATTTTGGAAAAAACACTTAAGTTGAAATTAAAATCAATTATGTTACATGTGCTTTAGTATATTGATAAAATATCTTTTTTAAAAGTCTTAATAAAGACACAAAAAAAGACATAGTGACATTAAAATGTACTCCCTATAAAACCAGCTATGCCCTCCGCAAAACCATTAAGACAGCAAAGCGGCAATATAAAAATAAAATTCAAGCACAGTTCTCTACTTTCAACTACAGAGACATGTGGCAAGGACTCCACAACATCATGGGCTACAATGATCGCGAACACACTGCTACAAACACTGCTACCTGATGAGCTCAACGCCTTCTATGCTCGCTTCGAAGTCAGCTTACAGAGCACTCCCGCGGCCGAAACTGCTAAGGCTCGTCCACTCTCCGTATCTGTAGCGGATGTTACCAAATCGCTCCGGTGCATGAATATCCGAAAAGCCCCAGGTACAGACAGCATCCCTGGTCGTGTTCTTAAAACTTGTGCTCACCAACTAGCTCTCGCAACTAGTATTCGCGAACATTTTTAACCTCTCCCTATATGTTGTCCCCCATTGTGCATTGGCACAAAAAATACCCAAAGCTTCTTTTCTGAATGGCTGGCAATAGCTCTGACTCCTGTCATCAGTAAGTGCTTTGCGAAGCCTATCAGAGATTACATCTTCTCTGTATTACCAGCATCACTAGACCTACTGCAATTCGCCACTAATGATGCGATATCCTTGATATCCACTTGATGATCCACCTGCATACTGCTCTGGGAACATCTTGACAAGAGGAACACATATGTGAGAATGTTTTTTGATGACTACAGCTTAGCGTTCAATACCATACTGCCCTCCAAGCTTGGAATAAAACTCCGGGCTCTAGGTCTGAGTCATTGTACTCATCATGAACTAAAATGTAGTGCAAAGCAAAGCTTCTCACTGTGTAGCTGGATTCTGGAATTCTTGACAGGCAGACGGCAGGTGGTCAGAGTTGGCAGCAACATCTCCTCCCCGCTGACCCTTAACACTGGAACCCTCACATAAATACATTATGCCAAGTTGTTTTGAATGAAAGTGAGTGCACCTCAAAGTTTCACACAAATTCCAGGTTCCTGTGATGTGAATTGAAGTATAGGATAACTTTGCTTGTCAAACGCTACTGGTTTTATGACTCCATGCCCCTCACCGCTTTGCAACTCTGACATTAGCGTAAGCAACAGTTTGTGCATACTGACAAATTCACATAGAAAAGTTGTGTTTTAATTGTACTACTCTCTTTCTGACTGAAAGTGAGTGCACCTCAAAGTTTCACACAAATTCCAGGTCCCTGTGATGTAAATTGAAATGTAGGTTGACTTCGCTTGCCAAACGCTACTAGTTTTTTGACTCCATGCCCATCACCGCTTTGCAACTCTGACATTAGCGTAAACGACAGTTTTTAACGAATATTATATTGCCCTGATTTAAGAGATGTATAAACATCTCTTAAATAGCGAAATTCCTTATTTCACTAGAGTCGTATTTTGCACAATGACAACAGCGTTGCTTTATATGCATATTACAGTAAACGCAGCCAGTGCGTGCTGACAAATTCACATAAAAAACATTATGCCAAGTTGTGTTTTAATTGTACTACTCTCTTTCTGACTGAAAGTGAGTGCACCTCAAAGTGTTACACAAATTCCAGGTCCCTGTGATGTGAATTAAGAGATAGGATAACTTCGCTTGCCAAACGCTACTGGTTTTATGACTCCTTGCCCCTGGCCGCTTTGCAATTCTGATATTAGCATAAGCAATAGTTTTTCACATATTTTATGTTGCCCTGATTTTAAGAGTAAAAACATCTCTTGAATATAGCAAACCTCGTTTCATTAATAGTTTTGTATTTATCGTATGCTTTAATGATGCTTACAAACTCATACCACAGGCAGAACACATAGTCTTACTTATTTCCTGTTCCTCTGATGATAAAGAAAAGAATCGAATACATCACTTCCATATCTCATTCCATCACTTTTTATGACTTTAGCTTGAAGCTGCACTACATAAAAAATCTGAAAGGGCGTGCAGAACATAGTTTTGTATACTTTCTATATCACCGAGAATGTTGCAGTAATGTAAAAAGAAATGCAGGTGAAAAATACTTTTAACCAACTTGCTTGGTGTTTTGGTTTACACTGTACTGTTCATGAACTGAAATGTAGAGCAAAGCAAAGCTTCTCAAAATTGCCATGTTCCCGTGATGGTAACAGTAAAAAACATCTTAAATAGCGAAATTCCTTATTTCACTACATTCGTATTTTGCTCATGCTTCTCTGTTGAGTATAAAGTCAAAACAGAGGCACAACATAGCGTTCTTACCAATTCCTAATTTTTGTGATGCTTTAAGTAAAAACCCAATACTTATATACTTTACCAATCTGATTATATTACAATATATATATATCTCTTTGCTAAACTGCAGAACAGAATTTAAATCGCGTGCAGAACATATTTTTTTCACAATGACAACAGCGTTGCTTTATATGCATATTACAGTGAAGGGCGCCAGTGTGTACTGACAACTTCATATAAAAAACATTATGCCAAGTTGTTTTGTGATTGTCCTACTCTGTTTCTGACTGTAAGTGAGTTCACCTCAAAGTTTCACACAAATTCCAGGTTCCTGTGATGTAAATTGAAATATAGGTTGACTTCGCTTGCCAAACTCTACTAGTTTTTTGACTCCATGCCCATCACCGCTTTGCAACTCTGACATTAGCGTAAACAACAGTTTTTAACGAATATTATATTGCCCTGATTGTAAGAGTAAAAACATCTTTTGAATATAGAAAACCTCGTTTCATTAATAGTTTTGTATTTATCGTATGCTTTAATGATGCTTACAAACTCATACCACAGGCAGAACACATAGCCTTACTTATTTCCTGTTCCTCTGATGATAAAGAAAAGAATCGAAAACATCACTTCCATCGAATCGATTCCATCACTTTTTATGACTTTAGCTTGAAGCTGCACTACATAAAAAATCTGAAAGGGCGTGCAGAACATAGTTTTGTATACTTTCTATATCACCGAGAATGTTGCAGTAATGTAAAAAGAAAAGCAGGTGAAAAATACTTTTAACCAACTTGCTTGGTGTTTTGGTTTACATTGTACTGTTCATGAACTGAAATGTAGAGCAAAGCAAAGCTTCTCAATATTTCCATGTTCCCGTGATGGTAACAGTAAAAAACACATCTTAAATAGCGAAATTCCTTATTTCACTACATTCGTATTTTGCTCATGCTTCTCTGTTGAGTATAAAGTCAAAACAGAGGCACAACATAGCGTTCTTACCAATTCCTAATTTTTGTGACACTTTAAGTAAAAACCCAATACTTATATACTTTACCAATCTGATTATATTACAATATATATACCTCTTTGATAAACTGCAGAACAGAATTTAAATCGCGTGCAGAACATATTTTTTTCAGCGTTGCTTTATTTGCATATTACAGTGAAGGGCGAAAGTGTGTACTGACAACTTCATATAAGAAACATTATGCCAAGTTGTGTTGTAATTGTACTATGTTTCTGACTGAAAGTGAGTTCACCTCAAAGTTTCACACAAATTCCAGGTCCCTGTCATGTAAATTGAAATGTAGGTTGACTTCGCTTGCCAAACGCTACTAGTTTTTTGACTCCATGCCCATCACCGCTTTGCAACTCTGACATTAGCGTAAACGACAGTTTTTAACGAATATTATATTGCCCTGATTTAAGAGATGTATAAAC
Organism: Beaufortia kweichowensis; assembly: GCA_019155185.1. Classification (NCBI taxonomy): domain Eukaryota; kingdom Metazoa; phylum Chordata; class Actinopteri; order Cypriniformes; family Gastromyzontidae; genus Beaufortia; species Beaufortia kweichowensis. The sequence continues at coordinate 11,986,331 of CM032798.1, forward strand.
ATCTCTTAAATAGCGAAATTCCTTATTTCACTAGAGTCTTATTTTGCACAATGACAACAGCGTTGCTTTATATGCATATTACAGTAAACGCAGCCAGTGCGTGCTGACAAATTCACATAAAAAACATTATGCCAAGTTGTGTTTTAATTGTACTACTCTCTTTCTGACTGAAAGTGAGTGCACCTCAAAGTGTTACACAAATTCCAGGTCCCTGTGATGTGAATTTAAAGCTAGGATAACTTCGCTTGCCAAACGCTACTGGTTTTATGACTCCTTGCCCCTGGCCGCTTTGCAATTCTGATATTAGCATAAGCAACAGTTTTTCACATATTTTATGTTGCCCTGATTGTAAGAGTAAAAACATCTCTTGAATATAGCAAACCTCGTTTCATTAATAGTTTTGTATTTATCGTATGCTTTAATGATGCTTACAAACTCATACCACAGGCAGAACACATAGTCTTACTTATTTCCTGTTCCTCTGATGATAAAGAAAGAATCGAATACATCACTTCCATATCTCATTCCATCACTTTTATGACTTTAGCTTGAAGCTGCACTACATAAAAAATCTGAAAGGGCGTGCAGAACATAGTTTTGTATACTTTCTATATCACCGAGAATGTTGCAGTAATGTAAAAAGAAATGCAGGTGAAAAATACTTTTAACCAACTTGCTTGGTGTTTTGGTTTACACTGTACTGTTCATGAACTGAAATGTAGAGCAAAGCAAAGCTTCTCAAAATTGCCATGTTCCCGTGATGGTAACAGTAAAAAACATCTTAAATAGCGAAATTCCTTATTTCACTACATTCGTATTTTGCTCATGCTTCTCTGTTGAGTATAAAGTCAAAACAGAGGCACAACATAGCGTTCTTACCAATTCCTAATTTTGTGATGCTTTAAGTAAAACCCAATACTTATATACTTTTACCAATCTAATTATATTACAATATATATATATCTCTTTGCTAAACTGCAGAACAGAATTTAAATCGCGTGCAGAACATATTTTTTTCACAATGACAACAGCGTTGCTTTATATGCATATTACAGTGAAGGGCGCCAGTGTGTACTGACAACTTCATATAAAAAACATTATGCCAAGTTGTTTTGTGATTGTCCTACTCTGTTTCTGACTGTAAGTGAGTTCACCTCAAAGTTTCACACAAATTCCAGGTTCCTGTGATGTAAATTGAAATATAGGTTGACTTCGCTTGCCAAACGCTACTAGTTTTTTGACTCCATGCCCATCACCGCTTTGCAACTCTGACATTAGCGTAAACAACAGTTTTAACGAATATTATATTGCCCTGATTGTAAGAGTAAAACATCTTTTGAATATAGCAAACCTCGTTTCATTAATAGTTTTGTATTTATCGTATGCTTTAATGATGCTTACAAACTCATACCACAGGCAGAACACATAGCCTTACTTATTTCCTGTTCCTCTGATGATAAAGAAAAGAATCGAAAACATCACTTCCATCGAATCGATTCCATCACTTTTTATGACTTTAGCTTGAAGCTGCACTACATAAAAAATCTGAAAGGGCGTGCAGAACATAGTTTTGTATACTTTCTATATCACCGAGAATGTTGCAGTAATGTAAAAAGAAATGCAGGTGAAAAATACTTTTAACCAACTTGCTTGGTGTTTTGGTTTACCCTGTACTGTTCATGAACTGAAATGTAGAGCAAAGCAAAGCTTCTCAAAATTTCCATGTTCCCGTGATGGTAACAGTAAAAACATCTTAAATAGCGAAATTCCTTATTTCACTACATTCGTATTTTGCTCATGCTTCTCTGTTGAGTATAAAGTCAAAACAGAGGCACAACATAGCGTTCTTACCAATTCCTAATTTTTGTGATGCTTTAAGTAAAAACCCAATACTTATATACTTTACCAATCTGATTATATTACAATATATATATATCTCTTTGCTAAAGTGCAGAACAGAATTTAAATCGCGTGCAGAACATATTTTTTTCACAATGACAACAGCGTTGATTTATATGCATATTACAGTAAAGGGCGCCAGTTTGTACTGACAAATTCATATAAAAAACATTATGCCAAGTTGTGTTGTAATTGTACTACTATGTTTCTGACTAAAAAAAGGGTTCACCTCAAAGTTTCATACAAATTCCAGGTCCCTGTCATGTAAATTGAAATATAGGTTGACATCGCTTGCCAAACGCTACTAGTTTTTTGACTCCATGCCCATCACCGCTTTGCAACTCTGACATTAGCGTAAACAACAGGTTTTAACGAATATTATATTGCCCTGATTGTAAGAGTATAAACATCTCTTAAATAGCGAAATTCGTTATTTCACTTGAGTCGTATTTTGCTCATGCTTCTCTGTTGAGTACAAGGTCAAAACAGAGGCACAATATAGTATTATTACCAATTCCCTGTTTTTGTGATGCTATAAGAAAAAACCCAATACTTAGTCACTTACCAATCTGATTATATTACAACATATATATCTCTTTGCTAAACTGCAGAGCAGAAATTAAATCGCCTGCAGAACATATTTTTTCCACAATGACAACAGCGTTTCTTTATATGCATATTACAGTAAAGGCCGCCAATGCGTACATATTCACATAAAAAACATTATGCCAAGTTGTGTTTTAATTGTACTACTCTCTTTCTGACTGAAAGTGAGTGCACCTCAAAGTTTCACACAAATTCCAGGTCCCTGTGATGTAAATTGAAATATAGGTTGACTTCGCTTGCCAAATGCTACTAGTTTTTTGAATCCATTGCCCAATCCATTTGAATCGCTTTGCAACTCTGACATTAGCGTAAACAACAGTTTTTCACAATTTTTATGTTGTAAAAATTGTACAATTGTACCTGATTGTAACAGTTTAAAACATCTCTTGAATATGAAACTTCATTTCATCAATAGTATTGTATTTATCGTATGCTTGTATGATGCTTACAAACGCATACCACAGGCAGAATATATAGCCTTACTAATTTGATGTTCATGTGATGCTAAAGGAAAGAATCGAATACTTCACTTCCAAATCTCATTCCAAAACATTTTATTGTCTTTTGCTTGAAGCTGCACTAAATAAAACAATCTGAAAGCGCGTGCAGAACACAGTTTCTCACTATTTTTATGATGGAAAGAGTAAAAAAAAACATCTAACACAGTAAAACTCGTTCCATCACTAGTTTCGTATTTTGCTCATGCTTCTCTTTTGCGTACAAACTCAAATCACAGAAGGTGATCGATTTAAAAGAAAGAATCGATCACTTCACTTCCAAATCTCATTATATCACCACTTATGTCTTTTGCTTTAAACTGCCCTACACAAAAAAAAGCTAAACAGAACATAGTTTCATTTGATTTCTATATCACCTTGAATGTAAAAACAAATGCAGGTGCAAAATATTTTTAACCAACTAGCTTGCTGTTTTGGATGCACTGCACTGTTCTTGAACTGAAAAGAAGTACAACACAGAGCTTATTACTAATTCCATGTTCCATGCAGGTGCAAAATACTTTTATCACAATGTATCACTGCAAAGTATGAATTTTCTGACTAATTTTTCAGATGTTAGGTTATGTTATTCTTGACATCTTAGCCTGGTTGTCTCGAGACAATAAAGTCTGAATATTTGAAACGTGGAGCCCTTTTTTGGAACACCCTGGAACACCTGGATTCTTTTTTTGGAATAATCTGAAGTTATTTTTCCACAACAGTTTTAATTTAAAGCCTTATTTACAGCTATAGTACTGAGAGAAATAATGATGATACTTAGTAAGAAATAGTTCATCTGTCATTGTGACATAACTCTCTGAAATATGTATCATCATACATATATAATAAGTAGATGCGACATTGGCTGCTTCTGTCCGTTGCTGCAATACGTCAACGCGCCCGCCATATTGGATAGATCATAAGTCCCCTTGAATCAAGTGCAATTAAACAATAGAGCTTCGATTTTTCAAGATTAAAAATAAAAAGTTTCTGTTTATCAACTGATATCAGTGCTTTATGACCTACCTGGTATCCAAACCAATCTCCAGTTATGTAAGATCGCGATAATAAGATAAGATAGTTAGAAAAATATTTATTTAATAAGGATTTGCGAGAGCTGCATACTTGTCATGTTGGACTTTTTAACTTTTTGGTTAAGAATTGTGGAGGCATGTAAATATAATTAATTTCACAACAAATAAATAGTCTTCCAACCGAGGAAAATATATATTTAATATATATTAAATATATTTGTAATATAGTATAAATATGAAATAGCAAATAATATGTACAGTATATGTATATGACAAACAAAATATTAAGAGGATACTGTATTCCCACGAATTAGTCCTGAGTTTTTTGTTTTAAACTGGTAGGAAAAAGGTTGAGTGTGACGAATAGACGGTAGGCAAAATGGTAACAAAGATGTCTCTATGAGCTAGTCATGAGAGAAAAATAATTGGTTTTTAAGCTGCTAGATAATTTAAAGGATACCACGACTGAGTCTTGATGAACTAGAGCCTGAGGGTTGGGACCCCCTATTGCTGACAAGTGATCGAAATTTCTGGGTGGAAGGCCCTGGGAACTTGGCTTTATTCCCAGAAGAAAGCTCTGCGATTAGTGTATGCAGATGACTAATAATAGTTGTTGAGATGTATATGTATATGTGCGATCTGTTTTTTATGCTGTTGCAGTGTTGTTGTGAACTACTGTGCTTTATGGGCGTTTAACTTGCTGTGCTGTGCAAAATTCTCGTTTTGTTGTTTCATGTGCAGTGTTGTGTTTAAACTAGTTAAGTGATTTATTGTTTCAGGAACAGGACTGTATTTGAATTGAAGGGGTGATTGTAATAGGGGTTTTAAAAATAGAAGGGGTAGTCACGAATAAATAATAAAGTGTAATTTGTAACAGTGTACAACACAGAAAAAAGGAAAAACTGTAGACAGTGATAAAACTGTGGGTAAAAGAGGAAATACTAGTATAATTAAAAACAAAGAGAGGGTTTAGGATTAAAAGTATATCGTAAGACAGTAAAATCATTTATGTGAGGAAGAGGGAGTGAGATTGAGTGCTGTCAAATAAAAGGAGATGATACTAGTGGCGATCGGGACTGAAAAGTTTTGTGAAAGCCAGATTATAACTTTGTCACCCAGGTAAAGGCATTCGATTTAAATATTAATAATAATAATAATAATACATAACAGTAGTAATTGACAAATAAGACAAAAAACATAAAATTTGATAGAGAGTGTGAGGAGTATGGGACATGTGGTCCAAAATAATTAAAACTACATTGGGAGGCAGCTGTAGCTCAAGTTTTGAGCCCAAGAAAAGAGAGAAACTGAGAAAACAACTAGAGTCGATGTATGATGTTTCAGGGTTGTTGGATATCATTTATATCTTAGGTCGAAGTGCCCTAAGCACTTCGAGTGTGTGTCTTAACCTTGAAAAAGTCTATTTGTGCAGACTAAGCAGAAAATAACAATGACCGAACATGGAGAAGATCCCAAGGGAGAGGTCCCAAAGAGAGCTGCTGCAGCTGGCAACAATGTCAAAGAAAAAGACCATAAATACTGGGTTTTGAGGGACAGACAGGGTTCTTCTGTCATATTGATCGATGGGTGAACTCCTAGGATTGTGTAATTAGGGACAGATTGATAAATTTGAGAAAAAATGGTCAGGGAAATTAAGCGAGGCTGAGAAAAGAGGAGTTGAGACAAATTGGAGAAACAAAAAGTGTGATTAAAAGAAAAAAAAGTGAAGAATTCAAGTATAAAGTATAGATTGTGGCATTCAATTGCTTTGACTTGAGCAAGTCAGAGAACGGAAGCAGCGAGAGAAGGCGGAGAAAGCAACGCCTGTAAGAAAGAAGGAGTGGTCTAGAGTTGAGCCCTCTGCTCCCCCTCCCCTCCATATACGAGAGGAGAAGGGGAGCACAGCAGCACAGCAGCTTGCAGGCTGAATTGTTTAATGTTGAAAGAGGACAGCTAGAAATGGAACAATTACAAGACAAAGATGTTGAGAGTGTTTTTTTTTACTGTAGAACTGTAGCAAGCAGACAGATGGATGAGAGGCATTTCTAGTAACTAGTGTAGAAGTTTTAACAGGACATAGATTAGCAATAGAGAGACAAATGGGTAGAGACAAAGCTTATGAAGTTGGGGCAGTGCATGATGAACAGACAGAATGGTACGAATCTTAAAGATGAACACCTGAGGCAAGTTGAACAATCACTTGGTTTGAAACACTGATTTGATAAAGTATATCACTCACAGTCAAAGGGCAAAGTTGAGCGAATGAATCACCACATCAAAACAAAATTGGCTAAAATCTGTGCACAGACCAAAATTAACTGGGTAAAAGTGTTAATGATTGCTTTATTGTCGATACGATCGGTGCTGAGTAGAACAACCGGTTAAATCCCTATTAAACTTCTCACAGGGAGACAATTCCCTGGCTAAAGCGCAGTGTTGAATATGAATGAGACCACACCAATGATGTATAGACCATACTATGGTAAACTTACTGCTATTGTCTAATAATTTTTGAAAACAGGTTATGTACAGGTCACAAAAGGATCCAGGTGGTACCACTGGACTTGCTGTATGTCCATGGATTCACCAGCCAGTAATCTTGGTGAGATAAGAGTGGCCCTGAAGCAACTTCAGAGCCAAAAGGGGCCAAACACACATCAGCACGACACAGACATCACAGATATTACACATTCTGAACAAACCACAGAACAATGCACTGGAAACGAGAACACAATTGACACACCACACACAGCTCACAAGACATTGTTGTTGATAAACAAAATTTACAGACACAGACAAACACTGATAGAAATTTGTGATTGTTGTGATTTATATTGTGTTGATATATATACAGACAAGGCACATTGTGTAAGTAAAGACTGTAAATTTGAAGCAGGTATTGCCAAAGAATTCAGAAGAAGATTTGGGGTTGAAAAAGTAAGAGAACAGCAAAAGGGGGTGGGAGAATGTGCATTAACTACTGAGGGCAACAGAAAAAATTTTCATTTGATCACAAAGAGTGTGCTACAGATCTGCCAACATATGACAATTTTACAAAGAGTATTCAATGTATGAGAAAGTGTTGTGAATAAAAAGGTATCAAGACAATCTCCATCCCAAAAATAGGTTGTGGCAGAGATTCAAATTTTTCATTTTATTACAAAGAGTGTGCTACAGATCTGCCAACATATGACAATTTTACAAAGAGTATTCAATGTATGAGAAAGTGTTGTGAAGAAAAAGGTATCAAGACAATCTCCATCCCAAAAACAGATTATCATTTATGGCAGTTCATACACAGTTATTGTTATTCCAGAATAACAATAACTGTGTATGAACTGCCATAAATGATAATCTGTTCACAGGAGAAGGACAGACTAGACATCATCAAGAGACATTGAGTTGATGAGTGAATGATACATTCCTACTGTTTTTTGTTATGTTTTTACTATTTTCTTTACATGTACAGGGGTTTTACATTTAACAATTGTCTTACAAAAAGTTTCTTTTAATGTTTTAAGATTTTGAGTGTGTTTTCAATAAGCTTTATACTTTTAACATTTTAAGGTTTTACATTTACTAGACGTGTATCTTTTGATTTTTAGCTTAAACCCATTATACTTAGGGTTTTGTTTAGCTTATTTTTGAACCCAAAAACAATATAAAATAACAAAAACCATACTATAAAAATGAAGCTTTGGGAAAACTGGAAATTGTTGGGAGTGTTAGGAGTAATATCATTGATAATAGTGGGAATAATACTGGGCATGAACAGAGCAAGAGCAACACCACGGTGACAGGAAACGTACGACCAAAAAGGGCAGTAAAAGAGAAACCAAAAGACCAGTGTCTTCAAAGACATGGAGGTATTGAATTGAACTATGAAAAAGGGTCGACTACGTCATTCACATTTGTATATATGTATTTATAATACAGCTCCAGATGGGTCCATTTCTAGGGCTTTGGAAGGGTTAAATGAGCTATCTAAAACAATGCAGGAACATTCTGAGGTAAGAAACCCGTTGGAGGAATGGATGGGGAACACCTTTGGAAAGTGGAAAGCTTTAGCAATTTAGTTATTATTGTCTATTGCTACTTTTGTTGGAGTCTTAGTTACTTGCGGATGTTGTTGAATTCCATGTATCAGATCTCTTTGCAACAGTTGCTGCTAGAGGGAAAATCACCACCACCGTACCAGATGCCCTTGCTGAGTGGCAATGTGGAGGACAACGAAGATGAGGAGAAGGTTTAGTCAGTTTAGTTAGTTTCAGGAGATCGAAAGGGGGATTAAAGGGAAAATGTATTTATATTGCTTTATTTTCTTTTACAGAGTTCTAATCCATTTCAGAGTATTAATCATGATTTCCTCTCATATATTCTTGTGTGCTTGTGTGAAAAATGCTTGCTAGTGGAAATTTACCCTGGAGGAAGAGGGACCCTAAGTGTAACCATATAAAGAGTATTCTATCTTAGGTCGAAGTGCCCTAAGCACTTCGAGTGTGTGTCTTAACCTTGAAAAAGTCTATTTGTGCAGACTAAGCAGAAAATAACAATGACCGAACATGGAGAAGATCCACCGGAAGGGGGAGAGGTCCCAGCTGCTCACCTTGGAGAGCTGCTGCAGCTGGCAACAATTGTCAAAGAAAAAGACCATAAATACTGGGTTTTGAGGGACAGACAGGGTTCTTCTGTCATATTGATCGATGGGTGAACTCCTAGGATTGTGTAATTAGGGACAGATTGAACCCAGAGCTCTGCATATCTTCTTCAAATGTAAAACTTAGCTAGAGATGATTGTTTAATAAATAATTGAAAGACATAACCTGAGTCTTCCTTCCTGAATAAACGAACACGCGGACTTGAGGAATTAAATGCCGAGTCCAACACTAAACAGATGCTATCCTAACCAATACACACATGCATACAGTTTAGCATTAGAAGAGGTTGAAACAGAGAGAAGAATAAAAATATGAATTCATGGCAGAATTTGATATTCAGCAGATCAACAGCCTGAAGAACCATCAGTTTCCTATTTGTGTAGCACCTTTGTAAAAAGAATTAATGATGCTCTATGCATCCATTAATAAGACTTGCATGTCTTGCCCATCAAACGGAAGTGTCCTGATGCAGTTTGTTGAGGCTCCGGTTGATCTTGGCTAAAAGTTGTAGCGATGAGAGAGAGAACCAGTCTGAGACAGAGGGTCTTTGAAAGATGGAAAGACAAGGCCGCAGCCTGGCACAAACTTAGGTGCAGTCTTCCTTCTAGCTCATCATCAAAGGACCCTAAAAGGGCTATAACCCCAAGAGCCCAGTTGATGTGGAGCATGCAGAGAAAAGGGCAGGAAGGGAAGAACGCCAGAAAGGAAAGAAGGGGAAGAAAGGAGAACAGTGGTCTTTAAACAGTGAAGATGTCACACCCCAAAGATATGAGTGATCCAATCAGAGCTTGTACTTTCCATGGGAAAGTTATCTCTCTTTGTCTTCCAAAAAGGTATTTTACATAAGGAAGCTGATTGGATGTTCACTGAGAAGCTTTAAAGAGTTTAATAAAACTCATATGAAAAGTGTAACTAAATTATAATGTACATTAATGTCACATGTGATTATGGTTAAATCTGACGATCTGGAACATGCAGATCGTCAGCAGCAGGCTCTGAACAGCAGGCTCTGAAAGTGGTTTCTCTATTTCAGACTTTGCGGGGAGACTAAGAACTGGCGTTGCTTTTTCTCCTCAGTAACACAAACAATTTAATGGACAATATGGGTGTAATTTCTGCTATCACATAGGTGGAGGTCCTTATCCATATATCCAGAGCCTCTTCTCAGATCGGAAATGGAACATTATGAGCATGCTATAGCAGCTACCGTAGAACTGAGTCAAGGGTGTTAAATGGCCATCAGAATTGATGTGATTATAAAACTTTTAAATAAATAACGATTGTGTCCCAGAATACCAGCATAGTGTTTGTCTGGGTGTCACTCGACAACTGGCAACTCTTGCTGGACTCTACCAATCACAACAAAGAGTGGTATTTAAGTACGAAAAAGGACATAATTGACAGAGAACTGCTGGCTATAAAACCTTCTGTAGAGATAACCAAAACACCTAGGTCATTACAAGACAGGAGATCATCAGAATGGAATGACTTTTCTATTCTTTGTCTATTCTAAATGGTATTCTAATGAAGACCTGTTTCTTTTAGTTTTCGCTTTGCATATACTTCTTTAGCAGCAGGTGAAACTCTGTGCAGTTATTGTAGCAGAAATAGCACTGAAGAAGTTTGTAATTCAGTTTGAGGCATTAAGAATGTGTCATTCAATGTACACCTGTTGACACACCTTGCTGAAAGTGGTAGGAACTTGTGGGCAACATTGTGGGCAACATCAACATTGTTATTTGAAACTTTCATCTTGGCACTTTATTAAAGTACTTCAGTGGGACTACACATGTCCCTGTTCAAATGATAAAGACATTCCTTAGGTGGAAGAGTCTGAAAAAAGGGTGGAAAAATGCTTACAATACAGACAACAAACTAAAAGACATTTTCTCCCAACTGCAAAATAGTAATTCTATGAGTTGGGAAAGTCTTTTTGGTCCACTTTTTGACACTATATGTGCATTACATGTCTTTGCCACTGAAGAATTAAATGATGGTAAAGTGTGTAACTGTTCAACCTACAGTTGCTTCATAATTAGACATTCTGTCATGCAGAAGGTTACAGCAGATTAAAGAAAAGAAATAATTCTATTGCAGAATTAAAAGATGAGATGAGAATGCTTTCATGTGCTGTACAGAAATGTTATACTAATCCTTTGTATAGTGTAAGTGTGCATTAGATAAGCAAATGCAATCGATAAATGGATAAGTGTATATTTTCTTATCACCAATTGTAAGTAATCATTAAAAAATCTGTATATCAAACAGCTGTCTTGTGCTTAAAGATTTTAAAATTATTGTTCACAGTTAATTGTAATTATTATTATATTATCACGTTTTATTACAAACTGTACTGTGACTAAACACATTTAAAATACATTAAACATGTAATTTTGGAAAACACACTTAAGTTGAAATTTGTTACATGTGATTGATAAAATATCAAAATAATTATGTTAAATGCATGTTTAGGTTATTACAAATCTTAAAAGTATACTTTTTAAAATATACAGTATAATTTAAATGAAAGAACACTTATAGAGAGTACATTTTAATGTCACTATGTCTTAAGATTTTCATAATAATGTCTACCTAATATTTTAAGTAGATGTCTACTTAATATTTTAAGTAGACATTATTATGAAAATCTTAAGACATAGTGACAATTATTGAACACTAATGAACTAATGATGGAAAAGCAAAACAAGAACAAAACACAATACGTCATGTCAACAAGTGTTCTTTACACAAGGTCTCATGTGTCCCTCAAGGTCATGGTTTTGGAAAGGTGGGTTCTTCTCACTAATAGTTGATAAGGCAGTGACTTATATTTTAAAAGTATACAAAAAGATCATTTAAGATTTGTACTACAAAAAATGTAATACACTATGTAATATACATAAAATATATAATATATAATATATATAAAATATGTAATACATAAAAAATTAAGCACACTTCTTTTTCACAAAGGTGTACACAGACGTTGTCTGTGAGCATGTGTAACCTGTTTAGCGCGCCATGCGTTTAAAAATATAGCTCACAATTTCAAATATCAGATCAATAACTGTACCAAATTCATCATTCATCAAATACAAATAGCAATAAAACAACGTTTTAAGAATGTTTTACATTATGAGAACATAATGTAAAACAACGGCAGGTGGTCAGAGTTGGCAGCAACATCTCCTCCCTGCTGACCCTTAACACTGGAACCCCACAGGGCTGTGTGTCAGTGTAGCAGGTGTGATTACTGTGTACCCATCTCCTAACTTCAGCTCGGGGCGTCTGCAAAACTGAGCCTCCCCTCCAGGACATCTACACCCATCGATGTGTGAGGAAAGCACAGAAGATCATCAGAGACTCCTGCCACCCGAGCCATTGAGCTCTTCTTGCTACTACCATCAGGCAGACGGTACTGCAGCATCAGGACCCGAACCAGCAGCGCGAGACAGCTTCTTCTCGTAGGTCATCAGACTGCTGAACATCAGATAAATGTTATCATGGAAATATGTATACTGTGTATAGTGTATATTGTGTAAATTGTATAATGTATATCGTGTACAATTGTTCATTGATAAATGTTATATCATGGAAATATGTATACTGTGTATAGTGTATATTGTGTAAATTGTATAATGTATATCGTGTACAATTGTTCATTGAATGTCTATATTGTGTAAATATGTATATTAGTATTTATATACATTGTTGTAACTGCCATGGCACAGAGTCTTGTACCTAAGAATTTCACCATCGGTTCACCTACATACAATGCACAATAAAGCGATTTGATTTCAAATTGTCCTTTTAACAATTCTCACAGACTCATGGAGAAAGAGACAAGCTTTGAAACACAATTGATATAATTTGAGAACATTCCTTTGGTACAAAAAATATCAAAACAATGTATTGAGAATATTTTTCGTCTCGTTTTACACTACACAAAAAAGCGGAAAACGCGCACAGTACATAGTTATATGTGATATCACCAGCTTGCTTGGTGTTTTGGTTACACTGCACTGTTCATAAACTGAAATGTAGTGCAAAATAAATCTTCTCACTCATTCCATGTTTCCATGATGGTAAATGTAAAAAAACACATCTTAAATAGCAAAAGTTTTTACATCACTAGTTTCGTATTTTGCTCCTGCTTTTCTGTTCAGTACAAAGTCAAAACACAGGCACAACATAGCAGTCTTACCAATTTCTTTTTTATGTGATGTCCACAGCCTGTGAGAGTTGCTGAGCTACTAATGCATGTTGTTACTCTGTCTGTATGTTACTGCAACATTCACAGTGATATCATATAAAACTATGTTCTGCACGCCCTTTCAGGTTTTTATATAGTGCAGCTTCAAGCAAAAGATATAAATAGTGATATAATGAGATTTGGAAGTGAAGTATTCGATTCTTTCTTGTAGGATCACATGAACAGTAAGACCACTACCCAGCTAAGTAAATAATAAAATTTATCTGATGTTCAGCAGTCTGATGGTCTGCTGGTTCGGGTCCTGATGCTGCAGTACCGTCTGGTATTAGTGAGAAGAGTTCATGGCTCTGATGATCTTCCGTGCTTTCCTCAGACATCGCTGGGTGTAGACGTCCTGGAGGGAGGGAAGCTCCCCCCGAATATGTGCTGGACCATTTGAACTATTCTCTACAGGGCTTTCCGGTTGAGAGCGGGGCCGTTCCCGTACCAGGCCGTCCCGTACCTGGTGGGCCTTCCTTACTACTGACTGTGTGTGAGTAGGAGGTCGTCAGTGATGTGAACGCAGAGGGGGGTGCTCCTTCCGTCCACTCTCCGTGTCTGTAGCGGATGAGACACGATCGCTCCGGCGTGCGAATATCGAAAAGCCCCAGGTACAGACAGCATCCCTGGTACTGTTCTTAAAACGTGCTCACCAACTAGTACTAATATTCATGGACATTTTTAACATCTCCCTTTCCCCTATATGTTGTCCCCCAATTGTTTCAAAACGAATTTGATGATGATGCATGTACAGGATGCGTGTATAGGAGAGGACTGAAAACACAGCCCTGAGGGGTTGTGTTACGGTTCAGCAGGGAGGAGATGTTGCTGCCAACTTTGACCACCTGCCGTCTGCCTGTCAAGAAGTCCAGAATCCAGCAGCCATTCAAAAAAGAAGCTTTGGGTGTATTTTGTGCCAATGCACAACGATGGATGTTTTGAAACATTGGAGGACAACATATATCGTGTAAATTGTTCATTGAATGAGATATGTATATTAGTAAATGTCCATGACATACTAAGTACTACATACAATTGGTGAGCACATGTTTTACAGACACGGAGAGTGGACGGAGCCTCTGCAGTTTCAGTTCTGACACCCTAATTTCTGAGATTATTCTCTGTGTCCCACACACATTCCCATTTTCCAGTTGGAGAACAAGATTCTTACAGTCTGCACAACTGCAACATTTGTGATATCATATAAAACTATGTTCTGCCCAAAATAAGCATCACATCCACATCACATCCACTCTGATGATCTTAGACATCGCTGGGTGTAGATTTTCTATGTGCTGGACCATTATGTTTCCGGTTGAGGGCTCCGTTGGGCCTTCCTTACTACTGACTTTATGATGTGAACGCAGAGGGGGTGATCGAATAGCATCCATTTACTGTTCAAATCATTTTAGCGTATTTCAAAACGAGATTTGATGATGATGCATGTACAGGATGCGTGTAGCCCTGAGGGGTTGTGTTACAGTTCAACAGGGAGGAGATGCCAACTTTGATGCCGTCTGCCTGTCAAGAAGTTGCCCTGAAGCTTTGGGTTATTTTGTAAGAGTAAAAACAACTCAGACACGGAGAGTGGACGGAGCCTGAATAGCTGAAACTCGTTTCATCACTAGTTTCGTATTTATCGTATGCTTATATGATGCTTACAAACTCATACCACAGGCAGAACATATAGCCTTACTAATTTCCTGTTCATGTGATGCTTAAGGAAAAAATCACTTCCAAATCTCATTACATCACTTTTTATGTCTTTTGCTTGAAGCTGCACTAAATAAAAAAATCTGAAAGCGCTTGCAGAACATAGTTTCTTTCTATATCACCGAGAATGTTGCAGTAACGGAAAGACAAATGCTGGTGCAAAATATTTTTAACCAACTAACTTGCTGCTTTGGTTACATTGCACTGTACATGAACTGTACAACTGTTTTTTACAATTTTGATGTTGCCCTGCTTGTAAAATACAATCAACTCCTGAACAGTTTCTTCACTAGTTTCGAATTCATTGTATGCTTTTATTATGCTTACAAACTCATACCACATGCTTTTGCGTACGAACTCAAATCATAGAAAGTGATAAATCTAAAAGAAAGAATCGATTACTTTTCTTCCAAATCTCATTATATCACCATATATGTTATATGCTTTTAGCTACGCTACACAATAAAAGATAAAAACGCGAACAGTTTCATTTGATATCTATATCACCGTGAATGTTGCACTAATGTAAAACAAATGCAGGTGCAAAATATTTTTAAACAACTGTGTTGGTGTTTTGGTTTATTCTACACTGTTAATTCAACTCCTGAATAGCAAAATTCGTTTCATCACTCGTTTTCGTTAGCTTGATGTTTTGGTTACATTGCACTGTTCATGAACTGAAATGTAGAGCAAAACAAAGCTTCTTACTTTTCCATGTTCCCGTGATGGCAACACTAAAAAACATTCACTCATTTTATAACTTTTGCATATGTCACTGCTTAGCAACTCTCACAGCGTGTGCAACACAGCTTCTCACTATTTTTATGTTCCCCTGATGGAAAGAGTAAAAACACATCTAAAATAGCAAAATTTGTTTCATCACTAGTTTCGTACTTTGCTCATGTTTCTCTTTTGCGTACAAGCCCAAATCACAGAAAGTGATAAATCGAAAAGAAAGAATCGATTACTTCACCTCCAAATCTCATTATATCACCATTCATGTCTTTTGCTTTAAACTGCCATACACAAAAAGTTAAAAACGCGGACAGAACATAGTTTCATTTGATTTCCATATCACCGTGAATGTTGCCCTAACGTAAAACAAATGCAGGTGCAAAATATTTATAACTAACTTGATTGATGTTTTGGTTACATGCACTATTCATGAACTGAAATGAAGTGCAAAACCAAGCTTCTGACTATTTCCATGTTCCAGAGGTGGCAACAGTAAAAAACATCTTAAGTAGCAAAATTCCTTATTACACTAGATTTGTATTTTGTTCATGCATCTCTGTTGAGTACAAAGTCAAAACAGAGGCACAACATTGCAGTCTTACCAATTCCCTGTTTTTGTGATGCTATAAGCAAAAATCGAATACTTATTGATTTGCCAATCTAAATATCTCAAATTAATATATGTCTTTGCTGCACTTCAGAACAGAATTTAAATCAAGCGAGCAGAACATATTTTTTTCACAATGACAAATACGCGGCTTTATTTGCATATTACATTGAAGGCCTCCAGTGCTTACTGACAACTTCACATAAAAAACATTATTTAAATCGCAAGTTGTGTTTTAATTGTACTACTCTGTTCCTGACTGAAAGTTAGTGCACCTCAAAGTTTCACACTAATTCCAGGTTCCTGTCATGTGAATTGAAAGAAAGGATAACTTAGCTTTCCAAACGCTACGAGTTTTATGACTCCTGCTCCCAACGCATTGCAAATCTAACGCTATGTAAGCAATAGTTTTTCACAATTTTTATGTTGCAACTGATTGTAAGAGTAAATAACAACTCCTGAATAGCAAAATTCGTTTCATCACTAGTTTCGTATTTATCGGATGCTTCTATGTTGCTTACAAACGCATACCACAGGCAGAACATATAACCTTACTAATTTGCTGTTCATGTGATGCTTAAGGAAAGAATCGAATACTTCACTACCGAATGTCATTCCAAATCATTTTATGTCTTTTGCTTGAAGCAGCACTACATAAAAAATCTGAAAGCGCGTGTAGAACATGGTTTCATATAATTTCTATATCACCTAGAATGTTGCAGTAACATAAAGACAAATACAGGTGCACTCACTCATTTTATAACTTTTGCATATGTCACTGCTTAGCAACTCTCACAGCGTGTGCAACACAGCTTCTCGCTATTTTATGTTTCCCTGATGGAAAGAGTAAAACACATCTTCCATTACTTCACTTCCAAATCTCATTATATTGCCATACACAAATGTGACTTGTGTTTATGACTTTTGCTTTTAGCTGTCCTACACAAAAAAGTTAAAGGCACTAATTCCATGTTCCCGTGATGGTAACAGTAAAAAACACATCTTAAATAGCAAAATGCCTTTTATCACTAGATTCGTATTTAAAAAAATTACTAACCCATTGCCTTAAAATGTACATATTTACAGTATATTAAATATATCACATTATAAATATCTCTTTGCTACACTGCAGAATAGAATTTAAATCGCTTGCTGAACATATTTTCTTGTAATTACAATAACTCTACTTTATTTGCAAATCACCATAAAGGCCGCCAGTTCTTAATGACAGCTTCACATGAAACAAACATTATACCAAAATGTGTTTTAATTGTGCTACTCTTGGTTCCTAACTGAAATTGAGTGCACCTCAAAGTTTCACACTAATTCCAGGTTCCTGTGCTGGAATTGAAAGAAAGGATAACTTCGCTTGCCAAACACTACTAGTTTTATGACTCTTTGCCCCTCACCGCTCAGCAACTCTGACACAGTGTACGCAACAGTTTTGCACAATTTTATTTTAACATAAAAATATAAACACAAAATATTTTTAACCAACTAACTTGCTGCTTTGGTTACATTGCACTGTACATGAACTGTACAACTGTTTTTACAATTTTGATGTTGCCCTGCTTGTAAAATACAATCAACTCCTGAACAGTTTCTTCACTAGTTTCGAATTCATTGTATGCTTTTATTATGCTTACAAACTCATACCACATGCTTTTTGCGTACGAACTCAAATCATAGAAAGTGATAAATCTAAAAAGAAAGAATCGATTACTTTTCTTCCAAATCTCATTATATCACCATATATGTTATATGCTTTTAGCTACGCTACACAATAAAAGATAAAACGCGAACAGTTTCATTTGATATCTATATCACCGTGAATGTTGCACTAATGTAAAACAAATGCAGGTGCAAAATATTTTAAACAACTGTGTTGGTGTTTTGGTTTATTCTACACTGTTAATTCAACTCCTGAATAGCAAAATTCGTTTCATCACTCTCGTTTTCGTTAGCTTGATGTTTTGGTTACATTGCACTGTTCATGAACTGAAATGTAGAGCAAAACAAAGCTTCTTACTTTTCCATGTTCCCGTGATGGCAACACTAAAAAACATTCACTCATTTTATAACTTTTTGCATATGTCACTGCTTAGCAACTCTCACAGCGTGTGCAACACAGCTTCTCACTATTTTATGTTCCCCTGATGGAAAGAGTAAAACACATCTAAAATAGCAAAATTTGTTTCATCACTAGTTTCGTACTTTGCTCATGTTTCTCTTTTGCGTACAAGCCCAAATCACAGAAAGTGATAAATCGAAAAGAAAGAATCGATTACTTCACCTCCAAATCTCATTATATCACCATTCATGTCTTTTGCTTTAAACTGCCATACACAAAAAAGTTAAAAACGCGGACAGAACATAGTTTCATTTGATTTCCATATCACCGTGAATGTTGCCCTAACGTAAAACAAATGCAGGTGCAAAATATTTATAACTAACTTGATTGATGTTTTGGTTACATGCACTATTCATGAACTGAAATGAAGTGCAAAACCAAGCTTCTGACTATTTCCATGTTCCAGAGGTGGCAACAGTAAAAAACATCTTAAGTAGCAAAATTCCTTATTACACTAGATTTGTATTTTGTTCATGCATCTCTGTTGAGTACAAAGTCAAAACAGAGGCACAACATTGCAGTCTTACCAATTCCCTGTTTTTGTGATGCTATAAGCAAAAATCGAATACTTATTGATTTGCCAATCTAAATATCTCAAATTAATATATGTCTTTGCTGCACTTCAGAACAGAATTTAAATCGCGAGCAGAACATATTTTTTTCACAATGACAAATACGCGGCTTTATTTGCATATTACATTGAAGGCCTCCAGTGCTTACTGACAACTTCACATAAAAAACATTATACCAAGTTGTGTTTTAATTGTACTACTCTGTTCCTGACTGAAAGTTAGTGCACCTCAAAGTTTCACACTAATTCCAGGTTCCTGTCATGTGAATTGAAAGAAAGGATAACTTAGCTTTCCAAACGCTACGAGTTTTATGACTCCTTGCTCCCAACGCATTGCAAATCTAACGCTATGTAAGCAATAGTTTTTCACAATTTTTATGTTGCACCGATTGTAAGAGTAAATAACAACTCCTGAATAGCAAAATTCGTTTCATCACTAGTTTCGTATTTATCGGATGCTTCTATGTTGCTTACAAACGCATACCACAGGCAGAACATATAACCTTACTAATTTGCTGTTCATGTGATGCTTAAGGAAAGAATCGAATACTTCACTACCGAATGTCATTCCAAATCATTTTATGTCTTTTGCTTGAAGCAGCACTACATAAAAATCTGAAAGCGCGTAGAACATGGTTTCATATAATTTCTATATCACCTAGAATGTTGCAGTAACATAAAGACAAATACAGGTGCACTCACTCATTTTATAACTTTTTGCATATGTCACTGCTTAGCAACTCTCACAGCGTGTGCAACACAGCTTCTCGCTATTTTTATGTTTCCCTGATGGAAAGAGTAAAAACACATCTTCCATTACTTCACTTCCAAATCTCATTATATTGCCATACACAAATGTGACTTGTGTTTATGACTTTTGCTTTTAGCTGTCCTACACAAAAAAAGTTAAAGGCACTAATTCCATGTTCCCGTGATGGTAACAGTAAAAAAACACATCTTAAATAGCAAAATGCCTTTTATCACTAGATTCGTATTTAAAAAAATTACTAACCCATTGCCTTAAAATGTACATATTTACAGTATATTAAATATATCACATTATAAATATCTCTTTGCTACACTGCAGAATAGAATTTAAATCGCTTGCTGAACATATTTTCTTGTAATTACAATAACTCTACTTTATTTGCAAATCACCATAAAGGCCGCCAGTTCTTAATGACAGCTTCACATGAAACAAACATTATACCAAAATGTGTTTTTAATTGTGCTACTCTTGGTTCCTAACTGAAATTGAGTGCACCTCAAAGTTTCACACTAATTCCAGGTTCCTGTGCTGGAATTGAAAGAAAGGATAACTTCGCTTGCCAAACACTACTAGTTTTATGACTCTTTGCCCCTCACCGCTCAGCAACTCTGACACAGTGTACGCAACAGTTTTGCACAATTTTTATTTAACATAAAAATATAAACACAAAATATTTTTAACCAACTAACTTGCTGCTTTGGTTACATTGCACTGTACATGAACTGTACAACTGTTTTTACAATTTTGATGTTGCCCTGCTTGTAAAATACAATCAACTCCTGAACAGTTTCTTCACTAGTTTCGAATTCATTGAATGCTTTTATTATGCTTACAAACTCATACCACATGCTTTTGCGTACGAACTCAAATCATAGAAAGTGATAAATCTAAAAAGAAAGAATCGATTACTTTTCTTCCAAATCTCATTATATCACCATATATGTTATATGCTTTTAGCTACGCTACACAATAAAAGATAAAAACGCGAACAGTTTCATTTGATATCTATATCACCGTGAATGTTGCACTAATGTAAAACAAATGCAGGTGCAAAATATTTTTAAACAACTGTGTTGGTGTTTTGGTTTATTCTACACTGTTAATTCAACTCCTGAATAGCAAAATTCGTTTCATCACTCGTTTTCGTTAGCTTGATGTTTTGGTTACATTGCACTGTTCATGAACTGAAATGTAGAGCAAAACAAAGCTTCTTACTTTCCATGTTCCCGTGATGGCAACACTAAAAAACATTCACTCATTTTATAACTTTTTGCATATGTCACTGCTTAGCAACTCTCACAGCGTGTGCAACACAGCTTCTCACTATTTTTATGTTCCCCTGATGGAAAGAGTAAAAACACATCTAAAATAGCAAAATTTGTTTCATCACTAGTTTCGTACTTTGCTCATGTTTCTCTTTTGCGTACAAGCCCAAATCACAGAAAGTGATAAATCGAAAAGAAAGAATCGATTACTTCACCTCCAAATCTCATTATATCACCATTCATGTCTTTTGCTTTAAACTGCCATACACAAAAAAGTTAAAAACGCGGACAGAACATAGTTTCATTTGATTTCCATATCACCGTGAATGTTGCCCTAACGTAAAACAAATGCAGGTGCAAAATATTTATAACTAACTTGATTGATGTTTTGGTTACATGCACTATTCATGAACTGAAATGAAGTGCAAAACCAAGCTTCTGACTATTTCCATGTTCCAGAGGTGGCAACAGTAAAAAACATCTTAAGTAGCAAAATTCCTTATTACACTAGATTTGTATTTTGTTCATGCATCTCTGTTGAGTACAAAGTCAAAACAGAGGCACAACATTGCAGTCTTACCAATTCCCTGTTTTTGTGATGCTATAAGCAAAATCGAATACTTATTGATTTGCCAATCTAAATATCTCAAATTAATATATGTCTTTGCTGCACTTCAGAACAGAATTTAAATCGCGAGCAGAACATATTTTTTCACAATGACAAATACGCGGCTTTATTTGCATATTACATTGAAGGCCTCCAGTGCTTACTGACAACTTCACATAAAAACATTATACCAAGTTGTGTTTTAATTGTACTACTCTGTTCCTGACTGAAAGTTAGTGCACCTCAAAGTTTCACACTAATTCCAGGTTCCTGTCATGTGAATTGAAAGAAAGGATAACTTAGCTTTCCAAACGCTACGAGTTTTATGACTCCTTGCTCCCAACGCATTGCAAATCTAACGCTATGTAAGCAATAGTTTTCACAATTTTTATGTTGCACCGATTGTAAGAGTAAATAACAACTCCTGAATAGCAAAATTCGTTTCATCACTAGTTTCGTATTTATCGGATGCTTCTATGTTGCTTACAAACGCATACCACAGGCAGAACATATAACCTTACTAATTTGCTGTTCATGTGATGCTTAAGGAAAGAATCGAATACTTCACTACCGAATGTCATTCCAAATCATTTTATGTCTTTTTGCTTGAAGCAGCACTACATAAAAAATCTGAAAGCGCGTGTAGAACATGGTTTCATATAATTTCTATATCACCTAGAATGTTGCAGTAACATAAAGACAAATACAGGTGCACTCACTCATTTTATAACTTTTTGCATATGTCACTGCTTAGCAACTCTCACAGCGTGTGCAACACAGCTTCTCGCTATTTTTATGTTTCCCTGATGGAAAGAGTAAAACACATCTTCCATTACTTCACTTCCAAATCTCATTATATTGCCATACACAAATGTGACTTGTGTTTATGACTTTTGCTTTTAGCTGTCCTACACAAAAAAGTTAAAGGCACTAATTCCATGTTCCCGTGATGGTAACAGTAAAAACACATCTTAAATAGCAAAATGCCTTTTATCACTAGATTCGTATTTAAAAAAATTACTAACCCATTGCCTTAAAATGTACATATTTACAGTATATTAAATATATCACATTATAAATATCTCTTTGCTACACTGCAGAATAGAATTTAAATCGCTTGCTGAACATATTTTCTTGTAATTACAATAACTCTACTTTATTTGCAAATCACCATAAAGGCCGCCAGTTCTTAATGACAGCTTCACATGAAACAAACATTATACCAAAATGTGTTTTAATTGTGCTACTCTTGGTTCCTAACTGAAATTGAGTGCACCTCAAAGTTTCACACTAATTCCAGGTTCCTGTGCTGGAATTGAAAGAAAGGATAACTTCGCTTGCCAAACACTACTAGTTTTATGACTCTTTGCCCCTCACCGCTCAGCAACTCTGACATAGTGTACGCAACAGTTTTTGCACAATTTTTATTTAACATAAAAATATAAACACAAAATATTTTTAACCAACTAACTTGCTGCTTTGGTTACATTGCACTGTACATGAACTGTACAACTGTTTTTACAATTTTGATGTTGCCCTGCTTGTAAAATACAATCAACTCCTGAACAGTTTCTTCACTAGTTTCCCGAATTCATTGTATGCTTTTATTATGCTTACAAACTCATACCACATGCTTTTGCGTACGAACTCAAATCATAGAAGTGATAAATCTAAAAGAAAGAATCGATTACTTTTCTTCCAAATCTCATTATATCACCATATATGTTATATGCTTTTAGCTACGCTACACAATAAAAGATAAAAACGCGAACAGTTTCATTTGATATCTATATCACCGTGAATGTTGCACTAATGTAAAACAAATGCAGGTGCAAAATATTTTTAAACAACTGTGTTGGTGTTTTGGTTTATTCTACACTGTTAATTCAACTCCTGAATAGCAAAATTCGTTTCATCACTCGTTTTCGTTAGCTTGATGTTTTGGTTACATTGCACTGTTCATGAACTGAAATGTAGAGCAAAACAAAGCTTCTTACTTTTCCATGTTCCCGTGATGGCAACACTAAAAACATTCACTCATTTTATAACTTTTTGCATATGTCACTGCTTAGCAACTCTCACAGCGTGTGCAACACAGCTTCTCACTATTTTATGTTCCCCTGATGGAAAGAGTAAAAAACACATCTAAAATAGCAAAATTTGTTTCATCACTAGTTTCGTACTTTGCTCATGTTTCTCTTTTTGCGTACAAGCCCAAATCACAGAAAGTGATAAATCGAAAAGAAAGAATCGATTACTTCACCTCCAAATCTCATTATATCACCATTCATGTCTTTTTGCTTTAAACTGCCATACACAAAAAAGTTAAAAAACGCGGACAGAACATAGTTTCATTTGATTTCCATATCACCGTGAATGTTGCCCTAACGTAAAACAAATGCAGGTGCAAAATATTTATAACTAACTTGATTGATGTTTTGGTTACATGCACTATTCATGAACTGAAATGAAGTGCAAAACCAAGCTTCTGACTATTTCCATGTTCCAGAGGTGGCAACAGTAAAAACATCTTAAGTAGCAAAATTCCTTATTACACTAGATTTGTATTTTGTTCATGCATCTCTGTTGAGTACAAAGTCAAAACAGAGGCACAACATTGCAGTCTTACCAATTCCCTGTTTTGTGATGCTATAAGCAAAAATCGAATACTTATTGATTTGCCAATCTAAATATCTCAAATTAATATATGTCTTTGCTGCACTTCAGAACAGAATTTAAATCGCGAGCAGAACATATTTTTTTTCACAATGACAAATACGCGGCTTTATTTGCATATTACATTGAAGGCCTCCAGTGCTTACTGACAACTTCACATAAAAACATTATACCAAGTTGTGTTTTAATTGTACTACTCTGTTCCTGACTGAAAGTTAGTGCACCTCAAAGTTTCACACTAATTCCAGGTTCCTGTCATGTGAATTGAAAGAAAGGATAACTTAGCTTTCCAAACGCTACGAGTTTTATGACTCCTTGCTCCCAACGCATTGCAAATCTAACGCTATGTAAGCAATAGTTTTCACAATTTTTATGTTGCACCGATTGTAGAGTAAATAACAACTCCTGAATAGCAAAATTCGTTTCATCACTAGTTTCGTATTTATCGGATGCTTCTATGTTGCTTACAAACGCATACCACAGGCAGAACATATAACCTTACTAATTTGCTGTTCATGTGATGCTTAAGGAAAAGAATCGAATACTTCACTACCGAATGTCATTCCAAATCATTTTATGTCTTTTGCTTGAAGCAGCACTACATAAAAATCTGAAAGCGCGTGTAAACATGGTTTCATATAATTTCTATATCACCTAGAATGTTGCAGTAACATAAAGACAAATACAGGTGCACTCACTCATTTTATAACTTTTTGCATATGTCACTGCTAGCAACTCTCACAGCGTGTGCAACACAGCTTCTCGCTATTTTTATGTTTCCCTGATGGAAAGAGTAAAACACATCTTCCATTACTTCACTTCCAAATCTCATTATATTGCCATACACAAATGTGACTTGTGTTTATGACTTTTGCTTTTAGCTGTCCTACACAAAAAAGTTAAAGGCACTAATTCCATGTTCCCGTGATGGTAACAGTAAAAAACACATCTTAAATAGCAAAATGCCTTTTATCACTAGATTCGTATTTAAAAATTACTAACCCATTGCCTTAAAATGTACATATTTACAGTATATTAAATATATCACATTATAAATATCTCTTTGCTACACTGCAGAATAGAATTTAAATCGCTTGCTGAACATATTTTCTTGTAATTACAATAACTCTACTTTATTTGCAAATCACCATAAAGGCCGCCAGTTCTTAATGACAGCTTCACATGAAACAAACATTATACCAAAATGTGTTTTAATTGTGCTACTCTTGGTTCCTAACTGAAATTGAGTGCACCTCAAAGTTTCACACTAATTCCAGGTTCCTGTGCTGGAATTGAAAGAAAGGATAACTTCGCTTGCCAAACACTACTAGTTTTATGACTCTTTGCCCCTCACCGCTCAGCAACTCTGACACAGTGTACGCAACAGTTTTTGCACAATTTTTATTTAACATAAAAATATAAACACAAAATATTTTTAACCAACTAACTTGCTGCTTTGGTTACATTGCACTGTACATGAACTGTACAACTGTTTTTACAATTTTGATGTTGCCCTGCTTGTAAAATACAATCAACTCCTGAACAGTTTCTTCACTAGTTTCGAATTCATTGTATGCTTTTATTATGCTTACAAACTCATACCACATGCTTTTTAAGCGTACGAACTCAAATCATAGAAAGTGATAAATCTAAAAAGAAAGAATCGATTACTTTTTCTTCCAAATCTCATTATATCACCATATATGTTATATGCTTTTAGCTACGCTACACAATAAAAGATAAAAACGCGAACAGTTTCATTTGATATCTATATCACCGTGAATGTTGCACTAATGTAAAACAAATGCAGGTGCAAAATATTTTTAAACAACTGTGTTGGTGTTTTGGTTTATTCTACACTGTTAATTCAACTCCTGAATAGCAAAATTCGTTTCATCACTCGTTTTCGTTAGCTTGATGTTTTGGTTACATTGCACTGTTCATGAACTGAAATGTAGAGCAAAACAAAGCTTCTACTTTCCATGTTCCCGTGATGGCAACACTAAAAAACATTCACTCATTTTATAACTTTTTGCATATGTCACTGCTTAGCAACTCTCACAGCGTGTGCAACACAGCTTCTCACTATTTTTATGTTCCCCTGATGGAAAGAGTAAAAACACATCTAAAATAGCAAAATTTGTTTCATCACTAGTTTCAGTACTTTGCTCATGTTTCTCTTTTGCGTACAAGCCCAAATCACAGAAAGTGATAAATCGAAAAGAAAGAATCGATTACTTCACCTCCAAATCTCATTATATCACCATTCATGTCTTTGCTTTAAACTGCCATACACAAAAAAGTTAAAAACGCGGACAGAACATAGTTTCATTTGATTTCCATATCACCGTGAATGTTGCCCTAACGTAAAACAAATGCAGGTGCAAAATATTTATAACTAACTTGATTGATGTTTTGGTTACATGCACTATTCATGAACTGAAATGAAGTGCAAAACCAAGCTTCTGACTATTTCCATGTTCCAGAGGTGGCAACAGTAAAAAAACATCTTAAGTAGCAAAATTCCTTATTACACTAGATTTGTATTTTGTTCATGCATCTCTGTTGAGTACAAAGTCAAAACAGAGGCACAACATTGCAGTCTTACCAATTCCCTGTTTTGTGATGCTATAAGCAAAATCGAATACTTATTGATTTGCCAATCTAAATATCTCAAATTAATATATGTCTTTGCTGCACTTCAGAACAGAATTTAAATCAGCGAGCAGAACATATTTTTTCACAATGACAAATACGCGGCTTTATTTGCATATTACATTGAAGGCCTCCAGTGCTTACTGACAACTTCACATAAAAACATTATACCAAGTTGTGTTTTAATTGTACTACTCTGTTCCTGACTGAAAGTTAGTGCACCTCAAAGTTTCACACTAATTCCAGGTTCCTGTCATGTGAATTGAAAGAAAGGATAACTTAGCTTTCCAAACGCTACGAGTTTTATGACTCCTTGCTCCCAACGCATTGCAAATCTAACGCTATGTAAGCAATAGTTTTTCACAATTTTTATGTTGCACCGATTGTAAGAGTAAATAACAACTCCTGAATAGCAAAATTCGTTTCATCACTAGTTTCGTATTTATCGGATGCTTCTATGTTGCTTACAAACGCATACCACAGGCAGAACATATAACCTTACTAATTTGCTGTTCATGTGATGCTTAAGGAAAGAATCGAATACTTCACTACCGAATGTCATTCCAAATCATTTTATGTCTTTTGCTTGAAGCAGCACTACATAAAAAATCTGAAAGCGCGTGTAGAACATGGTTTCATATAATTTCTATATCACCTAGAATGTTGCAGTAACATAAAGACAAATACAGGTGCACTCACTCATTTTATAACTTTTTGCATATGTCACTGCTTAGCAACTCTCACAGCGTGTGCAACACAGCTTCTCGCTATTTTATGTTTCCCTGATGGAAGAGTAAAAACACATCTTCCATTACTTCACTTCCAAATCTCATTATATTGCCATACACAAATGTGACTTGTGTTTATGACTTTTGCTTTTAGCTGTCCTACACAAAAAAAGTTAAAGGCACTAATTCCATGTTCCCGTGATGGTAACAGTAAAAAAACACATCTTAAATAGCAAAATGCCTTTTATCACTAGATTCGTATTTAAAAAAATTACTAACCCATTGCCTTAAAATGTACATATTTACAGTATATTAAATATATCACATTATAAATATCTCTTTGCTACACTGCAGAATAGAATTTAAATCGCTTGCTGAACATATTTTCTTGTAATTACAATAACTCTACTTTATTTGCAAATCACCATAAAGGCCGCCAGTTCTTAATGACAGCTTCACATGAAACAAACATTATACCAAAATGTGTTTTAATTGTGCTACTCTTTGGTTCCTAACTGAAATTGAGTGCACCTCAAAGTTTCACACTAATTCCAGGTTCCTGTGCTGGAATTGAAAGAAAGGATAACTTCGCTTGCCAAACACTACTAGTTTTATGACTCTTTGCCCCTCACCGCTCAGCAACTCTGACACAGTGTACGCAACAGTTTTTGCACAATTTTTATTTAACATAAAAATATAAACACAAAATATTTTTAACCAACTAACTTGCTGCTTTGGTTACATTGCACTGTACATGAACTGTACAACTGTTTTTTACAATTTTGATGTTGCCCTGCTTGTAAAATACAATCAACTCCTGAACAGTTTCTTCACTAGTTTCGAATTCATTGTATGCTTTTATTATGCTTACAAACTCATACCACATGCTTTTGCGTACGAACTCAAATCATAGAAAGTGATAAATCTAAAAAGAAAGAATCGATTACTTTTCTTCCAAATCTCATTATATCACCATATATGTTATATGCTTTTAGCTACGCTACACAATAAAAGATAAAAACGCGAACAGTTTCATTTGATATCTATATCACCGTGAATGTTGCACTAATGTAAAACAAATGCAGGTGCAAAATATTTTTAAACAACTGTGTTGGTGTTTTGGTTTATTCTACACTGTTAATTCAACTCCTGAATAGCAAAATTCGTTTCATCACTCGTTTTCGTTAGCTTGATGTTTTGGTTACATTGCACTGTTCATGAACTGAAATGTAGAGCAAAACAAAGCTTCTTACTTTTCCATGTTCCCGTGATGGCAACACTAAAAAAACATTCACTCATTTTATAACTTTTTGCATATGTCACTGCTTAGCAACTCTCACAGCGTGTGCAACACAGCTTCTCACTATTTTTATGTTCCCCTGATGGAAAGAGTAAAACACATCTAAAATAGCAAAATTTGTTTCATCACTAGTTTCGTACTTTGCTCATGTTTCTCTTTTGCGTACAAGCCCAAATCACAGAAAGTGATAAATCGAAAAGAAAGAATCGATTACTTCACCTCCAAATCTCATTATATCACCATTCATGTCTTTTGCTTTTAAACTGCCATACACAAAAAAGTTAAAACGCGGACAGAACATAGTTTCATTTGATTTCCATATCACCGTGAATGTTGCCCTAACGTAAAACAAATGCAGGTGCAAAATATTTATAACTAACTTGATTGATGTTTTGGTTACATGCACTATTCATGAACTGAAATGAAGTGCAAAACCAAGCTTCTGACTATTTCCATGTTCCAGAGGTGGCAACAGTAAAAACATCTTAAGTAGCAAAATTCCTTATTACACTAGATTTGTATTTTGTTCATGCATCTCTGTTGAGTACAAAGTCAAAACAGAGGCACAACATTGCAGTCTTACCAATTCCCTGTTTTTGTGATGCTATAAGCAAAATCGAATACTTATTGATTTGCCAATCTAAATATCTCAAATTAATATATGTCTTTGCTGCACTTCAGAACAGAATTTAAATCGCGAGCAGAACATATTTTTTCACAATGACAAATACGCGGCTTTATTTGCATATTACATTGAAGGCCTCCAGTGCTTACTGACAACTTCACATAAAAACATTATACCAAGTTGTGTTTTAATTGTACTACTCTGTTCCTGACTGAAAGTTAGTGCACCTCAAAGTTTCACACTAATTCCAGGTTCCTGTCATGTGAATTGAAAGAAAGGATAACTTAGCTTTCCAAACGCTACGAGTTTTATGACTCCTTTGCTCCCAACGCATTGCAAATCTAACGCTATGTAAGCAA
The DNA here is from genome assembly GCA_019155185.1 of Beaufortia kweichowensis. Classification (NCBI taxonomy): domain Eukaryota; kingdom Metazoa; phylum Chordata; class Actinopteri; order Cypriniformes; family Gastromyzontidae; genus Beaufortia; species Beaufortia kweichowensis. The sequence continues at coordinate 12,016,018 of CM032798.1, forward strand.
TAGTTTTTCACAATTTTTATGTTGCACCGATTGTAAGAGTAAATAACAACTCCTGAATAGCAAAATTCGTTTCATCACTAGTTTCAGATTTATCGGATGCTTCTATGTTGCTTACAAACGCATACCACAGGCAGAACATATAACCTTACTAATTTGCTGTTCATGTGATGCTTAAGGAAAGAATCGAATACTTCACTACCGAATGTCATTCCAAATCATTTTATGTCTTTTGCTTGAAGCAGCACTACATAAAAATCTGAAAGCGTGTAGAACATGGTTTCATATAATTTCTATATCACCTAGAATGTTGCAGTAACATAAAGACAAATACAGGTGCACTCACTCATTTTATAACTTTTGCATATGTCACTGCTTAGCAACTCTCACAGCGTGTGCAACACAGCTTCTCGCTATTTTTATGTTTCCCTGATGGAAAGAGTAAAACACATCTTCCATTACTTCACTTCCAAATCTCATTATATTGCCATACACAAATGTGACTTGTGTTTATGACTTTTGCTTTTAGCTGTCCTACACAAAAAAGTTAAAGGCACTAATTCCATGTTCCCGTGATGGTAACAGTAAAAAACACATCTTAAATAGCAAAATGCCTTTTTATCACTAGATTCGTATTTAAAAATTACTAACCCATTGCCTTAAAATGTACATATTTACAGTATATTAAATATATCACATTATAAATATCTCTTTGCTACACTGCAGAATAGAATTTAAATCGCTTGCTGAACATATTTTCTTGTAATTACAATAACTCTACTTTATTTGCAAATCACCATAAAGGCCGCCAGTTCTTAATGACAGCTTCACATGAAACAAACATTATACCAAAATGTGTTTTAATTGTGCTACTCTTGGTTCCTAACTGAAATTGAGTGCACCTCAAAGTTTCACACTAATTCCAGGTTCCTGTGCTGGAATTGAAAGAAAGGATAACTTCGCTTGCCAAACACTACTAGTTTTATGACTCTTTGCCCCTCACCGCTCAGCAACTCTGACACAGTGTACGCAACAGTTTTGCACAATTTTATTTTAACATAAAAATATAAACACAAAATATTTTTAACCAACTAACTTGCTGCTTTGGTTACATTGCACTGTACATGAACTGTACAACTGTTTTTACAATTTTGATGTTGCCCTGCTTGTAAAATACAATCAACTCCTGAACAGTTTCTTCACTAGTTTCGAATTCATTGTATGCTTTTATTATGCTTACAAACTCATACCACATGCTTTTTTTTGCGTACGAACTCAAATCATAGAAAGTGATAAATCTAAAAGAAAGAATCGATTACTTTTCTTCCAAATCTCATTATATCACCATATATGTTATATGCTTTTAGCTACGCTACACAATAAAAGATAAAAACGCGAACAGTTTCATTTGATATCTATATCACCGTGAATGTTGCACTAATGTAAAACAAATGCAGGTGCAAAATATTTTTAAACAACTGTGTTGGTGTTTTTTGGTTTATTCTACACTGTTAATTCAACTCCTGAATAGCAAAATTCGTTTCATCACTCGTTTTCGTTAGCTTGATGTTTTGGTTACATTGCACTGTTCATGAACTGAAATGTAGAGCAAAACAAAGCTTCTTACTTTCCATGTTCCCGTGATGGCAACACTAAAAACATTCACTCATTTTATAACTTTTTGCATATGTCACTGCTTAGCAACTCTCACAGCGTGTGCAACACAGCTTCTCACTATTTTATGTTCCCCTGATGGAAAGAGTAAAAAACACATCTAAAATAGCAAAATTTGTTTCATCACTAGTTTCGTACTTTGCTCATGTTTCTCTTTTGCGTACAAGCCCAAATCACAGAAAGTGATAAATCGAAAAGAAAGAATCGATTACTTCACCTCCAAATCTCATTATATCACCATTCATGTCTTTTGCTTTAAACTGCCATACACAAAAAGTTAAAAACGCGGACAGAACATAGTTTCATTTGATTTCCATATCACCGTGAATGTTGCCCTAACGTAAAACAAAATGCAGGTGCAAAATATTTATAACTAACTTGATTGATGTTTTGGTTACATGCACTATTCATGAACTGAAATGAAGTGCAAAACCAAGCTTCTGACTATTTCCATGTTCCAGAGGTGGCAATAGTAAAAAACATCTTAAGTAGCAAAATTCCTTATTACACTAGATTTGTATTTTGTTCATGCATCTCTGTTGAGTACAAAGTCAAAACAGAGGCACAACATTGCAGTCTTACCAATTCCCTGTTTTTGTGATGCTATAAGCAAAAATCGAATACTTATTGATTTGCCAATCTAAATATCTCAAATTAATATATGTCTTTGCTGCACTTCAGAACAGAATTTAAATCGCGAGCAGAACATATTTTTTTCACAATGACAAATACGCGGCTTTATTTGCATATTACATTGAAGGCCTCCAGTGCTTACTGACAACTTCACATAAAAAACATTATACCAAGTTGTGTTTTAATTGTACTACTCTGTTCCTGACTGAAAGTTAGTGCACCTCAAAGTTTCACACTAATTCCAGGTTCCTGTCATGTGAATTGAAAGAAAGGATAACTTAGCTTTCCAAACGCTACGAGTTTTATGACTCCTGCTCCCAACGCATTGCAAATCTAACGCTATGTAAGCAATAGTTTTTCACAATTTTATGTTGCACCGATTGTAAGAGTAAATAACAACTCCTGAATAGCAAAAATTCGTTTCATCACTAGTTTCGTTTTATCGGATGCTTCTATGTTGCTTACAAACGCATACCACAGGCAGAACATATAACCTTACTAATTTGCTGTTCATGTGATGCTTAAGGAAAGAATCGAATACTTCACTACCGAATGTCATTCCAAATCATTTTATGTCTTTTGCTTGAAGCAGCACTACATAAAAAATCTGAAAGCGCGTGTAGAACATGGTTTCATATAATTTCTATATCACCTAGAATGTTGCAGTAACATAAAGACAAATACAGGTGCACTCACTCATTTTATAACTTTTGCATATGTCACTGCTTAGCAACTCTCACAGCGTGCAACACAGCTTCTCGCTATTTTATGTTTCCCTGATGGAAAGAGTAAAACACATCTTCCATTACTTCACTTCCAAATCTCATTATATTGCCATACACAAATGTGACTTGTGTTTATGACTTTTGCTTTTAGCTGTCCTACACAAAAAGTTAAAGGCACTAATTCCATGTTCCCGTGATGGTAACAGTAAAAAACACATCTTAAATAGCAAAATGCCTTTTATCACTAGATTCGTATTTAAAAAATTACTAACCCATTGCCTTAAAATGTACATATTTACAGTATATTAAATATATCACATTATAAATATCTCTTTGCTACACTGCAGAATAGAATTTTAAATCGCTTGCTGAACATATTTTCTTGTAATTACAATAACTCTACTTTATTTGCAAATCACCATAAAGGCCGCCAGTTCTTAATGACAGCTTCACATGAAACAAACATTATACCAAAATGTGTTTTAATTGTGCTACTCTTGGTTCCTAACTGAAATTGAGTGCACCTCAAAGTTTCACACTAATTCCAGGTTCCTGTGCTGGAATTGAAAGAAAGGATAACTTCGCTTGCCAAACACTACTAGTTTTATGACTCTTTGCCCCTCACCGCTCAGCAACTCTGACATAGTGTACGCAACAGTTTTTGCACAATTTTTATTTAACATAAAAATATAAACACAAAATATTTTTAACCAACTAACTTGCTGCTTTGGTTACATTGCACTGTACATGAACTGTACAACTGTTTTTTACAATTTTGATGTTGCCCTGCTTGTAAAATACAATCAACTCCTGAACAGTTTCTTCACTAGTTTCGAATTCATTGTATGCTTTTATTATGCTTACAAACTCATACCACATGCTTTTGCGTACGAACTCAAATCATAGAAAGTGATAAATCTAAAAAGAAAGAATCGATTACTTTTCTTCCAAATCTCATTATATCACCATATATGTTATATGCTTTTAGCTACGCTACACAATAAAAGATAAAAACGCGAACAGTTTCATTTGATATCTATATCACCGTGAATGTTGCACTAATGTAAAACAAATGCAGGTGCAAAATATTTTAAACAACTGTGTTGGTGTTTTGGTTTATTCTACACTGTTAATTCAACTCCTGAATAGCAAAATTCGTTTCATCACTCGTTTTCGTTAGCTTGATGTTTTGGTTACATTGCACTGTTCATGAACTGAAATGTAGAGCAAAACAAAGCTTCTTACTTTTCCATGTTCCCGTGATGGCAACACTAAAAAACATTCACTCATTTTATAACTTTTTGCATATGTCACTGCTTAGCAACTCTCACAGCGTGTGCAACACAGCTTCTCACTATTTTTATGTTCCCCTGATGGAAAGAGTAAAAACACATCTAAAATAGCAAAATTTGTTTCATCACTAGTTTCAGTACTTTGCTCATGTTTCTCTTTTTTAGCGTACAAGCCCAAATCACAGAAAGTGATAAATCGAAAAGAAAGAATCGATTACTTCACCTCCAAATCTCATTATATCACCATTCATGTCTTTTGCTTTAAACTGCCATACACAAAAAAGTTAAAAACGCGGACAGAACATAGTTTCATTTGATTTCCATATCACCGTGAATGTTGCCCTAACGTAAAACAAATGCAGGTGCAAAATATTTATAACTAACTTGATTGATGTTTTGGTTACATGCACTATTCATGAACTGAAATGAAGTGCAAAACCAAGCTTCTGACTATTTCCATGTTCCAGAGGTGGCAACAGTAAAAAACATCTTAAGTAGCAAAATTCCTTATTACACTAGATTTGTATTTTGTTCATGCATCTCTGTTGAGTACAAAGTCAAAACAGAGGCACAACATTGCAGTCTTACCAATTCCCTGTTTTGTGATGCTATAAGCAAAAATCGAATACTTATTGATTTGCCAATCTAAATATCTCAAATTAATATATGTCTTTGCTGCACTTCAGAACAGAATTTAAATCGCGAGCAGAACATATTTTTTTTTCACAATGACAAATACAGCGGCTTTATTTGCATATTACATTGAAGGCCTCCAGTGCTTACTGACAACTTCACATAAAACATTATACCAAGTTGTGTTTTAATTGTACTACTCTGTTCCTGACTGAAAGTTAGTTGCACCTCAAAGTTTCACACTAATTCCAGGTTCCTGTCATGTGAATTGAAAGAAAGGATAACTTAGCTTTCCAAACGCTACGAGTTTTATGACTCCTTGCTCCCAACGCATTGCAAATCTAACGCTATGTAAGCAATAGTTTTCACAATTTTTATGTTGCACCGATTGTAAGAGTAAATAACAACTCCTGAATAGCAAAATTCGTTTCATCACTAGTTTCATATTTATCGGATGCTTCTATGTTGCTTACAAACGCATACCACAGGCAGAACATATAACCTTACTAATTTGCTGTTCATGTGATGCTTAAGGAAAGAATCGAATACTTCACTACCGAATGTCATTCCAAATCATTTTATGTCTTTTGCTTGAAGCAGCACTACATAAAAAATCTGAAAGCGCGTGTAGAACATGGTTTCATATAATTTCTATATCACCTAGAATGTTGCAGTAACATAAAGACAAATACAGGTGCACTCACTCATTTTATAACTTTTTGCATATGTCACTGCTTAGCAACTCTCACAGCGTGTGCAACACAGCTTCTCGCTATTTTTATGTTTCCCTGATGGAAAGAGTAAAAACACATCTTCCATTACTTCACTTCCAAATCTCATTATATTGCCATACACAAATGTGACTTGTGTTTATGACTTTTGCTTTTAGCTGTCCTACACAAAAAGTTAAAGGCACTAATTCCATGTTCCCGTGATGGTAACGGTAAAAACACATCTTAAATAGCAAAATGCCTTTTATCACTAGATTCGTATTTAAAAAAATTACTAACCCATTGCCTTAAAATGTACATATTTACAGTATATTAAATATATCACATTATAAATATCTCTTTGCTACACTGCAGAATAGAATTTAAATCGCTTGCTGAACATATTTTCTTGTAATTACAATAACTCTACTTTATTTGCAAATCACCATAAAGGCCGCCAGTTCTTAATGACAGCTTCACATGAAACAAACATTATACCAAAATGTGTTTTAATCGTGCTACTCTTGGTTCCTAACTGAAATTGAGTGCACCTCAAAGTTTCACACTAATTCCAGGTTCCTGTGCTGGAATTGAAAGAAAGGATAACTTCGGCTTGCCAAACACTACTAGTTTTATGACTCTTTGCCCCTCACGCTCAGCAACTCTGACACAGTGTACGCAACAGTTTTGCACAATTTTATTTAACATAAAAATATAAACACAAAATATTTTTAACCAACTAATTGCTGCTTTGGTTACATTGCACTACATGAACTGTACAACTGTTTTTTAACTCCTGATGTTGCCCCGCAAAATACAATCAACTCCTGAACAGTTTTCTTCACTAGTTTCAAATTCATTGTATGCTTTTATTATGCTTACAAACTCATACCACATGCTTTTGCTTTAGAACTCAAATCATAGAAAGTGATAAATCTAAAAAGAAAGAATCGATTACTTTTCTTCCAAATCTCATTATATCACCATATATGTTATATGCTTTTAGCTCGCTACACAATAAAAGATAAAACGCTTGAACAGTTTCATTTGATATCATATCACCGTGAATGTTGCACTAATGTAAAACAAATGCAGGTGCAAAATACTTTTAAACAACTGTGTTGGTGTGTTTTGGTTTATTCTACATGTTAATTCAACTCCTGAATAGCAAAATTCGTTTCATCACTCGTTTTACGTTGGCTTTGTTTTGGTTACATTGCACTGTTCATGAACTGAAATGTAGAGCAAAACAAAGCTTCTTACTTTCCATGTTCCCGTGATGGCAACACTAAAAACATTCACTCATTTTATAACTTTTGCATATGTCACTGCTTAGCAACTCTCACAGCGTGTGCAACACAGTTCTCACTATTTTATGTTCCCCTGATGGAAAGAGTAAAAACACATCTAAAATAGCAAAATTTGTTTCATCACTAGTTTGTTACTTTGCTCATGTTTCTCTTTTGCATTACAAGCCCAAATCACAGAAAGTGATAAATCGAAAAGAAAGAATCGATTACTTCACCTCCAAATCTCATTATATCACCATTCATGTCTTTTGCTTTAAACTGCCATACACAAAAAGTTAAAAACGCGGACAGAACATAGTTTCATTTGATTTCCATATCACCGTGAATGTTGCCCTAAACGTAAAAACAAATGCAGGTGCAAAAATATTTATAACTAACTTGATTGATGTTTTGGTTACATGCACTATTCATGAACTGAAATGAAGTGCAAAACCAAGCTTCTGACTATTTCCATGTTCCAGAGGTGGCAACAGTAAAAACATCTTAAGTAGCAAAATTCCTTATTACACTAGATTTGTATTTTGTTCATGCATCTCTGTTGAGTACAAAGTCAAAACAGAGGCAATAACATTACAGTCTTACCAATTCCTGTTTTGTGATGCTATAAGCAAAATCGAATACTTATTGATTTGCCAATCTAAATATCTCAAATTAATATATGTCTTTTGCTGCACTTCAGAACAGAATTTAAATCGCGAGCAGACATATTTTTTTCACAATGACAAATACGCTGCTTTATTTGCATATTACATTGAAGGCCTCCAGTGCTTACTGACAACTTCACATAAAACATTATACCAAGTTGTGTTTTAATTGTACTACTCTGTTCCTGACTGAAAGTTAGTGCACCTCAAAGTTCACACTAATTCCAGGTTCCTGTCATATGAATTGAAAGAAAGGATAACTTAGCTTTCCAAAGGCTACGAAGTTTTATGACTCCTTGCTCCCAACGCATTGCAGCAAATCCTAACGCTATGTAAGCAATAGTTTTTCACAATTTTATGTTGCACCGATTGTAAGAGTAAATAACAACTCCTGAATAGCAAAATTCGTTTCATCACTAGTTTCAGATTTATCGGATGCTTCTATATTTGCTTACAAACGCATACCACAGGCAGAACATATAACCTTACTAATTTGCTGTTCATGTGATGCTTAAGGAAAGAATCGAATACTTCACTACCGAATGTCAACTCATTTTATGTCTTTGTTTGAAGCAGCACTACATAAAAAATCTGAAAGCTGCTGTGTAGAACATGCTTTCATATAATTTCTATATCACCTAGAATGTTGCAGTAACATAAAGACAAATACAGGTGCACTCCACTCATTTTATAACTTTTTGCATATGTCACTGTTAGCAACTCTCACAGCGCAGTGTGCAACACAGCTTCTACGCTATTTTATGTTTCCCTGATGGAAAGAGTAAAAACACATCTTCCATTACTTCACTTCCAAATCTCATTATATTGCCATACACAAATGTGACTTGTGTTTATGACTTTTGCTTTTAGCTGTCCTACACAAAAAAGTTAAAGGCACTAATTCCATGTTCCCGTGATGGTAACAGTAAAACACATCTTAAATAGCAAAATGCCTTTTATCACTAGATTTCCGTATTTAAAAATTACTAACCCATTGCCTTTTAAAATGTACATATTTACAGTATATTAAATATATCACATTATAAATATCTCTTTGCTACACTGCAGAATAGAATTTAAATCGCTTGCTGAACATATTTTCTTGTAATTACAATAACTCTACTTTATTTGCCAAATCACCATAAAGGCCGCCAGTTCTTAATGACAGCTTCACATGAAACAAACATTATACCAAAATGTGTTTTAATGCGGCTACTCTTTGGTTCCTAACTGAAATTGAATTGCACCTCAAAGTTTCACACTAATTCCAGGTTCCTGTGCTGGAATTGAAAGAAAGGATAACTTCGGCTTGCCAAACACTACTAGTTTTATGACTCTTTGCCCTCACGGCTCAGCAACTCTGACATAGTTAATGCCCAATAGCTTTTGCAATAATTTTTATTTAACATAAAAATTGTGCAAAACTGTTACCAAACAATAAAACAACTCCTGAATAGCAAAACTCGCTCCATCACTAGTTTCAGTATTTGGCTCATGCTTCTCTGTTGCATACAAACTCAAATCACAGTCTAAATATAGTGTCTTATTGTTCATGTGGGATGCTTAAAGAAGAAGAGAGTCGAATACTTTGGAAAAATCTCATTATATCAACATTTATGTCTTTTTGCTTTAAGCTTGCACTCAAATAAAAACCCTGAAATCGTGTACAGAACATAGTTTCCATATGATTTCCATATCACCAGCGAATGTTGCAGTAATGTAAAGACAAATACAGGTGCAAAGTCTCATTATTTTTTACTACTTTGCATATATACTCTTATAGATGACTTCCATTAAATAAATTATATCACTATTTATGTCTTTTGCTTTTAAGCTGCACTACACAAATACGCATACAGAACATAGTTTCATATGATTTCCATATATCACTGTGGAACATTAGTTTCAACATTAGTTTACATTAGTTTCACTAATCGTAAAATGCAGGTGCAAAATAATTTTTACCAACTATCTTGGTGTATTTGTTACATTGGGTAACTGTTCAATAAATAGATTAAACATTAGAAAACAAAGTTTCTAATAGGTATTCAATGTTCCGTTGA